>BSBN01000476.1:0-5000 GCA_027924645.1 Cunninghamia lanceolata | reverse complement strand
AATTGCCACTAGGTGGCCTGCATGAGAGTACATCTGAAGCTAAGGTTAATATTGTGATCACTTTTTCTTCTAACATTCTTACCTTTTCATTCAATGTATAAATTGCTTTTTGTTGCTAGAGCATCACAATACTACCAGCTAAGTCATTACATCTCCTCTCCCAATTATACAAAGCCCTATGAATATTCAATTGGAATGTCCTTAAGGAAACATATGTCTGAGTACTTTGATCTGTTGTAGGTGGCTTGATAGTCAACTCCTTGATTAGCTCTTCTAGGTCAAAAATGTTATTTTTAGCCTTGGTTATTTTGTTGTTAGAAACATAGTATAATTGCCACTAGGTGGCCTACATGAGAGTACATCTGAAGCTAAGGTTGATATTGTGATAACTTTTTCTTCTAACATTCTTACCTTTTCATTCAATGTATAAATTGGGTTTTGTTGTTGGAGCATCACAATATTACTAGCTAAGTCATTACATCTCTCCCAATTATACAAAGCCCTAGGAATATTCAATTGGAATATCCTCAAGGAAACATTTGTCTGAGTACTTTGACTTGTTGTAGGTGGCTTGACAATCAACTCCTTGATTATCACTTCTAGGTCAAAAAATTTGTTGTTATCCTTGGTTATTTCCAAATCTTGACTGTCATCCTTCTTTTTCAATGCCTCCATCAAAATAATGTAGTTGGCTATGGATTTAGTAAAGCTAGTTTTCTTCTCTTTGAATTTATGCTCTTCCTCAACAATTTGTTTTTCCTTTTGTTTCATATCTTCATATTTTCCCAAAACTTCCCTCTCTTTTTCCTTAACCATAACCTCTTTTTCTTTTATGTTTTCTTTCAAGCTAAGGATCTCCTGATCCTTGGCTTCACTAATTGCTTCTCTTTCTTTTGTCACATTTTTCATATCCATGATAATGAGGTTTTTGTCCCATAGCATCCACTTTAAATTCACAATCTCTTCTTGCAGCTCTTGTTCTCTGGAGATGTCAATATCCTCATGATTTATGGCTTGGGACTGACTCCCTATTTCAAATCTTATCCCTATCTCTTCTTCTATTCCTGCCTCTTTTGTACCTACCTCCATTTCTGCCCCTGTTTCCATCTGTTCTTCTGCATAGTCATGGGAAAATGAAGGCCCAACCTCATCCTCAACATGACTGTTGTCATGTTATTTGGAAACAATGTTAAGGTTGGGGATAATTGCTATCTGAAGTTCTATAAGGACTTTAGCAAGAAAATATGAATCCTTTTCTAGTTGTGTCTTGTATCTTCGACACTTACTTCTCCATAGGCTTCTCTAAAATTGTTGCTCTTGTGTCTTTGGTGCCTATTGAAATTCCTCTATTTTAGAGGAAATAGTTTGTGGCTTAGGCATTGAAGTCTCTAGTGCTCTAGAGGCAGCAGGTGGTCAGGATTGATGTTCAACATGGCTTTCTTAGGGACCTTCTTTAGTGATCTTTCTCCTTTTGCTTCATCTCATAGGTGGAGGGGTTTCTTCAGCTACTGACTTCTCTCCCCTTTTCTTTTTATTCTTTTTCTCTAAGGGTATTTGTGTTTTCTTTAGTTTTTGTTTAAGAGGCTCCTCAACTATTATTTATTCATCTTCCCCTCCTGGAGTTTGGGGATATTGCTTCTTAGCCTTCCTCTTTAGGGTTATAGTTGGTGCATCAACCATAATCATTTTGCCTTTTATTTTCTCTGAGATATGAGGGGACTCCTCTATCATAGTATTTTCCCCCTTTTCCTTTTCTTTATAGGTGCCATCTCAAAAAACATACCATTTAGTCTCCCCTTCGATTTTTGAAATTAAATGGTGTTTAATGATAAGAAAAATGAGACCATGATGTTTAATCTACCCTTTTCCCTTTTGATACATATCAGCCATTGCTGCTATGGCAGAAAATACAAAATTTGGCAAATCTATCATATATGTTGGATTGTTCTGACCATGCCTTAAGTAAATAAGCATTTTCATTATAGGCCCTAGAATAATGGCAAATTGACCATCACATGTAAAATATTTCATTAACCATGTCGCTAGAGACTGCTAAGGTTCATGGAGACTAATATGGACAATCTCTTTCACTTCCCCTTTACTTATGTTTGTCCTAACTTTAGGCTCATTTTCTAATGAGAAATTCTTTATTAAATCAGAGTATAAAGTTTTGACATATCTAGAACCTCTCACCTTCTTCTAGAATGTCGGATATGTTGTTGATGATAGAGGGAGATATTGGGATTGTGATTCCCTATACTTTGCTTTTGCCATTCTGTAGATTTGCAATGAATTCTTCAACTATTTCTTCTTGAAACCCTTTGAATTTCTCCAAATACTCCAACCATCCTGCATATCTAAGTATATTGGTTAATTCTTGCCCTTCGAGGAGTCTTTGAGAAGTCTCTATCTCTATGCATGATTCTTCCTTCCATCATGAATTAAAATGTAGGTCAACCATGCTATTAGAATAATCAAAGTAGCATTCCAACTTTTAATACGGAAATAAAGGGGTGTTAAAGTCCCTCACTAGGATCCTTTTAAATTCCTTAAAGTCCTTCTAAAATTCCAACAGTTCTCTCCATAGAGATTTTCTATAGCTTCTAGGGTTGGAAGCATAAATATTGGAGAGAATCCAATAGTCATTACTACTTTTGTCTTGAAATAAGATAGTCAAATGACTTTTATCCCTTTTTAACACAAAACCATCAAAAAATTGAGGATCCAACAAAGTGGCCAGTCCGCTTGAGGCCCCATCCAAATTGACAGTAGAAACATCTACAAAATGGCAAAACTATTTGCTCACATTAATAAACTTTTTCTTAGACATTTTAATTTCTTGTAGAAAAAGAATGTTTAGCCTATTTTCTTTGTAGTAGTTCTTGACAATGACTTATTTATGAGGGCCATTAAGCCCTCTAATGTTCTAGGATAAGATCTTTATTTTTTAGATCTTTTAGACCTAGAAATGTCTAAAGTCTTATGCAACCCATGTTAAGAAAAGTGTCTCAACCTTGCAACTATGAAAGGTTACTATTCTTCCTAGTTTTGGTCTTTTCGAATACCCTTTATCTTGAAGAATGGTCTAGAACTTTCAAAGTTTCCAAAAGGGCCAAAAATGGAGGGACTTACTATTTTTAGTAACTCTACATTTGACTTCGAATGGACCTAAAATTTTCCCAAAAGGTGCAGAATGACTAAGTAAACATCTCGGGTAAGTTTTGACTCAAGATCATACCTAGATCGTGAGATATTAAAGTTTTTGTCTTTTGAAACTGCCAAAAAAAATTTCAAACTTAGTTTTGAGGCACTTAGAGGTCTCTAAACATCCTGAAAGTTGTCATAACTAGTGAAGCAAGATATAGCTTGATAGATCTCTTCATGAGCTTTCCAACGCATTAAACGGTTAGTCAATTAGACACCCAAATCAAAAGTTATGGCCTTTGGAAGTTGGACCTCCTATTTTTGGGAAATGTAAAAACGTGTTGAACACTTAAAAGAGATGTAAAGGGGAGAGTTACATGTGTTAGTGTGTGATTTGGCACATCACAAGGCATCTTTGATTAGAGATAATTCAGGAGCCACTTTTAGGTGGTTTTGGCTCATGGTTTTGTAATTACTGTTAACAGTTTACTGTATTGTATCTCCTATATATCATGAGCTTGAGATGGAGGTTGTGTGAAAGAGTCTTATAGATGTTGAGTTACCTCCGGATCTCTTTTTGATTAAGACTCTTGTGAAATCTTTCTTTGCAAGTATATTGTAATCTTCTTGATTCCTAAATAATATATTGGGCAACTTTGGAGTGGGGTTTTTTACCTGAAAGGGTTTTCCCCACGTATATCTTGAGTTGTGAGTTATGAATTTGGATGTTGTTATTACCTTTCTGTTAATGTGCATCTTAATCTTTAACTATAAAAGTTAAAATTTGCATAAGTCTTTCCTTAGTAGATCAGCGTAGGAAGCGTTTTCTGCATACCTTGCTTCCTTTCAACCCATTAGTCACTTATTTGGTCATCTTCTTGAATATTTAGCATTGAGTATGCCCTTTCTTGAGTCCACATGCATATCAACTATCTTTCTACTAGATTTGATTCCTTTAGAATCTTGTCCAACCTTCCATTTTAAATAGGAAGGGGGAGAGGAAACTTTCTCTTGAGGAAGAGAGTAGGGGACCATCTCACTGAAATCACATTCCTCACATCATGGAGAGGAGAAGGGAAAACTGGGGTTAGAGCCCAAGGCCTTATCAAGAAAATCTAAGCCCTTCCCAAGATCTAACAACCTAGAACAACTCTTATTTTTCCTTTTATTAGAGGGAAGGGGCTTAACAGCATTAAAATTAGATTCAGAGAGAGGAGCAAGGAGAACATTTTCATAGGAACGGAAGGCTTCTTTTCATAACTCTATCTTGGTAATGGGAGGGGAAGACAAAATCTAAAGACCATAACATAGACATCAAGGGTGACACCATAGTTAATAATAGAAGGGGATTTAATAGTGCACTAACAAATGTCCTCTGCTCTCCCCCTCCTTAGGAGGAAAGGATGAGGAGAGGACCTTGAACTGTCACAACCAGATCTCAAATTTTTAGTTAGGAGTTGGCCAAATGTACAATAGGAGGCTGATTTCTCATTAAGAACTTATTGAGACCAATTACCAAACTTGAAAGAAAGTGTGATAGTTGAGGGGAGAATATTGGTTACATGGACACTGACACATAACTTTTCAAAACCATCCTCTTCCTTATTTGGTGATGTTGTTAATTACAAGGAACTAACCAATGGAGTTGGCAATACTTTCAATAACTTCTTCATCCCAATACTTGAGGGGAAGGCCTAAAAGATGAACCTAGATAGGAGCCATACTATAGATGTTAGCTAAAGGGTTAAAACTAGGCTTCTATTTATTAAGAGAAAAACTATATTTACCAAAGAACCATGGGCCTCCAACCAAAACTTTGTTTAAGTCTTTATATATATATATATATATATATATAG
>BSBN01000473.1:10600000-11044431 GCA_027924645.1 Cunninghamia lanceolata | reverse complement strand
AAAATATTAAATAACTATCCATTGAATATCAAAATTAACTAAATACTTTCATTTCTATTTATTTCTAAATTTATAAATTTTATTATATAATTTTTTACAACTCTTAATTAAATTTAAATTATTTTTCATATTAATTTAATCTATTTTTAATTTTTAAAAAAAAATTAATATTTCTTTATAACTCCAAAATATTTCACATGGTATATGGTATATTAAAAACACTGCATAAACAAAAAAAATTATAATCTTGAACCGAAAACAGAACAAGGAGTTGAATATCTGAGCAACAAGTTTATTTTTTATTTTGGGATTTGAGATTAAATTATAAATCTATTCCTAGTATTTTATGATTCATTTAAATAGCTAATCATCTCACAGAAGGTTTGTGTTGATTATAAGTGTGCACACCTACCTACTTCTTCCTCCTCTCCCTTAAATTTTAATCTCTATGTTTAGAAAGTGAATTTTGCAAACCATCGATCGAACACATAAAACCAAACACGCCGCGATGGAAGGGGGAGGCATTGATGGTTGGAATTTATGCATTGTGCTAAGTGACTTTTCCCCTGTTCGAGAGCCTCTGACAACAGAGTGTCTGAATGTTTGACAAACTCTGCCTACGTGTCTCAACAGCGTGTACATACGGGACAGCCTCAATCCTAATCATCTTCCACGAGGCGAGTCGATTTAGATATTGGCCTTCCCAGAAACTGAGAACCAAAAAATGGTGATGGAGAAGGAAAAACAATGATGCAAAATCTAATGGTTGAAAACATTTTAATCGTCTTGCATGAAAGTCAGCCAATCCTGCTGACATAGGGAACGCCTTCGGCGTAATAATTATACTGATTAGCGGAATCATCCAGTGTACTAGAAGCATCAAGGGTCATCTAAGATTAATGACTAAGCGTAAACACTAAAGGTTTATAAATTGCTCATAAAATCACTAAGGTCGTGCCTTCTTTGCAAGAATGAGGAATTTCTAAACTTAGAAGATTGCTCCAATGGTTTCAAAGGCAGTAAGATAAAAAAATGCTTAAATTAGCATTGGTCAAAAGTGGAACACATAAGATAGGCCGATAGGCCATATGCCTAACACCACAAGTTAACATGATTACCAAATCGACAGGACCAATTCTAGGAATAGATACAAATGGGATCCACATAAAAGAAGAAAAAGACAAACAGGACAAAGCAGTAAATATCATTATCAAAGGTTTAAAGGACTTTGGGGAGAAAGAAAGGACCGACATTATTGCAAGAGATTTCCTTGAAATATTTTAAATCTTTACACTTGCCTCTAATAAACTTGTTGTAGGAAAGCTTCTCTCTTGTGTCTATTTTTTCCTACAAACAGACTAACTAAGCACACACCTGATCAATTCCTCTTGCTATCAGGTTTTCTCTAAAGGTGTCTTCAAGTCTACCCCAAACATTCCTTGCAACTCTAGTCATGGAATTGAGGGCTTGTTTGATCGCCTGAGCTTCATCAGCTCCTACATTAGTGGCTATGTAGTTGGTGATCCAGGCGCGCATGGTGTCTATTCCTCTCATATTCTCGACATCCTCAAAATTGTTAAAATTTACCAAAGGAGTGTCAGCTTTAAAGGACTGGATGTTTTTAAAGGGATCTATTGGGTTTGAACCATTGGGATTGGTTCCATTACCACGGGCCATGTTGAATTTACCTAAAGCCCTTTCATCTTCTGTGGTTTCCCTAAGCTTTCCAATAGAGGGATCATACACCTTTTCAGTTACAAGTTGTTTTACAACAGTAGAGAGTTTGGGACCCTCATATTGAGCCTGTAGGTAACCTTTTGCACTAGAAGGAAAATTTAACACTTTTGTATGTTGTTGTACTTGAGACTACTTAAGTGTTAAAACTAGAGACTGTATAACTGATGATTCTTGAACAATAGAATCCTTTAAACAATATGTGATTTTAGATATATGTTGGACTTCCTGTTGTACAATATCTACCTTATCTTCTATGTGCGTCATTTGAATTCTGCAGTTAGATAATTGCGAGCTAAGAACATCATTGTCTAATTTGTTTTCTACTCTAACTTTTTGCAGCATTTCTCTATGAACTTCAGCTGCAAGTGAGTAGGATTGGAAAGAAACCAGAGGAAGGAAGAAATAGGCATGTAAGAGTTATCCTAAGAAACATGGATGATAAGAGCGAGATCCTAAGAAACAGGGGATCGCTCAGAGGCACCCATATTTTCTTAGATGATGATTTGACCTTTGCACAATAAGAAGAGCGAAGGAGAGAGTGGGAGAAAGTGAAAACAGCAAGGGATGATGGAAAGTGGGCATGGCTGAAAAATGGGAAAGCCCAAATCAGCGAGAGAATTCCACACAAGAAATAGGGATTCAAGGCCCCACAGGAGCATCTACAGATTGTAAGTTGGAATTGTAGAGGATATCTATGGAGAAGAGGACTGTGGTTGGGGCCCATAGCAGAGGGGAAAGACATGATCATCCTTATGGAGACCCACGAGTACGATGGATGCAAAGTGTCGAGCTTCACTAGGTATAAGAAATTTTTAGTTTGGAATGAAGGAACTAAAATAGGTAAAGGACGTGGGGGAATTACTGTGCTCATTAGAGAAATGTGGGATGGGATCATAGAATTTGAGAAAGAGGACCCAAACAAACAATAAATGGATAAAATAACAGATAATGAAACCACAATCAGGCTGGCAGCATGTCACTTTGCCCCAAAAAGGGCAAAGTTCTACAAAAAGAGAAATCTGGACAATGAGGACCCTTTTGCGGCTCTTATGAAGGACACTTCTACCTTTAGTTCCTCAGGGAAAATTGTTTTATTTGGTGACTTTAATGCTAGGACAGCAAAAAACCAGTCTCTTCATTTGGGCAGTGAGGAAAGAGGGGATAGAAACCTGTTATGGTTAGAGGAAAGCGAAGATCAAATTTGGGAAAGAGCCTCTCAAGATGGGAATTGTAGCGTGAATCATTTTGGAATAGAATTATTAGTGTTGTGTAGCCTTCATGACTTGGTTATTTGTAATGGTATGAGAAAATGGCCTAGTTTCGTAGGTATCACTTACAAAACTTACAACAATCAAAGTGTGGTAGATTATGTGATATGTTCTTAGAATGGTACTTCCAGGGTGTTAGAATTTGACATTGGGGACTACAACGCTGATTTGAAGTCTGATCATAGGCCCCTTCTCGTTAAGTTCAGCTTGCAAATGGTCATCCACAAGGAGAGACATGTTCAAATCATGCAAAAGAAAGTTCACACACAAGGGAAAACCATGATGAACCAAAAGAATCAGGAAATCTTCGCTGTTTCTTTGAAACAACACCTGGAAACTATAAAAAACAACTTAGGGAGCAACAAAACAAACAAGAAAACTGAGAACAATATATGCAGCAACATGTTGATCCCTCTTATCCATAAGGCCCTTGTGGCGTGCAAGAGGTCTTGACCTAAAAAGAGGGTCTCAAACACTTTCCCAGCCAATCCGTGGTATGATGAAGAATGCAAGGCAGTAAAAAGAGCTCTCAAAGCGACCGGGACTAACAAAGAAAGCAAGAAAAACTATGAGAATTTATTAAAATCTAAAAAGGAAAGTTATGTAGTTTCCAGAAGAAAAGAGTTAATCTCTTTGGGGAAAAACAATCCCAAAGGATTTTGGAGGGAGTTACAACAAGAAAGAAAGCACATTGAAACAATATCACAGATGGTTAAACTGTGAGAGGCTTTGAGAAAGTAAATCCTCCCATAGTTAAAACTTCAATTGAACTCTTCTCGGTGGGAGACATCATACAGGGTATAAAGAAACTGACAAGTGGCAAAGCAATAGACATAGACAGATTACAAGATGAATATCTAAAGTGGGGAGTTGAGTACTTGGCACCACACATCAAAGATATTTTTAATAGCATCACTCAAGGGGGCTTTCCTATTGAGTGGGCTACTAGTGTCATTATTCCTCTCTTCAAGAGTGGGGATACCGAGAATCCGTCTGACTACTAGACTATAATGGTGAATCCTCTACTTGGAAAATTGTTCGGGAGCCTGATAGAGCGTAGGATCATCTTTTGGGCAGAAAAAGAGGGAAAAAGAGCAAAGGGGAAGGTTGGTTTTAGACCTAGGCATTCTACCATTGATCATTGCATCACTCTCACACTTGATCAAAAAAGTTTGGGGCACTCAAGGAGGGGAGGCCTTTTGTTGCTTTGTTAATTTTAAAAAGGCTTTTGACACAGTTCCCAGGGAAAAATTATGGAAAAGGATGGAAGAACTTGGGATTCCTGATGAGTTTAGGGCTGTTGTTCACAAGCTTTATGAGCCAGTTAAAGCTAAAATCAGAACTAGAGATGGTTTTTTGGAGTGTTTTGGCAGTGACATCGGGGTCAAATAGGGTTGTCCTCTTTCGCCCACTTTATTTGGCTTATATATTGATAGGCTGGAAGAATGGTTAAACAACACCATTGGGGATGGTAACCAGCTGGCAGGTTTTGTGGTGAAATTACTCTTATATGCTAACGACCTTATCCTAGTAGCCAAAACCACACATGGTTTGAGAGAACATCTGAAGGAGTTAGAACTCTTCTTCTAGGAGGTGGGGATGCAAGTGAACACTAGTAAGACTAAAATCATGATCTTTTCCTCCTCCTTAAAAAGGAGGCAATAGCATGGCAACTTTATTTTTGAAGGGAATGCTTTGGAAATTATTAAAGAATACAAGTACCTTGGTATTATTTTTAACAACAGGCTCAACTGGGACACTTGTGTTGGATTTAAGGCATACAACTGAGAGGGGGGGGGTGAATCAGTTGTATAAAACTTCTTGTTCTTTCAAACACTTGATTCTTCGTTGTTAGTTAACAGCATATCAATTAATCATCCATGAAAGCATAATACATAAACACAAGAGCAGATAAACATCAACACATTGAACACCAAGATTTTGACGTGGAAAACCCGGTTAAGGGAAAAACCACGGGGTGATTAACCCAAGGATTATTCTCTGTTAGAAGAATAAGAAAAAGAATGGCACTTGCCAATTAGGGCTCACTGCCCGAGCACACTGCTCACAAAGAGGCCCACTGCCTACAAGAAGACACACTGTCTACAAAGTGATAAGAATCACAATCTTGAACTGGAGAATGACATCTCTACCATGTCCAGATCAGTTCCATTTAAGCCCAAAACCTCTGCTCTGCCTTTCGCACTTCTCTTTGCTATGCCACACTCATCCACACAATCCACACTTCGAAATGAACTCACAAACCGTTATTTATACAAGACATCGACTTAGGAACAAACATCTAAGTCGGCAAACAACCATAAGAGTATCCGCAAGATGAATAACACATCCGGTCGGCCACCACAAGAACATTCGCAGGATGAACAACTCATCCGGTCGGCTAAACAGAGCAAGAACTTCATCCGGAAGAATAACTTCAATTTCGGGCTCTACTATCAATGCGGACCAACAACACAACCTCAACATGATCCAAGAACCTTCACAAGCCTGCCTGAATGACCAGGTACATCCGCACTTTCTTTACTTACTGGAATCTCTTCTCTTCCTTATCCGGAACTTCAAGAACACTGTCTGTCGCCACTGTCATAATGCAAGAGGTACTTCCGGACCTCCAAATCATACACAACTTGAGATGGCACATCACAAGGACATCCCAAAGACTCCTTCCAATCCGTAGATTAGGATTATACAGTTCCGGACCTCACCGGACCTTTTTGTGATCCTCTGTCACCTCTGAATACTTGCCGGAACTGGTTCTACACCGACAGCCACAACTCCTTCAGAACTTCATGCGGACCTCTGAAATCTTAACTGAAGCATCTCAAGACTCATATCTACAAACCCTTTAATCCGCATCCTCCGGTTCTCAACCTATACAATACATTTGCCTTCTTCTCATCACGGTTCTTCACTGTTCCTGACTGAGGCTAATTTTCTCAATATCCTCAGCACACAGCTCATCCAATCCTTCTTGTCAATGCAATATGAGTATGTTGACATCAATGACAACACTGGCTCACCTCATACTTGCAACAATCTCCCCCTTTGTCATTGATGGCAACATATGATGTGAAAAACCATCAAGACAAGAACTTCTCCTTTCTGTCACAGCTCCCCCTATCAACAACAACTTTTCACATGTCTTCTCTTCCTTTACTGCTCCCCCTTTGATCATCAACCACTTGTTTTTCACATGTCTTCTCTCCCCCTTTGACATCAATGGCAAAGGGCTCATACTTGCAATTCTCATACATCAGAATCATACCAGCTGCTCCCCCTTAGTTGCAGCTCCCCATCATCAATCCGGATCACAAGATATGACTGTGATATCCACCGGACTGATGCACATCAGTGCATCCTAGTTCATCACCGGAGGGGCCATGACCCCTAACTTCTCCCGGAGATATTCAAAAGAGTCCTTGGGAAGAGGTTTAGTAAAGATATCTGCAATCTAATCCTTTGAGGGAACATACTCCAATCTGACTTCTTCCTTGTTCACTTATTCTCTCAAAAAGTGAAACTTGATAGATATGTGCTTAGTCTTAGAATGCAATACCGGATTCTTAGAAATATTAATTGCACTTGAATTATCACAGAAAATTGTGATAGGCTCCTCATATTCAACTTTAATGTCTCTTAGCATCTGCTTCATCCATAAGATTTGAGTGCAACTACCTGCTGCTGCAATGTATTCTGCTTCAGTTGTAGATAGAGATATTGCATCTTGTTTCTTGCTTAGCCAAGAAACCAATCTCTTCCCCAAAAAGAATGCTCCACCACTAGTGCTCTTCCGGTCATCCACATCTCCTGCCCAATCTGCATCTGTGTAAGCATGAAGAGAGAAATCCAGATCTCTAGGGTACCATAGACCATACTCAACTATTCCTTTCAGGTACCTAAAAATTCTTTTGATTGCCATAACATGAGATTCTCTAGGATCAGCCTGGAATCTTGCCACAAGACCAACAGCCTGCATTATATCTGGTCTAGTCTGAGTGAGATACAACAATCCACCAATCATTGATCTATACTTTGTCTGATCTGCCTTTGGGGAGTCATCATCTTTGCTCAACTTACATCCGGTTGCCATGGGAGTGTTCATTGGTTTTGAATCTTCCATACCATATTTCCTTAACAATTCTTTCACATATTTGGTCTGAGAAATGAAGATTCCTTTCTTTGTTTGAGTAATTTGCAGACCCAAGAAGAAATTCATTTCACCAAGCATAGACATTTCAAACTCACTTTTCATCTGATTTGCAAAAGTTTTGCACATACTATCTCTTCCTCCAAAAATGATATCATCCACAAACACTTCAACAATCAAAATGTTTTCATGAACAATTTTGAAATATAAGTTACTGTCAGCAGTACCTTTGTTGAATCCAATCTGCACAAGATGCTTATCCAACCCTTCATACCATGCTCTTGGGGCTTGCTTTAGTCCATACAATGCTTTCTTCAACTTGCAGACCATATCATCATTATCAGACAATTGAAATCCATCCGGTTGTTCAATGTAAACTTCTTCTTCCAGATCACCATTTAGGAAAGCAGACTTGACATCCATCTGATATACCTTGAAGTCTTTGAAGGCAGCAAATGCAAGAAATAATCTGACTGCTTCAATTCTTGCCACCGGAGCAAAGGTCTCTTCAAAGTCAATTCCTTCTATTTGAGAGTAGCCTTTGTAGACCAATCTAGCTTTGTTTCTGATAACTTCACCAGCTTCATTCAATTTGTTCCGGAAGACCCATTTGGTTCCAATCACATTCCTGTCTCTAGGTCTGGGAACAAGATCCCAAGTATGATTTTTCTCAATTTGCATTAATTCATCTTTCATTGCTTTAGTCCAGTTTTCATCATTGCAGGCTTCATTTACTGTTTTAGGTTCAATCTTTGAAATCAGACAACATTCATCCTAATTTTGAGCAACATTCCTTCTAGTTTGCACACCTTTGCTTCTGTCACCTATGATCTGATCTTCAGAGTGGTTTAGTCTTACATACCTTGGAATTTCAGGAATATCCTACACTGTTGCTCCTTGATCAGGTTCATTCTGACCTATTTCTTCTTCCTGATTTACTGGATCAAGTTGATTCTGACTTACCGGAGGGGATTGAGTCCCTTGAACCTGAACACCATCTTGATCATCTTCATCAAACTCATAAAATCTTGAAGGCTTCTCAATTCCTTCATCAACTTTCACATTAGTGCTTTCTATCATCTTCCTCAATCTCTTATTGTAACACCGGTATGCTTTGCTTTGAGTGGAGTAGCCCAAGAAAATTCCTTCATCACTTCTAGCATCAAACTTTCCTAGATCTTCATCTCTTTTAATATAACACTTGCTACCAAATACTCTGAAATATTTCACAGTAGGAGTGATGCCAAACCAGAGTTCATAGGGGGTCTTACCGGTGTTGTTTCTGATTTGAACTCGATTGAGAGTGTAGACTGCAGTGCTGATAGCTTCTTTCCAAAACATCTGAGGAACATTTTCTTCCAACATCATTGTCCTGGTAGCTTCCTGGATGGTCCGGTTCTTTCTTTCAACTACTCCATTCTGCTGTGGAGTCCTAGGAGCAGACAATTGTCTCCTTATACCCTGCTTCTCACAAAAGTCAATGAACTCACCAGATGTAAATTCACCATCTCTATCAGACCTTAGACACTTTAGTTTTAATCCGGTTTGATTCTCTACCATAGCTTTGAAGATTTTGAACTTCTCAAATGCTTCTGATTTTTCTTTTAGAAAGGTAACCCACATCATCCAGGAATGATCATCAATTAACAACATGAAATATCTATCACCTTGCAGACTCTTGATTCTTGTCGGACCACAGAGATCAGTATGTACTAATTCCAACAATCCGGTAGAAGACTGATCTTTGCTTTTGAAAGAGACTCTGCTCTGTTTACCTAGCTGACATTCTTTGCACAAACTATTTGTAGGTTTCACCAATTTTGGAAGGTCTCTTACAGCCTGAATATTGCTTATCTTGATGATGTTATCAAAATTCACATGACACATTCTTCTATGCCATAACCAACTCTGATCAACTTGAGCAAACAGACAACTTTTGTTTGAACCAACCAGATGAAAGATATTACCTTTTGTTTGAGCACCGGATGCAATTTCAGTTCCGGAGCTTGTAAAGATTCTGCATTTTCCATTCTTGAACCGGAGATCATAGCCTTTGTCCACTAACTGACCAACACTGAGAAGATTGTGCTTCAATCCTTCAACATATAGTACATTACCTATTTTGCTCTTTCCATCAAAGGAAATAGTTCCCCTACCTCTGATTCTGCCAGCAGAATTGTCACCAAACTTTACCATTCCTCCTTCATACCTTTCCAAATCTAAGAACTTATTCTTGTCACCAGTCATATGGTGAGAACATCCACTATCAATAACCCAATCATCCTTTTCTTCCACTTGAGCAGCCAAAGCTCTTTCCACAACCTTGTGATTGACAGATTCAGAGGATATTGAATCTTCTTCCTTGATGGCAATAAACACCCATTCATTTCCGGATTTGCTTTCTAGTTCTGATTCATCATCTGTTACTCCTTCATTGTCATCTTCTTCATGAACATAATAGTAGTTCTTTTGAAACCTTTGTCTGTTAGTATTAGACCTTGCAGATCTTTCCGGACATCTTGAAGCAAAATGACCAATCTTATTGCAGTTGAAACACTTAAAGGGTAGTTTTCCTTCATACTTACTGGATCCTCTTGGCAGTCTCTTTGCAATGAGGGCTTCAAGTTGAGCTGTTTCTGCTTCTTCTTCTTCCATGTCTCTTCTTGCTTGATCATACCATGACATCTTCCTTGATGAGTTTTCTCCCGGATCAAATCTCTGTTTGCCTTTCACATAGGCACTGGCTTTGAAAGCAGATTCAGTCTTGGGAGGATCATCTCCAAACTCGGTCATTTCAAATGCAGCTAGTTTGCCAGCCAGTTGTTCTCTTGTGACAGTTGTGTGGGCTCTGAATTCATCAATGGCAGCAACCTTGATTTTGTAGGCAGCAGGAAGGGATCTTAGGATTTTGCAGACAATCTCATTTTCATCTAGAGTTCCACCAGCATTTCTAATTCCACATACCAGCTCATTCACTCTTGGCATAAAGGTAGTGATGTTTTCATCATCTCTCATCTTCAATCTTTCAAATTTCCCTTTCAGACTTTGCAACCTTGCACTTTTGACAAACTCATCTCCTTCATACAGAAGTTCCAGTTTAGTCAGGATCTCATATGCAGTTGGTAGGTCAATAACATTTGAGAGATCTGAATCATTCAATGCGCTTAGTAGGGCTTCCTTGGTCCGCAGATTATTTTCAGCATCTGTGATTTCATTCAGAGTTGTCGGACCACCTTGTGGAGGTACATATGGTTTTGAGACCATAGCCAAGTATGCTTTTCCCATACATTCCAAGTGACACTTCATGCGACCTTTCCAGAGAGTGAAGTTGGTTCCATCGAACTTCGGACTATCCTTCTTGTATGACGACATCCTGGATCTCCTCAAGCGGTTAAGCTCCTTTCAGAGGAACTTGGCTCTGATACCAATTGTTCGATTTAAAGCATACAACTGAGAGGGGGGGGTGAATCAGTTGTATAAAACTTCTTGTTCTTTCAAACACTTGATTCTTCGTTGTTAGTTAACAGCATATCAATTAATCATCCATGAAAGCATAATACATAAACACAAGAGCAGATAAACATCAACACATTGAACACCAAGATTTTGACGTGGAAAACCCGGTTAAGGGAAAAACCACGGGGTGATTAACCCAAGGATTATTCTCTGTTAGAAGAATAAGAAAAAGAATGGCACTTGCCAATTAGGGCTCACTGCCCGAGCACACTGCTCACAAAGAGGCCCACTGCCTACAAGGAGACACACTGTCTACAAAGTGATAAGAATCACAATCTTGAACTGGAGAATGACATCTCTACCATGTCCGGATCAGTTCCATTTAAGCCCAAAACCTCTGCTCTGCCTTTCGCACTTCTCTTCGCTATGCCACACTCATCCACACAATCCACACTTCGAAATGAACTCACAAACCGTTATTTATACAAGACATTGACTTAGGAACAAACATCTAAGTCGGCAAACAACCATAAGAGTATCCGCAAGATGAATAACACATCCGGTCGGCCACCACAAGAACATTCGCAGGATGAACAACTCATCCGGTCGGCTAAACAGAGCAAGAACTTCATCCGGAAGAATAACTTCAATTCCGGGCTCTACTATCAATGCGGACCAACAACACAACCTCAACATGATCCAAGAACCTTCACAAGCCTGCCTGAATGACCAGGTACATCCGCACTTTCTTTACTTACTGGAATCTCTTCTCTTCCTTATCCGGAACTTCAAGAACACTGTCTGTCGCCACTGTCATAATGCAAGAGGTACTTTCGGACCTCCAAATCATACACAACTTGAGATGGCACATCACAAGGACATCCCAAAGACTCCTTCCAATCCGCAGATTAGGATTATACAGTTCCGGACCTCACCGGACCTTTTTGTGATCCTCTGTCACCTCTGAATACTTGCCGGAACTGGTTCTACACCGACAGCCACAACTCCTTCAGATCTTCATGCGGACCTCTGAAATCTTAACTGAAGCATCTCAAGACTCATATCTACAAACCCTTTAATCCGCATCCTCCGGTTCTCAACCTATACAATATATTTGCCTTCTTCTCATCACGGTTCTTCACTGTTCCTGACTGAGGCTAATTTTCTCAATATCCTCAGCACACAGCTCATCCAATCCTTCTTGTCAATGCAATATGAGTATGTTGACATCAATGACAACACTGGCTCACCTCATACTTGCAACAACTTGTAGGACAAAGAGGATTCAAGGGAGTTGGAGAGCTTCCTCCATGCTCCAGAATAGATGTAGGGAAGTAGAGCTTTGGGATTGGAAAACCAAGAAGACTCTTTTTAGTTTGTTAGCCACCCCAGTTGTCCTATATGGCTGCAAAGTATGGGGAGCAGCATTTCAAATCACAAATGGAGACAATTAGAAAGAGTCCAAAAACATCTTATCACTAGTAAGTCTTAAATCCAAGGCTATTGTTCCCTATGAGATCCTTTTGGCTGAGGCGGTCACCTTCCCGTTGGAGGCAGTTGCGATTATAAGGCTTCTTTGCTATCTAAAGAAGGTAGAAAACATGGATAATCAACATTGGCCTAAGTTGGTGGTAGAGGAAAGGTTAGACCATAGGAAAAAGACATGGATGAAGCATAATGACAAGTGGTTGAGCAAATAGGATATTAATTTCCAAGAATGTCCTAAAACCAAATCTAAAATTAAACAATTCATTTTGGAAAAATTCAAGAATGCCATGTGGACTAAACAACTTGGCTGAAAAAAAAATGCACTATGTCTAAGAGTTCAACCCCACGTGGGAACATGGGGAAAAAGCCTACTTGCATGTCACCATTAAGGGTAAAGCTAGGCTTCTAATTGCACAGCTGAGGACAGGTTCCCATCATCTAAGGTGTGAAACTAGTAGATGGGTGGTTCCCAAAGAAGCTTGGGAAGATAGAATATGTACTTTTTGTAGCAAAAGAGTTGTCAAATTAGAATGGCACTTCATCTTTGAATGTGTTGCCTACGATGATATCCGCATGCATTACGGAACATCTTGAAGGAGGGAAGATTAAGTGAGCTATTCGAGGAAGATAAACTCCACATAACGGTCAATTTCTTGGTCAAGTTACATAGTAGAAGAGATGGCATTGATAAGAGTTTGAAAGTTTCTTAGGGATGTGGCTGTTGGTCCCTTAGGCTATTGTGGCCTCGTGGACATCGTTAAAATCCATTCATTCATTCATTCAAATCATTTTACTTAAATATGTGGAAAAGGAGGAAATAAATATTTTTCTTCCACTGTAGTGTAAGGTTGGTAAATGCAAGAGTCGTTATAGCCATGCATGTGAAGAAAATAAAACATAGTTGAGGCATAAACACTTAAAAGAGAGGTGGTCCCAAAGAATAGCACAGTTACTGGTTAAATGGATTTGTTGAAAAGGCTTTAGAAAACTTTCAATCGAATGCAAAAAGGACAATACAAGTCTGATTTCATTGACCTTTACTAAAGGAGATAGTAACCAACAAGAATTGTATGCAAGAGTTTTCTTGGTACCCAAATACCACATATGAATACAAGCTTAGGAGAATCTATGGAGATGAATTGATGGTGCACCCCCATCAACAAATAAGTCAAAGATGAAGGAGCAAGGAGATCGTCGCATCCCTATTCTTCTAACTTTATTGCTTGGCAAACCTTCATGCTTTAGCTTATTTTGTGAATTGGATACAAATGATGGAGAGTGTTGCAATAAAGGTGAATCATATATTGATTAAAATCAATGCTTGACAATTTGGAATAAAAAGATGAGAGAATGAAGAAGTAAGATGTTCATGACATACTAGAAGAGAAAAAGGCCTCTGCCTAATGGACCTGTGGGTTAGGATAACAAGATACAGGTCATTGTCAATCTATTGAAGCATCCTAGACCAGATATCTTTGCTACACTTGGCTTTGATAGATTCAGCTACTCCCATGAAAAATAATATATCACCTTTAAGATTAGGCTTTCTATTTCTCAATGATTTTGACATTGCTATGATTTTGGTTTGAATGATGGTTATCTAGTTCCATCTTCAAATAGCTAAAAAGAAAAATAATAAAATGCTTATAATCCTGGTAACAATATCTTTATAGGATCTAACAATATTCTTATAGGATCTATACTCTCCAAACCATCTGGCACAAACTATATGATACCAAGGAAATGCAAGAATGATAAATATTATAATGATTGCATATTATGGAAAAACAACTACAAATGGTACTCAAGAAATCCTTATGCTTTGTGGATACCCTAGAGATAGTGTTTGCTATCTTGAGAATATAGTAAACTTTATTGCATACAAACCAATTGATCTAGAGGATACTTGAGAGGATAAGTTTTAATAATGTATGATATCAAGACCAAAAACAACAAAGACAATAGTGTTTCAACACCAGGCATTGTCTAACACATTTCATTGGCAAAGATCTCAGTTTTAGAGCATACCTAAAAATTATGCCTTGAATCCAAAGTGATGCTAAAGTTAGAGATTCCTACTCTTTGCCCCAAACAACATTTTTCCTCAGACCTACTCCATGAATCTATTTCCCATATTTTATATTTCTTCCCAAGAAAGAATTTCCACTCTCTAAATAAACTTCCATAGGTTTCTTGCTTTCTTAGCTATTCTATGGTGGGAGGTACCTCTATTTTCTTTTCCTTCGGAATGGAAGAAATGAATCCCCAAAATCTTTTTCCCATTCAAGCTTTATAGCATCTTCATAAAATCACGAGTTCAAAAATAAAATTGCAAATGCATTCAATTTTCTTCCATAACTCCTACAAAATAGTAATGGTACCAAAAATTGGAAAGATTCCCTCAAAGAGTAATTAATTTCTTTTACAAAACTGCCACCTTTTTTATGGCCCAAATAGAATTCAAGAAATAAATGATGTCTTGCAGATTATTTAAATATCCTAGTATTTTCAATCGATTGACTTTTAATTTATTGTGACCAAAAGAATTAACTTATTTTTATTTTCAAAACATTTATGCAAACTAATTTTATTTGACTCAGCTAAATAATTATTCTAAATGCAAATGAATGCAATGCAATTCATCTAAGTGGTGTGTGTCGATTCACTTCAGCACAATTCACCTTTAGCCAACTAGATACCCTCTGCCTCGATGATTCTCTCTCTCCATTGGGAGAGAGGGAGAGAGTGTTCCTATTGCACACACGTACAAGTCAAAATTAGTCAACAGTTGTTTAAATAATAATATTTAAATTCATTTCTAATTATTGAAAATAAGAGTTGCGACATTCTTAGGGTTTCATTATCTCAAACCAAATATGTCTTATTTATGATGTGTTAAAACATGCATCATTACATGTAACTCACCCTTACAACTCTTTTATGTGTACAACACGTTTTTACATTTTTCAATACAGGAGCCTGACTTCCAAACTTTTGATCTAGGAGGCTGATTGGGCTCGTTCTTTTAATTGAAAATATCAAAGAGATCTACGTACTAGGAACCATTAATGGCAATGGGGGCCACCTAAAAATTTAATTTTGGCCAAAAACCAACCCAATAGCCTAGAAATTGAGTTTGTATGTTTTTATAACTAAAAAATCATACTTTTTGTAATTACAAGGTTGAGACACATTTCCTAACATTCTCCCACTTGTCAAACACCTTGCAAGAGCAAAGGGAGTATCAACACCATGATTTAATTGATAGGGGCTGAGAGGGCCATAGACTCTGAACACCATCTGAACTTCTTTGTGCTCACAAGCTTAGTTAATGAATTTGTAACATTCATTAAAGTCTCTACCTTAACTAGCTTCACCCTAGCATCCTCGACCATATCTCTGACAAAATGATATTGTACATCAATGTGCTTGGTCCTAGCATGAAATATCAAGTTCTTAGCTAGGCAGATCACACTCTATTTGTCACAATAAACTGTCATTGCACCTTGTTTTATTGTAATATCTGAACATATTCTCTTAAGCCAAATGGCTTCTTTAAAAGCATGAATAATTGCCATATACTTAGCATTAGTAGTAGACAAAGAAACCATAGCCTGATGCTTACTCATCCAACTAATTGCACCACCAAATAAAGTAAACACATAAGCATTGGTGGATCTTCTACTATTGACATCACCTGCCCAATCTGAATCCACGTAACCAAAGATATCAAGAGAATGCCTATCTCCTATCAAATTACCATGATAGCACAAGGAATATTTTGAGGTACCCCACAAATATTTGAAGACTCTTTTAACTGCATCCCAATGAACTCTACTAGGATTAGACATGTATATCTGGAAAGAACTTCCACTACTTGGGCAATGTCTGGTCTAGTACAGACCATAGCATACATCAAACTTTTGGTTGCACTCTGTCAAGGCACTCTACTCATGTCTTCCATCTCTTATGGGGATGTTGGACATTGTGAAGCAAATAACTTTGTTCCAACTATAAGAGGAACACACAATGGTCTACAATCATGCATGGTAAACCTCTGTAAAATTGAATTGACATACTTACTTTGTCCAATCCATAGTTTTCTATTCACTCTATCTCTTCTGATTTCCATCCCAAGAATGTGTTTATGTACACCAAGATCTTTCATTTCAAATTTAGCTACAAGTTGAGACTTTAGTTCTAAAATCATTCCTTTCCCTTTACCAATAAATAACATATCATCACTTATAATGCAATAAACAAGAAACGGTCACCATCATATTTATAATAAACATAATGATCTAATCTAGAATGATCAAATCCCAAACTCAACACATATGTATCAAATTTCTGGTACCACATCCTAGGACTTTGTTTGAGGACATACAAAGATTTCTTCAATTTACAAACAAAATTACTTTTATCTTTCACCATGTAGTGCTCTAGTTATGTCATATAAATATCCTCCTCCAAATCTTCATGAAAGAAAGTTGTTTTCACATCCATTTGCTCAACCTCTAGATCATAAGTTGCAGTAATAGAAATCAAGAATCTAATGGATGTCATTTTTTCAACAAAAGAAAATATCTCACTATAATCAACACCCTCAACCTAAGAGTAAACTTTCGCAACCAACTATGCTTTGTACTTCTTAATACCTCCATCCAAACCAATATTTTTCTTGAACACCCATTTGCAACCAACAGGTTTTTGTCCTCCAGGGAATGGTACTAGATCCCATGTATTATTATTTTTCAAAGCTTCCATTTCTTCATCCATGACAATATTCTAAGACTATGCATCATTCATACCTAATGCCTCTTCTATAGATTTGGTTTCATCCGTGTTAGTATTCAAAGAAAAAATACATCTCCAGTTATCAGGTGCATACCTTTTAGGTGGTTTTCCATGCCTTGTAGTCCTTTAGACAAGCTGAGTTGGAGATTCTTCCTCCTCTTTCAAACATTCAAAGCTAGATGAGCTCTTCTCAACTTCTTGTCTATCTAGGGGCTTTGATTCAACTTTCTAAGGTGTAGAAGGAAGTTGAATCACATCTTCATGTTCACTTTGTTATGGCTACAATGTAACAAAAGAGGAATTAGTTTCTCTAAAAATCACAGTTCTACTATATATTACCTTTTATGCAATAAGATCCCAAAGCTTGTATCCTTTCACACCATAACTATACCCAATGAAGATACATTTCATAGCCTTGTTCTCCAACTTTGTTCACTTCTCCTTTGGCACATGTGCATATGCCTTGCAACCAAAAACTTTAAGATATCTGAATGAAGGCTTATGACCTGACCATGTCTCCATAGGTGTTTTATCAACAAGAGTTAATGTAGGAGACATGTTAATCAGGTAGCAAGTAGTGGCAACAACTTCATCCCAAAACCTTTGTTCTAGACTAGCACCACTAAGCATACTCCTAGCATTCTCCATCAGTGTCTTGTTCATTCTTTTTGCAACTCCATTTTGTTGTGGAGAATATGGAGTTATCTTTTGTCTCTAAATGTTGTTCTATCTTTATAGAATCTATCAAAATCATTAGAGCAAAATTCACCACCATTGTCAATCATCAAACGTTTTTCTTCTTTCCAATCTATAATTCAACCATTGATTTAGATTCTTTAAATCAACTGAAAACTTCATATTTACTCTTTAGAAAGTATACCCATGTCCTTCTGCTATAATCATCAATAAATGAAACATAATATGTGGATTTTTCAATAGAAGGAACATCTACAGGATAGAACACATCAGAATGAATAAGATCCAATACACCACAAGATTTATGAGAACTCAAGTAAAACTAAACATGGTTTTGTTTACCATAAATACAATGCTCATAGAAATCAAGATCAAGATTACAATTAGTCAACCCTTCAACAAGGTTTTTATTTCTCAGGGTCCTTAGACCCTTTTCTCTAATGTGGCCAAGTGTCTGGTACCAGAACATAGTCATCTTTGCAAGTAACTTTGATTCAGAGGAAAGAGAACCCTTAGGTACACAGAAGCTACGACCATCCGTTGAAGATGAAACCCTCACCTTTTCCAATGAAGTAGTCACTGACTTGCTTTTCATAGAAGTACTATTGCATTAAAAAAATGTTGCATCAATCTTATACAATGTGCCAAATCTAACACCTCTAGTGATCACCATAGCACCTCTAACCATCTTGCATCCTGCATCATAAAAGACTACCTACACAAGTCACCAAAGTTGTAATGAATGCACCACCATCTTCTTTCTTAGACTCATAATCAAAATCAAATTTCTTCTTTTTGTCTTCTTTTCTTCTTTGCACTCCTTACAAAAGTGTCCATACTTACCGCAGTTCCAACAAATAAATTTGGACTTTCTAGGAGATTTGGATCTCCCCTTGGACTTGGATTTGTCACACTTCTCTCTCTTCTTGCCTTTTTCTTTAGGTCTTCCATGAATATTTAGGGCCTCTTTAGCACTGATGGATATCTTCCTCCTCATCTCTTCAGAAAGAAAAAAACCTACATCTTCAACTTTCATGACAACAGAAGTACTCCCAATAGCCATAACATGAGAATCCCACGAATCAGGTAAAGAACAAAGCAGGATCTAACATCTCTCCTCCTCATCCATTTTTACACCAATTGATGCCAATTGAGATACCAACATATTGAATGCTTCTAGATGGTCTGCAATTCATCCAACCTCTTCCATTCTCAAGGAATATAATTTCTTCCTTAAGAAAATCTTGTTCACTAAAGATTTAGCTCTATAGATCTCACCAAGTTTCTTCTATAGTTTCTTCACAGAGGACTCTTCATGGACATTGATTAAAATAGAGTATGTCAAGCACAATCTGATTAGACCCTTGGCTTTATGATCCATAACATCATATTGATTAACCAAAGTAGCATCTGTAGGCCTTGAAACATTCTCATCAATAGCATCTCACATATCTCGATCAATTAACATATCTTCCATCTTCAGCTTCCATATCTCAAAATTATTACTAGAAAATTTTTCTACGTCTATTATCCCTGATGTGCTTGCCATCTAAAAATTTCTACAACCAGATCACAAAGTATCTTCTACACAAGTTCCCACTCAAAACTGGATTAGTTCAAAAAACCCAACAACCCACAACTAAAACCAAAGATGATCAAGTTATGATACCACTTGTAAGGAAGCTAAGGTAGTGGAACGGCTTCCTACACTAATCTTGAGATGAGGGTTATGCAAAACTTTTTTATATCTTTACAACAGCTACAAAAATTATACAGAAATAAACATAAATAGCAATCGTACCACAATAGTGATTTACATGGGTAAAACCCTTTCGAGAGAAAAACCCCACACTCCAAAAGCCACCCAATATATTATTCAGAAATCAACAAGATTACGATATAGTTGCAGAGCAAGTTTTCATAGGAGCATCACCAACTAGAGATCCAAAGATAACTCAACATCTATAAGACTCACACACAACCTCCATCTTAAGCACCTAATATATAGGAGATACAATACATGAAACAGTCCAATGGTAATTACAAAACCATGAGCTTAAACCACCTAAAAGTGGAGCCCAAATTCCTAGGGTTTCATTATCTTGGATCAGATATGTCTTGCATGATGTGTTAAAACATGCATCAACACTTGTAACTCTCCCTTATAGCTCTTTTATGTGTCCAACATGTTTTTACATTTTCCAATATGGGAGGCCCAACTTTTGGAGGCCATAACTTTTGATCCAAGAGGCCGATTGGACCCATTTTTTTTAAATTGAAAATCTCAAAGAGAACTATGCATTGGGCTCCCCCAGTGGCGATGTGAGCCACCCAAAAAATTATTTTGGCCAAAAACCAACCCTATAGCCCAGAAATTGATTTTTATGTTCTTTTAATAAAAAAATCACATTTTTTAGCAACAATATGCAAAGGTGGCTGCACAAAGAATATCGATGGCACAAAGGCTAGGGTGGAGGTGACTAGTGCTGCAAGTAAGCAGACATGCAAAGGTGCAGGCAGAGGAGGGTGAGCTCCCTCTCAGGTGAAGGATATAGGTGTGGGGTGGTGGCGCTACCAGCTGAGGTTTAGTTTTTGCGAGGATGAGGCAACTTGAGATTTTATGCCCCCTCACCCCTTTAGTCTGTCTAGAGATCCGGTGCAAGTTGAGGCCGAAAGAAAATCATTTGAGGCTTGCAAAAATAGCAGAAAACCCTTTCACGAATGCAATGATTTTTGTTTGGCTCAGATCTGGTCTTTAAACCCTAACCCCCCACCTCCCAAGCTGCTAGATCCTGCTTCTATTTAGAAGGAGTCTAATGCTCATAAAATTTTTGATGTCTTTTGGCTATGTGAAGGTCACTATTGCAGAAGAACCTACTGCCTTTCATATTCTTGATGATAGTTTAAACTCTATCTCAGCAGATGTAGGGAGTCATTCTTTGATTTTTTGACTTTTGCAGAAGCAGCCTTCCCTTGAGGATGTTCAGGCTTGGGTATTGTCCATGTGGAATAACTTCCCTCCCCCGGAGGTTCACTCTCTGGACTTTATTTTTTTCTACTAATCTTCTCTTCTGTGGAGGATTGCAAATTTGTTTCTCAAAATGGTCCCTGGTTTATGGAGAATTCTGGTTTGTTCCTCACACCTTGGATTCCCTTCTTTGATCCTTCTATGGCTGTAATTACGAAGATCCTGATTTGGATCAGGTTATAGATGTTGAGTTGTCTTATCCTTCGTTAAGATGATCAATTAGTTTCAATCCTTTGTTAAGATCAACACAGAAGTAAAGGCTTCTTGCAGATTCACAAGGGTCTGTTCCCTCATGGACATTTCAAAACCCCTTCCTAGTTTGATCCAGATTCATTCCTCTCTTGGTACATGACTGCAATTCTTAAATTTTGAGGGTTTGCCCTTCAGATGTTTCTGTTGCAATGATCTGGGGCACAAGATTGGGGCATGTTCTGCACTAAGACCGCTTGGTTCCATATGTTTTAGCCTTAAAAAATGGATTAGAAAACTTGGGTCTTCAGATGCAGATTTCATTTGGCTCAATCACGGCAAATTTTTTGACTCCCTTTCCGCTCCGTGGATTGATTCAACAGCTCCTCCTGATCCTTCTTTAGTACAATCTTCTAGCCCTTTGGACCCTCCTGTCCTTGATTTGGATATTATCCCTGTTATGGAGGATGGGGAGGATTCAAAGTCTGAAGGCACTTTCCCATTTATGGAAGATCTGGATGATCCTACTCCTTATTTTTTTGATGATTTTACGGTGGCCCCTTCTCTGAAATTGCAACTTTCTCAGACTAATTCCAAAAAGTTAAAACTTGATCGTGGGGATTCTAAGCGGAAAAAAGGAAGGAAATATGAGACTAAAAAACTCTATATCGAAGGAAAAGAAGTAGTGGAGGAGGGCTCTCAATGGACCATGGAGGCTCTCTTCTCCCAAAAAAATGTTAAAAATTAGATGGTCTTTGGCCGATTGGGCTTAGTCTTTTTTCCTGCTGGGTCTGATTCTTTTTCTCCTCCTATGTAGCTTATGTTGGGTTGCTTTGGTTGTGCTTCTTCTAAAAAGTTATGGATTTGTAGTTGGGTGGTTCGTAGTCTATCCATTTGAAATGTTTAGGCTTCCCTTACTTTAAGGGCTTGCTTTATGTTGTTTTGATTTTATTTTTTCATATACAAAAACTTGCTTACGAATAAATAAAAAGTCACATTTTTTTGTAATTACAAGGTTGAGACACCTTTCTTAACACTAACAATAAAGAGGGCTATTGCATCTACTTAGATGTTGATCTTGATTTTTAGGTAGCTAAGGGTGCTCTTGATTCAAAGACCAAGCTACCCGTAGATAAAATAATGTTATGGCACTAGAGAATGAGTCACATAGGTGAGAAGGGTCTAAGGACTAAAAATTAAAATCTTGTAGATGGTTTAAATGATTGTGCTCTTGCATTTGATTTTTATTAACATTACATATATGGTAAACAAAACCACATTCAGTTTTACTCGAGTTCTCACAAATCTTCTAGGGTGTTAGATCTAATTCATTCTAATGTTTTTGGTCCTGTAAATGTTCCTTCAATTTCAAAATCTTTGTATTATTATGTATCTTTCATATATGACTATTGTAGAAGGACATGGGTGTATTTCCTTAAAAGTAAATCTAAAGCCTTATTTTGTTTTAGAGAGTCTAAGGTTCTTTTCTAGAAAATCAAACTAGAAGGAATATTAAGGCTTTGAGAATTGATAATGATAGTGAGTTTTGTTTAGTGAGTTTTAATAGATTTTATAAGGATCATGGCATAGAGAGACATAAGGCCTCCATATACCCCTCAACATAATAGAGTTACAGAAAGAATGAACAATACACTAATAGAGAGGGCTAGGAGTATGCTTAGTGGAGTTGGCTTAGAACAAAATTTCTAGGCAGAAGTAGTTGCTACAACTTGTTACGTAATTAACAAGTCTCATACATCAGCTCTTTTGGATGATATTCCTATGGAGGATTAGTTGGGAAAAAAGACCTCACTACAACATCTTTGTGTTTTTTTTGTGAGGCATATGCACATGTGCCTAGGGAGAAGAGGTTGAAATTGGATAACAAGGAAAGTGTATCTTCATTGGCTATGGTGTTGGTGTGAAATGATAAAGCTTTAGGATCCTATGGCCAAGAGAGTTCTATATAATAAAAGCGTTATTTTTAGAGAGATTAAACCTTCTCCTATAGTTTTGTAGCTAAAAGAGGATAAGAAGAGAGGTGTGGTTCATCTTGTTGGCAAGAGACACTGCATAGAATTGATAGGAGTTGTCATTGATGACAACTAAGATTGTTCCACACATCCACAGTGCAATATCTGATCATACCGGAAGTCAAAACGATAATCTATCTAAATCCGGGAGCCTAAAACAGAGTATATAGTAGAGTCTAGTATTTTGGTCCAGATCTCTCCAGTGGAAAGGCATGATATGCTATGGATATAAGTTTGTTGACAACATTGCAAATACACTCTAAATCCAGAATTTTGTCATCCAGTGATGAAGGAATCAAATGTTATTAGCATCTGTGTGTCAAGCTCCAGTCTGACAGAGCAGATAGAAGAAGAACAGGTAGACCTTACAGAAGATTTTGTTTCCAGATGAATGGAAGTTTCTTGTTGGATAAATGGTGGCATTTAGTAACTGTGGCCAACATGAGTAATTATTTGTAAGAGTAAGTTTTGGTCCGCACTCCAAGTTATGCATAGATCTAACCAATAGGGCTGAGCATTCTTAGGTGTTCTAAGTACTATTGAAGCCAAATGGTAGAATGATTATAGATCTTGTTGTGGATATATATAGTTGATAAATTCAATTGTTTAGGTGAGGTGGTGTATGCGAAGAAAGTGGATGTGAGTAAAGCAGAAATCTAAGGTGCGAATAAGAGCAAAATAGTAAGAAGAACAAAGCAAGGATGAAGTGTGTAAGATTAATTTTTGTACTCAACCAGAACTAAAATTCATGCATAAGTAGATGCTATCATCAGTTCATATCTCTGTCTTTCATTTGCAATATTGTCTTAGGCAGTGAGCCTTCATTTGAGCAGTGAGCTCTGGGCAGTGAGCCCGAATGCATGTGCATTCCCATTTTGTATCAATACTTTTAACAGGGTATTGAGTTCTTGTGGGTTAACCCCCACCGTGGTTTTTCCCTTAACCGGGTATCCACATCAAAAATCTTGGTGTCAAATGTGTTATTTCATTTATGCTTATGTGATGACTGAAATGTTTATTTCATTAATTTTTTTTTAAGTTGTAAAGGAAGATTAAAGAAAGAAAAAGTTTAGAATGTGTGACAACTAATTCACCCCCCTTCTCAGTTGTCCGGACCTAATCCAACAATTGGTATCAGAGCAAGGATCCTTAGAGAAGCCTAACAGCTTAAGGAAAAGATCTTGGAAGAAGGTTCAATGGGTTCACTAAAAGATCTTCAATCAGCCCTAGAAGAACTTGCTCAATCTAAAACAGAAATTAGTAATCTGAGAGGTGAACTTAAATATGCTGATGACACCATTTTAAACACTTTGCATCAAGAAGAAATAAGTGGACAAGCCTAGGCTAAGAATTCTCAAGAGTTGGAAGCGAGAAAAGGATTTCCAAGAAAAAACCCTAATTTGCGTGGCAAGGTATTTTCTATTTTCTGTGAAATCTTTTGAATTTTCATTTTTTGCAAATGGCTACTCCTCTAGTGGTAGATGTTACTGAAAGGCCTCGTCCCAAGTTCAAGAAGCATCCATTCAAATCTGTAGAGGTTCAGCCGTTAGGTGTATTTTCTGGAGTTATGTACAAGGTTTTACATGTTGAAGATATTAGGGCTTACATTCACTGCAATATAGAGGAATTTGGAAATCTGAGATTACTGGATTTATTTGAAAACCACTTGAAGGATGACAATCACCAATTGAAGTCAAAATATAAAACCCTAGAAAATAAACACTTCATACAAGTTATTTAATTTCCATCTTTTGATGAAAGTGAATGGGTTAGGTATGTATTAAATCAGATACATGATGAGTTTATGTGGTTGTTGAAGCCTTTCAAGATTACGAAAGATGTAATCCAAATTGTGACTAGACTGAATGCAACTGGTGGGCAACCCATGCTTAAGGCTATGCAAAATCAAACAGTAACTGATGCAACCAGAGCAAAATTTGACAAAAGAGCTATGACTATCAATGACATCACTGATCTGGATGTCAAGTTTGCTTCAATGGTAGTTGGGTATAAGATCTACCACTCCAGCAGAGAGAACTCAATCTCTAGAACAACTATTTATGCTACATATCAGATGATAAAGGAAAATGTGGATTATGACTTATGTTGTTGTTATATGGAGCCTAATCAAACTCGGAGGTTAAATTTTCCCCACTTTTATCAGCGCGGTTTCCCCCCAAATTCCTACGAGGTCAAGGGGTAGCGCCCCTTGCGGGGGTTTGGGGACAGCGCCCCCAAGACGGGGTCAAGGGGTAATGCCCCTTGCAGGAGTTATTTTTTCATTGACTGACATAAGAAAACCCTATTTTTGTAACTAACAAAAAGCTTGATAAAAAGCAGCTAAGGGTTAGGGCTTTGGTATTGTATATTGTATTGTAGCATTTTACAGCAGTATTGAGTTGCAGGGATTACTGATTGTAATCAGTTTGATTTACCGGATAATAATATTGGACTCTCTGTTCGGTGGATGTAGCCCGAGTTTGGGTGAACCACATTAAAACTTGTCTCTTGCTATTATTATTTCTGTGTATTTCCATTCCTCTGTTTAATCTTTATTTGCATTTAACTGATATCTTCTTCCGGCTAACCCTAACAAGTGGTATCAGAGCAGGGTTGTGTTCGATTATCATCTACAGGAAAGTCTCATGGTTGAGTGGGAGCAATGGCAGATGAGGGTAAATTGAAGGTCAATAAATTCAATGGGAAGAACTATCAGTTATGGAAGATGCAGATGGAGGACTACCTCTATCAAAAGGATTTATGGATGCCGTTGGAAGGAATAGCCAAGAAACTGGCAATAATGTCTGATGAGGATTAGAATCTTCTTGACAGAAAGGCACTGGGAACCATTCGGTTGTGCCTGGCACCATTGGTGGCATTCAATATAATGGAAGCGAAGACAATAGATGGTCTGATGAAAGCTTTGGCAAAATTGTATGAAAAACTGTCAGCCTCAAATAAGGTATTTCTCATGAAGCGTTTGTTTAATCTGAAAATGGTTGAAGGTGGATCTGTGACAGATCATTTAAATGAATTTAATACGATTGTCAGTCAATTGACTTCTGTAAATTTAAAATTTGATGAAGAAGTCAGAGCTCTCTTGATATTATGTTCATTGCCTAAAAGCTGGGATAGTTTGGTAATGGCGGTTAGTAACTCTGTTTCTGGTTCAACTACCCTAAAATTTGATGATGTTGTTGGTGTTATTCTGAGTGAGAAAATTTGTAGGAAAAGCTCAGGTGGATCCACATCAGGCAGTGTTTTGAATGCAGAAAGCAGGGGCATATCAAAGGAGAGAGGAAAAGGTTCTGGAGGTCATGGGAAGTCACGAGGCAAATCAAAGGACAAAAGATCCCAAACCAGAGGACAGAAGGATTGTTGGTACTGTGGGAAGCCAGGTCATCTGAAAAAAGATTGCTGGTCTCGGAAGAACAAAGAAGGACACAAACAAGAAGGCAATAAGGAAGCAAATGTGGTAAGCAATAAGTCTGAAGATGATGCTTTAATTCTTTCCCTAGATAATGCTGATGATTCATAGGTTTTAGATTCAGGGGCCTCATTTCATGCTAAGCCCCATAGAAGTTATTTCCTTGATTATGTCCAAGGGGATTTTGGGCTGGTTTATTTGGGAGATAACGAACCCTGTCAGATTGTTGGAAAGGGAAGAATCAAGATTAAGTTGCAGAATGGGAATCATTGGCTACTACAAGAGGTAAGGCATGTTCCAAGGCTCAGTAGGAATTTAATTTCAGCAGGACAGCGAACTGAACAAGGTTGCACTGTTACATTTACTGATAAAAATTGGAAGGTTTTGAAAGGTACCTTAGTAGTAGCAAAAGGTGTGAAAGTATGCACCTTATATCTTTGTATAGGTCATACTGTTCCTTCTACTTTAGCTGTTACAGAGAAAAAACAAACAGGTTCAGGAACAGTTGTTGCAGGTTTGCAGGAAGAGACTAGAAAAGTTGTTGCAGGTTCTGAGACAACACTGTGGCATAACAGACTTGGGCATATGAGTGAAAAAGGTATGAAGGTACTTCATTCTAAGAAATTTTTACCAGGTCTGAAATGTATTAATATGGATTTCTGTGAAAGTTGTGTGTATGGAAAACAAAAGAGAGTCAATTTTCTCAAGGATGGGAAGCAAAAGAAAAATAAAAAATTGGAGTTTGTGCATACAGATGTATGGGGACCAGCTCAGGTATCTTCTCTTGGTGGCTCTCGGTATTATGTTACATTCATAGATGATGCAACTAGGAAGGTCTAGATTTATTTCCTTAGACAGAAATCTAGTGTATTTGAAACATTTAAGAAATGGAGAAGCTTGGTTGAGAATGAGACGGGTAACAGATTAAAATGTCTCAGATCTGATAATGGCGGTGAGTATTGCAACAAAGAATTTGAAGATTATTGTTCCTTTAATGGAATTTGTAGGCAGAAAATGGTTCTAGGGACTCCACAGGAAAATCGAGTAGCTGAACGCATGAATAGGACAATAATGGAGCGTGCAAGGACCATGAGATTGCATGTTGGACTGCCTTTAAACATGTGGGCAGAGGCTGTCAACACTGTTGTATATTTAATTAACAGAGGTCCTTCAGTTCCTTTGGGTTGTGGTATTCAAGAGGAAGCATGGATAGGTAAGAAGGTGAGTTATTCTTTTCTGAAAACCTTCGGATGTGAAGCATTTGCACATATAGATTCTGAAAATAGAACCAAGCTGGATGCAAAATCAAAAAAATGTACCTTCGTTGGATATGGCATTGATGAATTTGGTTATAGGCTTTGGGATTTTAAAAATCAAAAAATTGTGAGAAGCAGGGATGTTATATTCAATGAGAAGGTGTTGTACAAAGATCAGTTGCAGCAGCATGAGAAGAAAGAAAAGGATTATGTGGTGCTGGATGATACTCCAAATAGTGATGTTCCAGTGGCTTCTCATGCTCTGCAACAGCAACTAGAAATACCACAAACTCCAGTGAATGTTAGACGGTCAACAAGGATAAGTAGACCTCCTGAAAGGTTTTCTCCCTCTTTGTATTCTATTTTGTTAACAGATGCTAGTGAACCAGAAGGGTATGATGAAGCTATGCATGTGGATACACAGGTTCAGTGGGAGCTTGCAATGAAAGAAGAAATGGACTCCTTGCTGAAAAATTAGACTTGGGAATTATGTAAGTTACCTGTAGGTAAAAAGGCTTTACCAAATAACTGGGTTTACAGGCTGAAAGAGGAAGATGGAGGTAAGAAACGATTTAAGGCCAGGTTAGTTGTAAAAGGATTTGCACAGAAAAAAGGCATTGATTTTGATGAGATATTTTCTCCGGTTGTCAAGATGACTTCTATTCATACTGTTTTAAATATTGTGGCTGCTGAAGATTTGCACACATCTTCTTAGTCAATTTCAAACGACTAGGCAAAGGTGTGCTGATAAATTTTGCATTCTCCATATAGAATCTCTGCAACACCTTTTCAATATAAGCAGCCTGAGATAGAGTCAATTTTCTGTTCTTCCTATCTCTGCAAATTTTCATACCAAGGATTTGTTTTGCTACCCCTGAAACCTCACACAGTTTTTTATTATTTTATAAAGGCACCGGGAGTTATTTTTTCATTGACCAACATAAGAAAAACCTATTTTTGTAACCGTTTTGTAACTGACAAAAAGCTTGATAAAAAGTGGCTAAGGGTTAGGGTTTTGGTATTGTATATTGTATTGTAGCATTTTGTAGTGGTATTGAATTGCAGAGGTTGCCGATTGTAATCGGTTTGATTTACTGGATAATAATATTGGACTCTCTATTTGGTGGATGTAGCCTGAGTTTGGGTGAACCACGTTAAAACTTGTCTCTCGCTGTTATTATTTCTATGTATTTCCATTCCTCTGTTTAATCTTTATTTGCATTTAATTGATATCTTCTTCCGGCTAACCCTAACATATGTGACCTTCTACAAAGACAACTACTAGAGAACCTGAACAAAATCACAAAGGACAAGAAAGATTCCTTCAAGTATGGTTCCCTGGTGATATGTATCTTTGTATACTTCATGAATGAGGTTCTGGGAGTTCTAGGTATACAATGGACATCTGACAGATAGTGGCATGGCAAATTAGGGACCGTCTTCATAGTCTTGGCGATTCCCAGACACAAAAGACTTATTTTGGGTTACTTCAAGAACTTCCAGAATTTGATGCATGCAAGGGAAAGAATTCCTAGCTCAATTGTTAAAAAGTATGAAAATAAAATATGTTTCATGGTAGACACAGATAAATGTTTGATGGAAGTTGTAGAACCAAGGACAATGTAGATAATGTCCCTGGGCTATGTAGTGGATGAGGAAATTCTAGACATGTATGCTTAACATCTCCTGAGCAAACCTAAAGACACCTATGTTCAAAGGTTTGAAAGATACAAGGAACTAAGCCTAAAGCTGTATATAGAACTTAGATAATTAGAAACAAAAAGAAAGGTACATAAGCAAGTAGAGATGTATGCAAAAAGCATTAGGATTACAAAAGAAGTAGTGAAAGAAAATAGACAAAGGATTGCAAAGATAAAGAAGAACACGGAGCAGGCAAAAAGTGAGCCTGTAATTCCCCTGGAAGCCCCAAGGAAGACAAGGAGCTCTGCAACTCCTACTGAGCCTCTTAAGACCACTTACACTAAGAAGCTGGAAGCCACTCCATCCGGTGAAGGAGGGAAAAGGAAGAAAACCAAGGCAACAAGAATCCTCAAGAGCACACAAGATGATGAGGAGACTAAAACAAATGAAGAAGTGAAAGAGATAAGATCCAAAAGGTCAAAACTTCAAAAATTTCTGAAGATCAACCAACCAGAAGAATGAGGACCAGTAAAAAGCAAGTATCCATTAAGGTTGCCATGACTATTGATGAAATTGTAAAAACAATCATTGTTCATGGAAACTTAAAACCTATCAGAATCTACTTTGATAATCTTGGTCAAGCTAATAAGAAAATTTTAGAAGATGCCATTATCATATATCTAAATAAGTTTAATAGAGCCTTGTTGGAAATCCTGCAAGAACTTCCTAAAAGTTTGAGGAAAGTAATGGAAATGAGGAAAGAAGTAGCCAAAGAAAAAGATATAGAACTCAGAGAGTATGTTCTCTCCTATTTGTGCCCCATAATAACGAGAAAAGAAGTAGATAAAATCCTCAGTGAATTCAAAGATAAATTTAGAAGCAAAGTCTGGATGAACAAGCTAATGCTTGGTGAAACTGAAGAAATTGCAAAGGAAATAGAGGAAATTCTGAGAAAGGCTGTAGACAAAAATAAGTACTACATTATCTCAAAAAAGCAAGATGAACAAGACAATCCTTATGCTCTAGAAGAAAATACTAACAAGAGAATCAATGATTAAAGTATCACTCTAGATCCTCCAGAAGTTGATTCATCAAATCTAAATATTGGAGAAGTTTAGGAAGAGGAACAAGTCAATCAGGAAGACATAGAAATGATAAATAGAATAATTGATGAAGTGATAACTCCTCCACCTGATCACTCTGAGAAGAAAAAGAATATTGCTACCACTCAGAGCTCTTTGGATCAAGCAGCAAGTGGTGAGCAAATAGAAATGAGTCTCTTAGAAGAGAACACAGAGAAGATTAATACAGAGAAAGTGAAGGAAAAAGGAAAAGCAAACAAAGCAGAAGAAGATGGTGCAAATGTTGAAGCACCTAAAGCACCTAAATCAGATGATCAAAAAGATGATTTAGTAAATGCAACAAGAGACACTGTAGGTGCAGCAAGAGACACTACAGGTGTAGTAAAAGATTCTCTTGAAAAGGAAGTGATAGAGCTTGATGAGCCTGAACTACTCCAAGGACTAACCAATCTGGATGTGCTCTCTCCATTTCAATTGATGAAAAAAGCATCCTTCACTCAAGTAAAAGCTAGAGAAAAGATGATGAAATCCCACTTAGAGGACAATGAGCTACTGGGGTTAGTAACCGGAGTGTTAGAGAAATTAATGCCAACTTATCAAAAGAATGAAAATGATTCCCCCTCTGGCCATTTAGAAAATCTTGTAAGTTCAGTAAACTCACATTTTGAGTCTTTTGAAAAGTTTGCAAAGGCAAAGGTTTAGAAAGAGTTTTTGAATAAAAAATTTAGTCAAATTAAGAATCTGATAAGGAGTGATAGAGTGGTACTGGGCATTAGCGTAAAGAGCATTCAAAATTCTTTAAGTGATGGAAGAGATATATACAAGTTTTTCCTATCATGGACTAAAGTCAATAAGGATGTTGAGAAGAGGATAAAGGAACAAGAACATAAAATATCAATTCTATCTCAAAATTTTGATCCTCTAAATGTCTCTCCTATAAGCCAGGAATGTCAAGTCATTAGCTTGACAAATGAAATAAAGGGACTTGAAAAGGAGAAAATCAATACTATGAAGAGGATGTGTGAACTTCGGGGATTGATTGCCCCCAAGTTGGAAGCCATGCATAATGCCTTATCTGAAGCCCAAAATGCACTTCAGACAAGTGATCCTCTGGATCTAGCAAAGGCGGAAGCTTGCATATGCATTTTTACTGAGTGGGCACATCTCACTCTTGGATGGAATGAAGAATACTTGCGCCTCTGAACTTGTGCAATTTAAGACTAGTTTTACAAACATTCTCAAGTTCATGTAAGTAGAATTTGATTTATTGTATATATGCGGTAGTATAAACAGAACTTTTTTGAGAATTTTGGCTTGCGGATCCCACCCTTTGCCATTGATGTCAAAGGGGAAGTGAAGGGAATTGAAAAATGAGACATTCATCTTAGGGGGAGCACCGGATTAAGTGAAGGATATGTATGCACAAACAAAGGAGGAGTAGCTCTAAGACACTCAGTCATTTTTCACTAAGTGTTGCCATCAATGCCAAAGAGGGAGATTGTTGGCAAGAGACACTGCATAGTGTTGTGTGGTTACACAACACGCCCCATTTTGACTTGGCAAAACAGGGACCCAACTTTTGTTTTGGCTTGTGTTGTCTGTTTCTGGCGGTTTGGTAAAAATAAGTCAGGTGCATCATCATCATGAAGGTCAGGATGAGGTAGGTCGTCATCATGAGGTTAGTTTGTCAAAGTTCATATTTTGTTTCTATGACTTCATGGTTAGAAAGAGCTTGAAATTTCATGCAGGTTTACCTTTTGCATCACTTGAAAATTCGTCCATATGAGGGAGTTGTGAGCAGTCAAAGTTTTGGTCAAACCTGATAATTGCTGTATGAACATCATCATCATGATATTTGAAAAGCCCCCCCGATAATATCCTGAGGTCGAAACATCCGGACGTCAAGTTTAAGTCGTAATAATCCTTTCCCGTCAGGCGGTCTTTTGTATCGCCAGAGGTCATCATCATGATCTTACTCTATCACCTGATAAAAATCATGCAGTCCCGAAACATCCGGACGTCAATCTTAAGTGCTAGTGTGTTTTACCCATCGAGTAACCTTGGAAACATTGTGAGCATCATGATATTCCAACATCACCCGATATTATAATATCACCTTACTTAGAGAAATCTGCCATCTGCATAATTTGCGCGCGCACGACAGTCTTGGTGATCAACGTCATCATGATATTTCAGGACCCGACATTTCCTAATATCCTCCTGACCTCCTTTTGCGTGATCATGATGATCACCTTATCTTTCGAAGCGGAGGGTGATTTTCGTTTCTTAAGTCGTGTTGAACAAGATCATCATGATCTTGTTCGTCTCTCCCAACAGTTCGTAATATCATCCTGCCGACGAGTATAACCTTTTGCAAATATGATGATGACGATGACGTCACCATCACCTTTGTCCTTCGACAGGATATTTTCCAAGGCGTGATCCATTTCGCCAATATGATGATGACGATGACGTCATGTTCGAAGATTAACACAAGGCCGGGATGTCCTGATGACGTCATCGGGACTTTCAGCAGGATCATATTTTAGGTCGCCCAGTGCGAATATGATGATGCTGATGATCATCATCCTGATCTTTTTGAGAAGATCACCTTGGCCGCGAAAAGGGGCCATTTTGTGTGCACCACCTGATCATCTTCCTTAGAGGTGACCCGATATTCCATTTACCTCCTAATCTTAGCGAAGCATGACGATGACGTCATCCCTTTGCATTTTAACGAAGCCTGATGATGACGATGACGTCATCATGATTTTCCTCAGCGGCAGGATCATTTTCCAAGTCCTCCTGTTTGTCTTCATCATGATGATGATGACGATGTCTTTCTTTCCCGAATATGCAAAAACAAAACATCCTGATGGGCTTTTCCTCAGAGCATTCAGAGGCGAAGAGCATCATATTTCACAATATCCTGCGGCTAGATACAAGACATAGAGTTGGTCATCATCATGATTTTCGGCGTAGGTATAACTGTTGCCGTCGGCCAAGTCTAATATTGTCAACCTGATCATGTGTGGTCGCACTGATGCGAACATGATGATGATGACCCGAAACATTCGAACGGAGCATGCAAAGCCGGGTATGAAGTAATTTGTTAAGGGTAGTTATTTCCTTGTATATTTTGACATACCTGATCATATTTGAACCCGATATACAAGAAAATGGGCAAAAACATGAAGCGATAGAAATTTGAAAGCCCGACTGCCTGATTTTTGGTCAACGAGGGTTGACCTGGTTGTTTTTTATGTTGTTTGTGCGTTTAGTGCATATTTTTCACAGGTAAAGCCTGATTGCCTGTAGCTGCACATGGGGAGGTATGTTTAATAAAATGTTTACTTCCTGTTGTTTATCCACATGATGATGAACTTAATGTTTGTCTGTTTATTTGCAGGAAGTCATGATGCTGCTAAAGCTAAACATTGAAGTCATGATGCTGCTGAAGCTGAGCGTTGAAATCATGTGATGCTGCTGAAGCTGATAATTACAAAGTTACGCATGGAGTCAACATGGGCCAGACATGAGGAGGATATTGTCAAATATGCTGTTCGCTAGCTGGAGACTGAATCAAGTTGAAGATGCTGGAATATTCTGTGCCAGCTGTGCATTTGCCAACTGACGAAGCATGTGCTTTTCATCTGGACCGTTGTTTGTTAATGAAAGGATCCTGATCCTTGGATCATTGTAACCGTTTTCTGGCAGTTGCTCTATATAAGAGACAGAGCTTTTTTTTTTTAAAGGAAGGATATACATTAGAATACACAGACGCATCTGGCGCAAAAAGTCAATTACTGTAGAATCAATTAGGAGATCGGATTACTGAGACTAATGAGGATAGAATTGTTGAAATGTCAAGGTTCTTTCTTCAGATCACTGTAAATGTACCTGTTCTTGAGCATACTGAATGAAGATGAAGTTCCAGATTACATCTTAATTGTAAATTTTACGTAATCTTCTGTTGATTTCTGGATATGTACTGGTGAATGCTGTGTTCAACTGGAAGCGCTTTCATTTCATTACATGTTGTTGTCAACTTTCCTTTGAAGCTTTGCACTAGATCATGCGGATTTGTGGAATGTCCTGGTGAAGTATGATTTCTAGTTTTCCTTCTTTTCATTGCAAGTATGGGAGCTTGTATGTGAATCAGTGATCTAAGTCCAGTAATTTTGGGAATCTCACTCTCTCCCCCTTTTCCTTTTTCAATTTCATTAATTCATCACCATAACTGCAAATCATGATAAATAACAAGCAGAAACAGTGAAATATGCTGAAATCTCGTAGGTAACTGAAGATCCTTAGCATATTTGGTTAAATGCATGTAGTATTGAAAATATCATGCAAAGAATCATAAATAATGGTAGAAATCATGCAAATATCAGCCTGTATGCACATTATTTGACTAAATTTACAGTGCAGAGGTAGAATTGTTAGAGACTTATGCAGAGCGAACATCCAGAGCAGGATATTTGAAGATGATGATGATGAACAGTGCAGAAACACGTAAGGCCCCTGAATGGAAAACAGCAACACACATCAACCACTGAGTAACGTCAGTAGATTAAGACCTAATCAACGGAGACTTGGGATCATGAATTCTTTGAATTCATCGTATCTTTCAAGATGAGTAAAGGTTGTTGTGTAACTTTTATTCTATGTTTGCGAATGACTAACATCATGACCAACATAAATTAGCGCTAGAAGGAGGGCTAAGGATAGAAGATCACTTTCATCATCAGTACTTTCAGGTTTGATGACGCTCAGAGTAAGGTAACTTCAGATCATTGGTGAATTTCATCATATTGCGTAAATATTTGCTGCGACAAGTTTGTATATGCGCATTCTGTGTAAAGATTTCCAAATCTCACATAAATCTTGCAAGCTTTACAGTAGATTTCTTTAAATTCACTAAATATTGGCCAAAGATGCATAAATTTGTTCAAGCTTTGAGAATTTGAGCCTTAGACACGCGAGATCTGGTGCTACTGGTCGGAATATCCCACTATCCTGTCATATTTGCAGTGCCTTCGCAAATATTGCGCGAATATTCAGTCTGATTTGCAAGTTGACCGCAAATATCACCTCGTCCGGTGGAATCCAGCCAATATTTGCAAAGTTTCAGCTAATTGGCCTCCAAATTGAGAAATCCTGGCTCACAGGATAAATACCAGGTCTAGACATAGTGAAATTTTCGAAGAATTGCCTGTCAGAGGTTTTAGACCTAAGACTGTAGACGTTCACCATACTCCAGAGTCTAGTACGTCCAGAGCTTCATCAGGACCTCCTCCTGTAACTCCTGTTGGTTTGCAAATACCTTCCGGTATACCCGTGACACCTTCTGTTCAACCTCAGGGTATACCTTTAGTCCAACCTCAGCCAACTGCACCACCAGTTCAGCCCCCTCAGGTTGCAATGTCGTTCTTTGCAGCGGAATCACCATTGACCTTTAATGCGTATCATGAGTTACCAAAGTATCCAGACAAACTTTGTCCAAAATACCATCCTTATCAGGATGCAGATGACCATATTAGGACGTTTAAAGAAGCTTGCTGCAGAGCCAGAATAGAGCATCAGGATGTGGTGTGCAGATTATTCCCTTTTTCCTTAGGGGAAGAAGCTTATAATTGGTTCATCAGTCTTGGTCAATCTTCTGTAGGTTCGTGGGCTGTCTTAGAGAAGGCCTTTCTTGACAGATTCAAGGTCCCTATTGATCCATCCATGAATTACCACCTGTTTGCCACAATCAAGAGATTTGAGCATGAACCTATTGCAAATTTCAATGCTAGGTTCCAGAAAATGTTGTCCAAGCTAGTTACCCCATATGTGGTGGCTGATGATGCTGCTAGAAGTATTTATTATTCAGCCCTGGATCCATTAACCGCCATGTTCATCAGGAGAACACATCCTGAGATCACCACATTGACAGGAGCTTTTCAAGAAGCTATCAAGGTAAATCAGCAGCTGATACCTGCTCCTACTCCAAATATAGCATTCCCTGCTTTGCCTGGCATGCAGTCACAATATCCAGCACAGTATCCTGCAGCTTATCCTTCGCAATATCCTGCACAATATCCAAATGGAGCAGTGATGCCCCCAGCAATCATGCCTGCACCTTTGCAAGTACCTCCATTGAGTATCATGCCTCCTCCTAATGGAAATGGCCAATTGCCACAATATCCTGCACATACTCAGACACCTCAGGGTACAGACCTATCCCACAATAACCATGGATCTTCCTTTTTCCAGCCTCAGACTGAAAATGTAGTGGCCAAAGCTCAAGAGGAGAAAGAGGAAATCAAAGAAATTGCTGTTCAGTTGAGAAAACTCACCACAGAAGTAACACACTTGAGAAATCAAGGGTTTTATTCACAATCAGGTCAGAATAGGAGTTATTCCAATGACAGACCAAATTACCCCGACAGAGGATACAACAATAACTTCAACAGTAGTGCTGCAAACAACAATAATCCTCCTAGGCAGCCCAGAGTGTGGAACTCCAGGCCAAATAATGGTTCATTACCATCCCCCCTAGACAATCAGCCTCCTGGTGAAGCCAAACAGACTACTAGAGTCAATCTTGCTGAGGCAGCCCTTACCAATTGGTGCAGGATTCACAACACCAATGCACATGCAGAATTAGATTGCCCACAATTTAGGATTGCTGCCAGCATCTTTCAGACTGAAGTGTCTAATACTTCTGGAAATCCACCTCAGGCAGAAGGAAATGAAATAGTTCCTTGTGGATATGACTCAGCTTTTGTGCTGGAAACATACACTAATCAGCCTCATCAGGAATATAATCAGACCTGTGAAGAATCTGCCTTAACCTTTGAAGCAAACTATGTCTTCCCTTTTGAGGATGAAAATGAACCTACAAGAGAGCATGAGGAAGTACATGCATACCAGCAGCAATACCCTGGTAAGCATAGTTATAACCTGAGGAGTAATGCCAACAGACCTGCCGGTCCATTGACATCATCTCTACCTCCAAACAACTTCAACACACCTCCTGACCCTAAGGCTAGCAATAACCCTGGGTTCCCTAAGGTGAATGCTCAGTACTTGTCTCCTCAAAACACAGTAACAAAAGTCGCAGGTACACCTCATGAGTCTGACAGGTTAGTCAGCTATTTGGCTGATGAAATGAAGAAAATCAAGATCAGCCTGTCCCTATCTGAGTTACTGAAAACCCCTGCCATAAAAAGGGCATTCATGAAGTCGCTGGATGATCCTGCTTCTAAAGAGGATAATCACCTTTCGAGTCAATCCCATAGCAGAGACCATACTGCTAAAGATAATACTGTCAAGCCCAAAGTGTCAGCCACGGTCCAAGCTGCTGAAACCTCTCACATGACCTTGTACAGAGACAAAACTGAATCACCTCCGTTTCTCCTCACCATAAGAATGTTCAGTAAGAATTTGCACAACTGTTTAGTTGATTCAGGAGCCTCAACTAATGTTATGCCTTTGTCAATATGCAACGCATTAGGACTGCATCCTGCTAAATCCTTAAAGAAGGTCACTCAACTGGACAAGACAGAAGTAAGTGTCGTAGGAGAACTCACTCACATTCACATGCAGCTAGCGTCTGATCCTAGGATCCAGTATTACATTGACATTCAGGTAGTTGACATACCTGATACATACGGGATGTTGCTTAGCCGGGACTGGTCTAAAACGCTTAACGGATACATGTCCACAGACTTCAGTCACATGTGGTTGCCATGGAAAGGTATACCTAATCAGATCAGGATTGATGCTGAGCCTAGGATGAAACATATGATCACGGAATATAACAGAACAAATGAGATCATGTATGTAAACGTAGAACCTGGAGTTTATCACATCAGGCCGCAAACTGTCCAAATAGAAGAGGTCCTGATGCTTGATGTTCATCATCATCATGATGATGATTATCATGAGGATTTGCCAGTTGTCGAGCTTAATAGTGATCCTGATAATGACAACGAAATAGATCACTTCAGGGATTTTCAGATGCATTTATCTACTCAGATAAAACGTTGTCAATTATTAAATATACCTGCTAATGATATTTTGATTGACGGATGGTGCAGATTGCATGGAGAAGCACACTCGGAAAAGACTTGCGAACCATGCTTAGACATGATCATGCTGGAGCAGACGTATAGTGAAGCATCATCATCATATTCCGAGGTGAGTGCTACATCTGATGATGATGATGATACTAATTTTTATTTGTCTTCTGCAGGAACAGAAGAGTCGACGGATCCTGATGAGGATCATATCCGAAAAACAGAGGAGATCCTGGTGTCCAATCAGACGAATGATGCGAGAAAGGAAAAGATCACTCCTGGTAGTGATTGCTTCATGGAACCAGATTATGAGTTGTCTGATGAGGACAAAGGCAGTGACCTGACGAAGTTCGAAGAATTTCTGGTCAAAGAAATAAAAAAAATGACACAACAGTGTAGATCTCCCCAGGAAGTTTTAATCAAAAGTTGGTGTAGGCTACATGAAGCGCCTCACTCAGAAACAACTTGCTCACTGTGCTTACACATTTTGAAGAAGCATGCAGCTGTATGTGCTGAGCATCATCCTCCTGCTAGGATGGAAGAAAAAATAGAAAAGCCGTCAGGCTCATCAGATAAAGGAAAGAAGAAGCTTGAAGATGACACACCTAAGTTAAGGTGGATATCAGGCGGAGCAGCAGCCAGAGCTGCAAAGAAAAAGGAAAGCTCAAGCAAATGTCCTGCTGAAGATATGCCTTGGATCCTGAGGTTTGATGGATCCAAATCCAAGCAAGGTTCTGGAGTAGGGATTGACCTTATTGATCCATTAGGAAAATCCCATTTAGCAGCTTACAGACTACAATTCCCCTGCACCAATAATGTCACAGAGTATGAAGCTCTGATTCATGGACTGTTGTTTGCCCATAAGAAGAAGGTGAAGATCCTGCATGTCTTTGGAGATTCAGAACTAGTTGTGAGACAAGTAAGGGGAATTTACTCTTGTAACTACAGAAAGCTGTCAAATTACAGACATCGTGTGTGGGACCTGATTGAAGACTTCGATGCCTTCAACATCGTTCACGTGCCAAGAGAACAGAACCAAAGGGCAGATGCACTTGCTCAGGCCGCCAGTACACTGGAACCACTGTCCATATCTGGTCTGAAGAGATTTTCAGTAGAATTGGTGTCAGTACCTTCGGTACCTGACAATGTGACTAATCTCCAAGTGTTTGATGATGATCAGCACATCCTGGACTTCATATCAAACAGAGATGTATTTGAAGCTCAGATCATAGATGAAAATGGTATGGAGGATCATGTCTGGGAAGAAGATGAGATATTAGAGTTGCCTAGCAACACAATTCCCAAAGGTATGATTGAATTAGAAAGAGCCTTTGATCTGGATAATATGCTCAAACATAAGGATCTGCCTAAGGCAGATGGAGGTCAATATTCACAGGTGAATATTGGACAGGCTGATGACAAGAGGAATGTCTTGTTGGGTAAGGTTTGTACACCTGAAGAGTTAGAAGGAATAACTCGGGCCCTTAAGGATTATATACATGTAATTGCATGGACTTATGACGAGTTGAAGACGTATGACACTTCTGTCATAACTCATACTATACCTCTCAAGCCAGATGCAAAACCTTTCAGACAGAAGCAGAGGCCAGTCAATGCTCTGCTTGAGCCCATCATCCTTGAAGAGGTCAAGAAATTGTTAAATGCCCGGATAATATTTCCTGTAAGGCACTCCACTTGGGTGGCAAATCTGGTACCAGTCAGGAAGAAGAATGGAGACATCAGATTGTGTGTGGATTTCAGGAACCTGAACAGAGCATCAGAAAAGGATAATTATCCTTTGCCCTCTCTGGATGAAGTTCTGCAGATGGTAAATGGAGCCAAGATGATGTCCTTCTTGGATGGGTTTTCAGGGTACAACCAAGTGATGGTGGACAAAATTGACAGATTAAAAACTGCCTTCACCACGAAATGGGGGATATTCGCATATAGACGTATGCCGTTTGGACTGATAAATGCTGGAGCTACATTCCAGCGAGCAATGGACATAGCCTTCAGAGGCTTAATAGGAAAATGTATAGTCATCTACATGGATGACCTGACAGTGTTCTCCAAAGAAAGAGGAGATCATGTTGCTGACCTCAGAAATGTACTGAAGAAATGTGAAGAATATGGAATATCTTTGAATCCCAAGAAGTGCATATTCAGGGTCACAACAGGAAAGTTACTAGGCCACCTGATCACAGAGGATGGGATTATCATTGATCCTAACAGGGTGGAATCTATTATGAAATTACCACTTCCAGGAAGCAAAAAGGAGCTTAAATCTTATTTTGGTAAGATAAATTTCGTGAGGAAGTTCATCACTGGCTTTGCTGAGATTGTCAGACCACTGAATGCCATGTTGAAAAAAGATGCACAAATTGACTGGACACCAGAAGCCAGAGCTGCTTTTGAAGATATAAAGAAGGCCATTTCAGATGCTCCTGTCCTCATTAGTCCAGATTATACGAATGATTTCTACATCTACTCATTTGCTTCAGAACATACTTCTGCAGCAGTGTTAACTCAAAGAAATGAAGATAAAGAAGAGAAACCAATTGCCTTCATGAGCTGTCCTTTCAGGGATGCTGAGTTGAGATATGTAGATGTTGAAAGACAGGCACTTGCATTAGTCAGAGCAGTTAAAAAGTTCAGACATTATATACTGAGAAGCAAAGTGATTGTTGTGGTACCAGATGCAGCAGTAAAGATGCTGCTTATGCAGAGTGAACCTGGTGAAAAAAGGGCCAAATGGATTACGGTACTACAAGAATATGACATGGAGATCACACCCATGAAGCTAGTACGAGGACAGGCTCTGAGCCAGATGATATCTGAAACTGATCCAAACATCATCAGTCAGCAGTATGTAATCGATGAGAAAGACAATAAAGAATGGTATTCAGACATCAGGCACATCCTGATCACTGGAAGATGTCCTTCGAGGATGCAAGCCTCACAGAGAAGAGCTTTAAAGATAAGATCCCAGAAATATATGATGAAGGGAGGAGCCCTGTTTAAAAAGAATTATGAAGGGATATACCTGAGATGCTTAGAGAAACCAGAAGCCAATAAAGTCTTGACAGAGTTACATGACAAGTTTGGAACTGCCCACGGATCAGCGTTGGCCACCACACATGCAATCCTCAGAGCAGGATATTACTAGCCTACAATTTTAAAAGACACAGCTGATCATGTTAAATGTTGTCATGTTTGCCAGGTTGCTGCCAACAGGGAAAAATATGCTACACAACCGTTGCAGCCAGTGATGGAGGAGCGCCCATTTGCACAGTGGGGCATGGATTTCATAGGACCAATCAATCCTCTGTCTTCTTCAGGCCAGAGGTATGTCCTAACAATTACTGATTATTGTACCAGATGGACTGAGGCTATCAGCAGCAAAACTTGTACTGCTGATGATGTCATTAAATTTCTGGAAAGCAACATTGTCACCAGGTATGGGATTCCTTATGCATTGGTAAGTGATAATGGTTCTGCCTTCATTTCCACTAAATTGTCAAGTTGGGCTTTTGATCATGGGATTATACTTAAGTTCTCATCCAATTACTATCCCCAAGGAAATGGATTAGCAGAATCCACCAATAAGAATTTACTGAGTATCATAAGAAAATTGATAGAGAAAAATCCCAGGGAATGGAACTCATTTCTGAAATATGCCTTATGGGTAGACAGAACTAGAATGAAAATTGCATTAGGAAACTCACCCTTCCAGCTAGTATATGGGGTAGATCCTATCCTCCCTGTAAACTTGAAAATTCCTACTCTGCAGTTTGCCCAAGACTATCTAGGCATAGATAATAAACAGGAAGTCAGGTTGCTTCAGTTGATGCATCTGGAAGAAAAACGAAGCCAAGCGATTGACCAATTTGCAAAACATCAGGCTGTTGTCAAACGCTGGTTTGACAAGAGAGCCAGAGTTAAAGCTTTCAGGATATCAGATTTAGTCCTGATGTGGGATAAAGCCCATGAAAGGAAAGGTGATCATGGTAAGTTCGATAGACTATGGATAGGTCCCTTTCAGATTTCTGAAATTTTAGGAGACAGCACTTATAGGCTTAAGAACCTGACATGTGAGGATGTCCCGTTGCCAGTCAATGGACAATTCCTCAAACATTATTTCCAGGCCTGAGTAACTTCATGACAGTCTTGTGTATCATATTGTATATTTGTATAGTTGTTTGTACAGTTTGCTTGTTGTTGTTGTTGTTTGTTGGTTGGGACCTTGTTCTGGTAAGTCAGGATGATGCACTTCATCACCTAAGAAAATAACTAAATTGTTAGGATTCAAGTGATGAGATCAGATTTAGATATAGATTGTAATTCATTCTGATAAATACTCATGATCAGGTTTATGATGTCTTTTCATCAGGGTACTTTTTCTTGTCCAAAGTGAATCAAACACAATGAAACACCTAACAGCCTTGGGTTTGCTGAAGATATGAGTATAGGTGTTAAGTGAAAAATCTAAAGGGACTCCCTTGCTACCAATACAATCTCCAACCTAAAGCTGCAAGTGACTACACCTTGTACAAATGAGCAGACATGATGATATCAAATTTAAATTTTTAAAGGAAAATCAGAAACGAAATAAAATTAGGCCATCTAAGTAACTCTACCGGGGCTATGGACGCCTGCTGGCAGTGGGGCTCTACTTAGGGAGATTGTATAGATAACCTTGCCAGGGTTATAGACACCTGCTGGCAGCAAGGCTCTATCCAGGTTGGCTATGAGGGATGATCTCCAACTATGTAGTTTAACACCAGTTACTTATGTTTTCAACTTACTTTCAAGATGAGGATAATTAATCATCTGCACACACATGATCCTTTGTTAGCTTTATCACCATAATGAAATTTTATCATTCAAAGATCATGATGATTTTACTTAGACAGAATTAGAACACTATAGATGAATATGATCATATCACTTGAATTATTTGAATTTTGTTGTTTTCTTTGGTGGCAAGTTGTTGTGTGGTTACACAACACGCCCCATTTTGACTTGGCAAAACAGGGACCCAACTTTTGTTTTGGCTTGTGTTGTCTGTTTCTGGCGGTTTGGTAAAAATAAGTCAGGTGCATCATCATCATGAAGGTCAGGATGAGGTAGGTCGTCATCATGAGGTTAGTTTGTCAAAGTTCATATTTTGTTTCTATGACTTCATGGTTAGAAAGAGCTTGAAATTTCATGCAGGTTTGCCTTTTGCATCACTTGAAAATTCGTCCATATGAGGGAGTTGTGAGCAGTCAAAGTTTTGGTCAAACCTAATAATTGCTGTATGAACATCATCATCATGATATTTGAAAAGCCCCCCCGATAATATCCTGAGGTCGAAACATCCGGACGTCAAGTTTAAGTCGTAATAATCCTTTCCCGTCAGGCGGTCTTTTGTATCGCCAGAGGTCATCATCATGATCTTACTCTATCACCTGATAAAAATCATGCAGTCCCGAAACATCCGGACGTCAATCTTAAGTGCTAGTGTGTTTTACCCATCGAGTAACCTTGGAAACATTGCGAGCATCATGATATTCCAACATCACCCGATATTATAATATCACCTTACTTAGAGAAATCTGCCATCTGCATAATTTGCGCGCGCACGACAGTCTTGGTGATCAACGTCATCATGATATTTCAGGACCCGACATTTCCTAATATCCTCCTGACCTCCTTTTGCGTGATCATGATGATCACCTTATCTTTCGAAGCGGAGGGTGATTTTCGTTTCTTAAGTCGTGTTGAACAAGATCATCATGATCTTGTTCGTCTCTCCCAACAGTTCGTAATATCATCCTGCCGACGAGTATAACCTTTTGCAAATATGATGATGACGATGACGTCACCATCACCTTTGTCCTTCGGCAGGATATTTTCCAAGGCGTGATCCATTTCGCCAATATGATGATGACGATGACGTCATGTTCGAAGATTAACACAAGGCCGGGATGTCCTGATGACGTCATCGGGACTTTCAGCAGGATCATATTTTAGGTCGCCCAGTGCGAATATGATGATGCTGATGATCATCATCCTGATCTTTTTGAGAAGATCACCTTGGCCGCAAAAAGGGGCCATTTTGTGTGCACCACCTGATCATCTTCCTTAGAGGTGACCCGATATTCCATTTACCTCCTAATCTTAGCGAAGCATGACGATGACGTCATCCCTTTGCATTTTAACGAAGCCTGATGATGACGATGACGTCATCATGATTTTCCTCAGCGGCAGGATCATTTTCCAAGTCCTCCTGTTTGTCTTCATCATGATGATGATGACGATGTCTTTCTTTCCCGAATATGCAAAAACAAAACATCCTAATGGGCTTTTCCTCAGAGCATTCAGAGGCGAAGAGCATCATATTTCACAATATCCTGCGGCTAGATACAAGACATAGAGTTGGTCATCATCATGATTTTCGGCGTAGGTATAACTGTTGCCGTCGGCCAAGTCTAATATTGTCAACCTGATCATGTGTGGTCGCACTGATGCGAACATGATGATGATGACCCGAAACATTCGAACGGAGCATGCAAAGCCGGGTATGAAGTAATTTGTTAAGGGTAGTTATTTCCTTGTATATTTTGACATACCTGATCATATTTGAACCCGATATACAAGAAAATGGGCAAAAACATGAAGCGATAGAAATTTGAAAGCCCGACTGCCTGATTTTTGGTCAACGAGGGTTGACCTGGTTGTTTTTTATGCTGTTTGTGCGTTTAGTGCATATTTTTCACAGGTAAAGCCTGATTGCCTGTAGCTGCACATGGGGAGGTATGTTTAATAAAATGTTTACTTCCTGTTGTTTATCCACATGATGATGAACTTAATGTTTGTCTGTTTATTTGCAGGAAGTCATGATGCTGCTGAAGCTTAACATTGAAGTCATGATGCTGCTGAAGCTGAGCGTTGAAATCATGTGATGCTGCTGAAGCTGATAATTACAAAGTTACGCATGGAGTCAACATGGGCCAGACATGAGGAGGATATTGTCAAATATGCTGTTCGCTAGCTGGAGACTGAATCAAGTTGAAGATGCTGGAATATTCTGTGCCAGCTGTGCATTTGCCAACTGACGAAGCATGTGCTTTTCATCTGGACCGTTGTTTGTTAATGAAAGGATCCTGATCCTTGGATCATTGTAACCGTTTTCTGGCAGTTGCTCTATATAAGAGACAGAGCTTTTTTTTTTTAAAGGAAGGATATACATTAGAATACACAGACGCATCTGGCGCAAAAAGTCAATTACTGTAGAATCAATTAGGAGATCGGATTACTGAGACTAATGAGGATAGAATTGTTGAAATGTCAAGGTTCTTTCTTCAGATCACTGTAAATGTACCTGTTCTTGAGCATACTGAATGAAGATGAAGTTCCAGATTACATCTTAATTGTAAATTTTACGTAATCTTCTGTTGATTTCTGGATATGTACTGGTGAATGTTGTGTTCAACTGGAAGCGCTTTCATTTCATTACATGTTGTTGTCAACTTTCCTTTGAAGCTTTGCACTAGATCATGCGGATTTGTGGAATGTCCTGGTGAAGTATGATTTCTAGTTTTCCTTCTTTTCATTGCAAGTATGGGAGCTTGTATGTGAATCAGTGATCTAAGTCCAGTAATTTTGGGAATCTCACTCTCTCCCCCTTTTCCTTTTTCAATTTCATTAATTCATCACCATAACTGCAAATCATGATAAATAACAAGCAGAAACAGTGAAATATGCTGAAATCTCGTAGGTAACTGAAGATCCTTAGCATATTTGGTTAAATGCATGTAGTATTGAAAATATCATGCAAAGAATCATAAATAATGGTAGAAATCATGCAAATATCAGCCTGTATGCACATTATTTGACTAAATTTACAGTGCAGAGGTAGAATTGTTGGAGACTTATGCAGAGCGAACATCCAGAGCAGGATATTTGAAGATGATGATGATGAACAGTGCAGAAACACGTAAGGCCCCTGAATGGAAAACAGCAACACACATCAACCACTGAGTAACGTCAGTAGATTAAGACCTAATCAACGGAGACTTGGGATCATGAATTCTTTGAATTCATCGTATCTTTCAAGATGAGTAAAGGTTGTTGTGTAACTTTTATTCTATGTTTGCGAATGACTAACATCATGACCAACACATAGCATTGATAGGAGTTGTCATTGATGGCAACTAAAATTGTTCCACACATCCTCAATGTAGTATCTGATCATACCAGAAGTCAAAATGATAATCTATCTAAGTCCAGGAGCCTAAAACAGAGTATATAGCAGAGTCAGGTATTTTGGTCCGGATCTCTCCAGTGGAAAGGCATGGTATGTTGCAGATCTAAGGTTGTTGACAGCATTGCAAATACACTGTAAATCTAGAGTTTTGTCATCTGATGATGAAGGAATCAAATGTTATTAGCATCTGTGTATCAGATTCTAGTCTGACAGAGCAAACAGAAGAAGAACAGGTAGACCTTGCAGAAGATTTTGTTTCTGAATGAATGGAAATTGCTTGTTGGACAAATGGTGGCATTCAGTAACTGTGTCCGACATGAGTAATGATTTGTAAGAGTAAGTTTTGGTCTGCACTCCAAGTTATACATAGATCTAGCCAACATGGCTAAGCATTCTTAGGTGTTCTAAGTACTATTGAAGCCGACTGGTAGAATGATTATAGATCTTGTTGTGGATATATATAGTCGATGAATTTAGTTGTTTAGGTGAGGTGGTGTATGCAAAGAAAGTGGATGTGAGTAAAGCAGAAATCTAAGGTGAGAATAAGAGTAGAACAATAAGAAGAAGAAAGCAAGGATGAAGTGTGTAAGATCAATTTTTGTACTCAACTAGAACTGAAATTCCTGCATAACTAGATGCTATCATCAGTTCATATCTTTGTCTTTCATTTGCAATATTATCTTAGGTAGTAAGCCTTCATTTGAGTAGTGAGCTCTGGGCAGTGAGCCCAAATGCATGTGCATTCTCATTTTGTATCAATACTTTTAACAGGGTATTAAATTCTTGTGGGTTAACCCCCACCGTGGATTTTCCCTTAACCGGGTTTCCACGTCAAAAATCTTGGTGTCAAATGTGTTATTTCATTTCTGCTTATTTGATGACTGAAATGTTTATTTTTGAGTTGTAAAGAAAGATTAAAGAAAGAAAAAGTTCAGAATGTGTGACAACTGATTCACCCCCCCTCTTAATTGTCCAGACTTAATCCAACACATCTGTTAGGGTTAGCCGGCAAAAGATATCAATTAAATGCAAATAAAGATTAAACAGAGGAATGGAAATACACAGAAATAATAATAGCGAGAGACAAGTTTTAACGTGGTTCACCCAAACTTGGGCTACATCCACCAAACAGAGAGTCCAATATTATTATCCAATAAATCAAACCGATTACAATCAGCAATCCCTGCAACTCAATACCACTGCAAAATGCTACAATACAATATATCTCAAAACCCTAACCCTTAGCCATTTTTTATCAAGCTTTTTGTCGGTTACAAAAATAGGGTTTTCTTATGTCGGTCAATGAAAAATAACTCTCGGTGCCTTTATAAAATAATAAAAAATCGTGTGAGGTTTCAGGGGTGCTACCCCTCAACCCCACCCTGTATCGCAATAGGGAACGCACCAGGGGCGCTGCCCCCAAACCCCCGCAAGGGGCGCTGCCCCTTGACCCAGTAGGAATTTGGGGGGAAACCGCGTCAATAAAAGTGGGGTAAATATAACCTCTGAATCTGATTAGGCTCCATATAACAACAATCTCTCACTTAGAGACTGATCAGACTCCACACCATATCATCTCCGACTTGGAGACTGATCATAACACCACTGGCCCTGTAGCTCCCACTGGAAATAAGCACCCTAGACTCTATTGTTCTGTTTTTGTTATTTTCAGTCTAGAAGACCAACCGAAGCTGAAGAGGAGCTCAGCTTCTCCCTTGTTACTGCCTTTGTAAACATATCTGCTAGATTGTCATCTATATGTATCTTTGCCAGCTGTAACTGTCCATCATCCAACACCAACCGAATGAAGTGATACCTCAACTGTATGTGTTTGGTCTTTGAATGCAAGGCAGAATTCTTTGCAAGATGTATGGCACTCTGGCTATCCATAAACAAATAACTGTTAACCTGTTGTGTGCCCAATTCTTTCATAAAAGATTGCAGCCATATCATCTCCTTGCTTGCCTTTGTTACAGCTACATATTCTGCCTCTGTGGTGGATAAAGCAACCACCTTTTGCAACCTGAAAATCCAACTCACTGCTATTCCACCTATAGTAAAGACATAACCTGTAGTACTCCGCCTGGTATCAATATCCCCTGCCAAATTTGAGTCTACATAACCTGCTAAATCAATATTAGAGCCCCCAAAACATAGGTGTTTATTGGATGTACCTCTCAAATATCTGAGAATCCATTTTACCGCATTCCAATGCTCTAATCCGGGATGACTCATATACCTGCTAACGACTCCTACAGCATGTGTAATATCCGGTCTGGTGCATACCATGGCATACATTAAACTTCCTACAGCTGAAGCATAGGGTACCTTGGACATTTTCTCTTCCTCCTTTTGTGTCTTAGGACACATCTCCTTGGTCAATTTCAAATGACTAGGCAAAGGTGTACTGACAGCTTTTGCATTCTCCATGTGGAATCTCTGCAACACCTTTTCAACATAAGCAGCCTAAGATAGAGTAAATTTTATGTTCTTCCTATCTCTGCAAATTTTCATACCAAGGATTTGTTTTGCTGCCCCCAAATCCTTCATATCAAATGATTGTGCTAACTACTGTTTTAACCCTCTTATGTGATCCATGTTAGACCCAGCTACAAGCATGTCATCAACATATAAACATAAAATAATGTAGCTGTCATTATCCAACCTCTTAAAATAAACACAATGGTTAGAATTACACCTGTTGTAGCCTTGCTCTGCCATAAAACTATCAAATTTCAAATACCATTGCCGAGGTGCTTGTTTTAGGCCATACAAACTCTTCTTCAATCTACACACCTGTTTCTCCTTACTTTTGACCTCAAATCCTTGGGGCTGTTCCATATATATCTCCTCCTCCAAATCACCATGGAGAAAGGCAGTTTTCACATCTAGCTGTTCCAAATGCAAATCTTCAATAGCCACAATACTTAAAACAGTACGAATAGAAGTCATCTTGACAACCGAAGAAATATCTCATCAAAATCAATGCCCTTTTTCTATACAAATCCTTTTACAACTAACCTGGCCTTAAATCTTTTCTTACCTCCATCTTCCTCTTTCAGCCTGTAGACCCATTTGTTTGGTAAAGCCTTTTTACCTGCAGGTAACTTACATAATTCCCAAGTCTGATTTTTCAGCAAGGAGTCAATTTCTTCGTTCATGGCATGCTCCCACTGAACCTGTGTATCCACCTGCATAGCTTCATCATACCCTTCTGGTTCACCAGCATCTGTTAACAAAATAGAATACAAAGAGGGAGAAAACCTTTTAGGAGGTCTACGTATCCTTGTTGACCGTCTAACATTCATTGGAGTTTGTGGTATTTCTAATTGTTGTTGCGGAACATGAGGAACCACTGGAACATCACTATTTGGAGTATCATTCAGCACCACATAATCATTTTCTTTCTTCTCATGTTGCTGCAACTGATCTTTGTACAACACCTTCTCATTGAATATAACATCCCTGCTTCTCACAATTTTTTGATTTTCAAAATCCCAAAGCCTATAACCAAATTCATCAATGCCATATCCAACGAAGGTATACTTTTTTGATTTTGCATCCAGCTTGGTTCTATTTTCAGAATCTATATGTGCAAATGCTTCATAGCCGAAGGTTTTCAGAAAAGAATAACTCACCTTCTTGCCTGTCCATGCTTCCTCTGGAATACCATAGCCCAAAGGAACTGAAGGACCTCTATTAATTAAATATACAACAGTGTTGACAGGTTCTACCCACATGTTTAAAGGCAGCCCAGCATGCAATCTCATGGTCTTTGCACACTCCATTATTGTCCTATTCATGCGTTCAGCCACTCCATTTTCCTGTGGAGTCCCTGGAACTGTTTTCTGCCTACAAATTCCATTAAAGGAACAATAATCTTCAAATTCTTTGCTGCAATACTCACCGCCATTATCAGATCTGAGACATTTTAATCTGTTACTCGTCTCATTCTCAACCAAGCTTCTCCATTTCTTAAATGTTTCAAATACATCAGATTTCTATCTAAGGAAATAAATCCAGACCTTCCTAGTTGCATCATCTATGAATGTAACATAATACCGAGAGCCACCGAGAGAAAATACCTGAGCTGGTCCCCATACATCTGTATGCACAAGCTCCAATTTTTTATTTTTCTTTTGCTTCCCATCCTTGAGAAAACTGACTCTCTTTTGTTTGCCATACACACAACTTTCACAGAAATCCATATTAATACATTTCAGACCTGGTAAAACTTTCTTAGAATGAAGTACCTTCATACCTTTTTCACTCATATGCCCAAGTTTGTTATGCCACAGTATTGTCTCAGAACCTGCAGCAACTTTTCTAGTCTCTTCCTGCAAACCTGTAGCAACTGTTCCTGAACCTGTTTGTTTTTTCTCTGTAATAGCTAAAGTAGAAGGAACAGTATGACCTATACAAAGATATAAGGTGCCTACTTTCACACCTTTTGCTACTACTAAGGCACCTTTTGAAACCTTCCAATTTTTATCAGTAAATGTAACAGTGCAACCTTGTTCAATTAGCTTCCCTGCTAAAATTAAATTCCTACTGAGCCTTGGAACATGCCTTACCTCTTGTAGTAGCCAATGATTCTCATTCTGCAACTTAATCTTGATTCTTCCCTTTCCAACAATCTGACAGGGTTCGTTATCTCCCAAATAAACCAACCCAAAATCCCCTTGGACATAATCAAGGAAATAACTTCTATGGGGCGTAGCATGAAATGAGGCCCCTGAATCTAAAACCCATGAATCATCAGCATTATCTAGGGAAAGAATCAAAGCATCATCTTCAGACTTATTGTTACCACATTTGCTTCCTTATTGCCTTCTTGTTTGTCTCCTTCTTTGTTCTTCCGAGACCAGCAATCTTTCTTCATTTGACCTAGTTTTCCACAGTACCAGCAATCCTTCTGTCCTCTGGTTTGGGATCTTTTGTCCTTTGATTTTCCTCGTGACTTCCCATGACCTCCAGAACCTTTTCCTCTCTCCTTTGATTTGTCCCTACTTTCTGCATTCAAAACACTGCCTGATTTGGATCAACCTAAGCTTTTCCTACGAATTTCCTCACTTAGAATAACACCAACAACATCATCAAATTTTAGGGTATTTGAACCAGAAACAGAGTTACTAACCGCCATTACCAAACTATCTCAGCTTTCAGGCAATGAACATAATATCAAGAGAGCTCTAACTTCTTCATCAAATTTTAAATTTACAGAAGTCAATTGACTGACAATCATATTAAATTCATTTAAATGATCTGTCACATATCCACCTTCAACCATTTTCAGATTAAACAAACGCTTCATAAGAAATACCTTATTTGAGGCTGAGGGTTTTTCATACAATTTAGTCAAAGCTTTCATCAAACCATCTGTTGTCTTCGCTTCCATTATATTGAATGCCACCGTTGTGCCAGGCACAACCGAATGGTTCCCAGTGCCTTTCTGTCAAGAAGATTCCAATCCTCATCAAACATTGTTGCCGGTTTCTTGGATACTCCTTCCAACGTCATCCATAAATCCTTTTGATAGAGATAATCCTCCATCTGCATCTTCCATAACTGATAGTTCTGCCCATTGAATTTATCGACCTTCAATTTGCCCTCGTCTGCCATTGCTCCCACTCAACCATGAGACTTTCCTGTAGATGATAATCGAACACAACCTCGCTCTGATACCACTTGTTAGGGTTAGCCGGCAGAAGATATCAATTAAATGCAAATAAAGATTAAACAGAGGAATGGAAATACACATAAATAATAATAGCGAGAGACAAGTTTTAACGTGGTTCACCCAAACTCGGGCTACATCCACCAAATAGAGAGTCCAATATTATTATCCAATAAATCAAACCATTTACAATCAACAATCCCTACAACTCAATACCGCTGCAAAATGCTACAATACAATATATCTCAAAACCCTAACCCTTGGCCGCTTTTTATCAAGCTTTTTGTCGTTTACAAAAATAGGGTTTTCTTATGTCAGTCAATGAAAAATAACTCCCAGTGCCTTTATAAAATAATAAAAAACCGTGTGAGGTTTCGGGGACGTTTCCCCCGAGCCCCCACGGGGGCGCTGCCCCTCAACCCCACCCTATATCGCGATAGGGAACGCGCCAGGGGAGCTGCCCCTTGACCCCATAGGAATTTGGGGGGAAACCGCGCCGATAAAAGTGGGGTAAATATAACCTCCGAGTCTGATTAGGTTCCATATAACAACAACATCTACCCCCAAAGATTGAGAAAAATAAATTAGAAGCTCATGAAGGATCTAAAGAGGAGGAGAGCTTAGATTGTTTCAAAGAGGAAGTAGAACCTCCACCTTAGCTATTGAGGAGGTCTGCTCAAAATAAAAAAAAATAATGAGATAGGTATGTTCCTCCTATTTGGAGATATATTTTTTCTTGATTACTAATATAGATGAGCCTAGAGTTGTGAAGGAGGTATTAGGTGTAGAGGAAAACTAATGTGTTGTAGACTTAACATAATTCAGGGGTAAACCTATATGAACAGTCCACTTCACATTATACTCCCACATTAAATTATCAACCAAGGAGCGTAAGCTTATGATGGCACTACACTGTATGTGCCTTCAAGGCTCATATTCTCCTAAACTATCTTATCCAAACCTACTCAGATTATTCTACTTTGCTAGAATTCATAGAAATGCAAGAACAATAAAAATAGTTACAGAATTTAGTGGCTACGGGTACCTTCAGCATAAGTTGTAGATAACTTCTAGCAATAGGAAATTACAGAACTAATCCAACACCATTCAAAATAATGAGAAAACTAATGCTAACCTCTGAAGGACTTAAAATAGACAAAGTATACATTTGTTTATGAACCACAACTACTGTAATTAACAATCAAAGTATTCTAATTAACTCACAATGCATTTATAAACTAATGGAAAATAGATTTAACAAGAATGCATAAATGAGCAAGAAAATAAATGAAGTGAAAATCAATACCTTGAGTGGTCGGCTCAGGGGACTGACTCACTTAGCTAGAAATCAAATCTAATTTAGATACTCACACATCCACATAACGCATAGTTCCATTCATTTCATATCATAAATAGAATCTCTTTCAAATTGTATTCAATAATGGCATTTTAAAAAAAACATGTCTGGAACTTCTAATATTAAATAAAAACAACAACTGAGTAACTAGATAACAAAGTAACTACTTGACACCGAGCTCATCCCTCATAACTTATACAAAAATGGGAGAGTCTTATGCAACTACCAACTAACTACAATCATTAATCCATTCCTAGATATTAGGATACAGGGTTAAGATTGATTTATTAATTCTAACTGAACAAAGAAAGGAGAATCCTATTCAAATAAGAATTCTTATGCAATGACTTGTATGAAAAACACACAAGCTACATTTGAAACAAGTCTACTTCTGCATTTATTCCTTCCCATAATGGTTCACATTCAGCCTCCAACTACCTGCACTTTTGGTGGCTTGACTTCAACTTCCTTTAATTCCCATGTTTTGCAACTTGTTGCAAATTCTCCTCTCCTTAATGCCACATGCTTGTTGTTGCACAGGGGTTAATCCATAAAATATATGCATGCAAATAACCTTCATAATTAAACCATAGATATTATCTATATTGCATGCATACTCATGTTCAAATCATTCAATTGATAAATATCATCACCATATTCCATATTAACAACATAGATTCAAGGTCTTGCAAAGTATATTAAAAGATAGTATATCATGATGGTGATGTTTGAAAAGTATCTGGAAGATCATATGGAAAAGGTCTAAAAGCATATAAAAACAACATAAAAGAGACAAATCTTTAAACCCATCATTAGATATGCATGATTATGAGTCCTAGCGAGTGGGTATGGATGAGGAGAAAGTTTCATTAAAGAAAAATCACACATGGAACTTAATACCTTTACCTGATGGTTAGAAACTTGTTGGTTGTAAATGGGTGTTCAAAAGGAAGATCAGTTCTAATGGAAGTGTTGAGAAGTACAAGGCTAGAATAATTGTGAAGGGATGTTCCCAAGTTGATGGAATTGATTATGGTGAGATTTTTCTCTAGTAGCTAATTTGTCATTCATTCAATTCTTATTATCTACTGCAACATTCTTTGATCTTGAGATGAAGAAAAATGATGTGAAGACAACTTTCCTTCATGATGATTTGGAGGAAGAGATCTACATGATAGCCAAAGAACTACATCAAAGAAGTTAAAGAATATTTGGTTTGTAATTTGAAAAAGTATTTGTATGATCTCAAATAGTCTCCTAGGATGTGGTACCAGAAGTTTCATTTTTATGTTGGGTTTAGGATTTTAGAGATCTAAATTAGATCATTACATCTATTACAAGATGGACAGTGATTGATTCCTTATTATTGCATTTCACATTGATAATATGTTATTTTTTATAACAATAAGGATGTGATTTGTCACTTAAAGTCTTATCTTTCAACATAGTTTGAGATGAAATACTTAGGGGCTACCGGATATTTCTTGGGTATGGAGATTAGAATAGATAAAACAAATGCAAATATTTGGTTAGGCTAGAGCAAGTATGTGAACTTAGTGTTGGATCTATTCAACATGACATCTTGTAGACTATTGTGTGCACCTATCTTAGTGTGAATCAAATTATCTATAGAGCAATGTCTAGTTCACCTAGTGAGATGGAGGACATGGCTAGACATTGCCCAAGCAGTGGGAGTCTTGAGCTACTTTATGGCTAATCTTGGATGAGATCACTGGGATGTAGTTAAGAAGTTCTTTGGATATTTGTGGGGTACCTCTAAGTACTCTATTTGTTATCATGGTGATTCTACAGGGGACTAGCACTTAATAGATATTCATGGATTTGTGGATTTAAATTGGGCAGGAGATGTTGATAGCAGAAGATCCACCAATGAATATGTGTTCAATTTATTTAGCAATGATATTATTTGGATAAGTAAGAAACAAGTTGTGGTCACTTTTTCCACTATAGAGGCTAAGTACATGATAACTACTCATACCTATAAGGAGGCCATCTAGAATAAGAGATTACGTTTAGATGTGGGGTTGAGTCAGGGAGCTATTATAGTCCTTTGTGACAATCAAAGTACCATATGTATGGAAAAGAACCCAGCCATTCATGTGAGGACAAAGAATATTTATGTCTAGGACCATTTTGTTTGTGACATGGTAGAGGATGGGAGGGTGATGTTAGAGAAAGTTGACACCTTGTAGAATGTTGTAGATGCATTAATGAATCTGGTGAGCACATAAAAGTTCTAGTATTGTGAGTCTATTAGCCTCTTGGCCCTTAGAAATTAGTTTATAGTGTTGGTACTCCCTTTTCTCTTACAACATGTTTTAAAAATGGGAGAATGTTAGGAAAGGTGTCTCAACCTTGCATCCTAGTGTTAAGAACACAAAAAAATGCAATTTTTGGGCCATAGAATTAAAAATTCAATTTCTAGGCTATAGAGGTCATTTTTTGCCCTGAACATTTTTTGGATGGTCTATAACAAATGAAGGGTACGTAGATCTCTTTAAAATTTATAATTAACAAAAAGGGGTTCAATCAACTTCTTAAATCAAAAGTTATGGCCTATAGAAGTTGGGCCTCCCACATCAAAAATGTAAGAACATCTAAGAGAGTTGTAAGAGGGAGTTACACTTGTTGACCAACTTATGATGCATGTTATGACACATTATAATACATATTTGAATGGAGATAGTGGAGCCAAAATGGAGCACCCAAGTTATTGAGTGGATTGTGACAAGCTTATGGCAAGTGTAAAGAATATGTTATTTTTAGCCAATGGACTCGTCTTAGGATATGGGCATTGGATTTTTGACAAAGGATTTGGGTGCCATTTTTTAGTTGGTTTTAGATCATGGTTTCCTAATAACCATTTAATGGTTTCATGTATTGCTTCTCTTGTTTATTGGGTGCTTGATATGGAGGTTAGATAGTGAGTTTTAGTAGGTATTGTTATGCTACCAAAATTGCTCCAGATCTCTTGTTGGTGACACTCTTGTAAAGGATTAGACTTTGCAAGTATATTGTAACCTGTAGAGGAAAACTAATGTGTTGTAGACTTAACATAATGCAAGGGTAAACCTATCTAATAGTCCACTCTATCATTACATTCCTACATTAAATTATCAACCAAGGAGCGTAAGCTTATGATGGCACTGCACTATATGTGCCTTCAGGGCTCATATTCTTCCTAGAATACCTTATCTAAACCTACTCAAGCTATTCTACTTTGCTGGAATTCACATAAATGCAGGAACAGTAACAACAACTACAAAATCTAGTGGCTACATGTACCTTTAGCATAAGTTGTAGATAACTATTAACAACATGAAATTACAGAATTAACTCAAAACATCCAAAATGATAAGAGAACTAATGCTAACCTCCGAAGGACTTAAAGTAGACAAAGCATGCATTTGTTCATGAACCATACTACTGTAATTTGACAATCAAATAAATCTAAGTGACTCGTGATGTATCTATATGCAAATGAAAAATAAATTTAACAATGAATGAGGAACAAGGAAATAAGTGAAGTGGGGATTAGTACCTTGAGTGGCTAGCTCAAGGGACTGAATCACTTAACTGGAAATCAAATCTAGTTCAAATTCTTATGCATCTTCATAACACATAGTTTCGTTCACTTCATATCATAAACAAAATCTCTTTTAGATTGTATTCAATAATGACATTCCTTAATAAAACATGTCCAGATCTTCAATATAGAAAAATAGAGTAACAACTGAGTAATTGGAAAATAAAGTAATTAGCTTGATATCTAACTCATCCCTTTTAACTTATATAGAAACGGGAGAGTTTTGTGCAACTACTAACTAACTTCAACCATCAATCCATTCCTAGATACTAGGATACAGGTTTGAGATTGATTTATTAATCTAACTGAATAGAGGAAGCAGAGTCCTATCCAAACAAGAATTCTTATGCAACAAATCTCATGAAGAACACACATAAGCTGTGTTTGAAACAAGTCTTCTTCTTCTGCATTTATTTCTGTCCATGATGGTTCACAATCATCCTCTAGCTGCCTACATGTTTGGTGTCCTAACTTCACTTCCTTTAATTCTCATGTCTGCAACTTTGTTGCAAATGTTCATTTACTTGATGACACGTTCTTGTTGCACATGGGTTAATTCACAAAACATATGCACACAAATAACCTTCATGACTAAACCATAGGATTCCATCTATATTGCATGCACACTCATATTTAAATCATTCAATTGATAATATCATCACCATATTCTATATTAATAATATAGGTTCAAAGTCTTGAAAAGTATATAAAAAGACAACATATAATGATGGTGATGTTGGTAAAGTGTCTAGAGGATCATATGGAAAAGTTCTAAAAGCATATAAAAACAACATAAAAAGAGGTCAATATTTTAGCCCATCATTCCCCCCAACTTAGCCTTTTGCTTGTCCTCAAGCAAAATCATTGAATTGAACATCTAGGGGAGAAGATTGTAGTGCAAAGTAATCTGCCTCGGGTCCATTATTTCTCTGACTCCTAAACCATGCTTAAGATAAAAACTATTGTAACAAGCAAGCCTATCCAATCTGACTGATTATGCATTCCTACATTCATCACCCTTTTCCCCTGTCCAGTGTGGTACTGGATAAAGGAGAATAGGAGGATGAAAAGTAAGTGGTAGCCATCCCACTCCTATTTTCTCTAAAATCTAGATATACTTGTGCAGTCTCTCAAACATATTCATAAAATTATGAAAAGAATGAGGCTCTTTCCTCTACAGTGCTAGAGTCAGACTATTCCATCTATCTTGCACATACCTTAGACAATTTTGAGGCATAGGCCCTGCTAACTGATGTATCCTCCTATGATCTCACAGTCTTAAATCCATAATTACTTTTCCTAGGCCTTTGTGAGAGAGGAGTGTTAACCATTGGGTGAGGGTTACATCAAGATTTAGTGCTTCCCTTCTAACCTGTAGTGCCACTGTTTTCTCCTGTTACTCATACTTATCCATCAATTCCCCTCTGAACTTTTCATTCTTGAGATATGATAACAGTGCCCTAATCTGCAAATCCCTAACATACATTGAATGGTTCCATTCTATATCCTCTTCCATTAAGTAATTATACAAATAGTATTCACACAATTGGTCTTGCTCCTCTAAACTGACTTCTTTAAAATGGTTGTAGAAAATATGCCTTGAATGTAAAGAAGGCTGATTATTAATGAACCTATTAAACTAAAAACTAAGAAACTTTTCTTTCAAAAACAATGCATATACCCTTGGTGGACGTCTACACCCAATGATCTGTATGGCCCTATCAATTACCTCTGTCAGGTTATCGTCCAACCTTTTTATCACCAAATTCTTAGCTTTTATTGATGCATTGAGATTGTGTTTTTCCTTTTCCCAGATTTCCTTTTCTTGTTTATACTTATGAGTGAGTTTCATTAATTCAAAACCTAAAGACAAATTAGTGTGGTATACTGGAGTTCTTGTTACAGGAGGTTGTGGAGTGAGTACCTCATTTTCTTCAGCATTTGTTTTACTTACAGCCATCTATGCTAACAAGTCTAAATTAGTTCCATGGCCATAGGTCTAAATCCTCTCCTCCAACTCTTGTATTATTTTCTCCTATTCTTTGTCCTTCTCTTCATATCCTTTTACCTACTCTTCCAAGTGTTTTATTCTATCCAGAGCTTCTTGCAGTTCTTTTCTTATGTTTCTATCCTCCAACAATTCTTTTTCTTTCTCAAAATTTAGACCTTCATCATTATCATTCCCAATTATATCAAAAACTTCCTTAGCAGAACTATTAGGAACTGACTTTCCCATTTTCTTTGCAATAAACAAATCCTCTAAATTAGAATCAGAAGTCAAAGAAACATACCTTCTCTTTTTAGTAGATACATTAACATTTTCACAAGCATCAGCAGAGACATCCTTAGGAACATTAGCAAGGACATCTTCAGGGGCAATTCCTTCTTTATCTGAATCTAAATTCACTAGTGTTGGATCATGATGTTGTTGTCCTTCACCTTTTTTCTGCCCCTGTTCTTTAACAGTTCTTCCCTTCACACTCTGCCTCTTTAACCTTCCTGAGCGCCTGGGAGTACAAGTCTCCTATTTGACTTCAATTTTCTTTTTCTTTTTACTCCTCTTCCTCTTTTTTTCCCCTACATCTTCTCCCTTCTCAGTGCTTTTAGGCTTCTCAACACTTTTCTTGTTTCTCTTCTTCTTAACAGGTGTTGAATCAATACCTCTCATAGGTTTAGGTTTAGAAGATGAGGATTCCTTTGTTGTTACTGGCCTATCCTCTGGAGTGTTGTCCTCCTGCGGCCCCTCTTTCTCAGGCTCAATTTCAGGTTTAGACTCATACTGGGGTTCATTCACTACTTCTGGTTCTTCTAACAATGTTGTGATATCTACACATTGTTTAAAAGCTTCCCAATCAACCTAAGGTGTTGAATTCTTAGGTTCCTCTTTATCAATAAGGCTACTAAACAATGGTGGGACAATGTGGTGTCTGCTTGTTTCTTCTGGTATTGAGACCCCATCCTTTTCAACATATTATATAGGAAATTGGGGACGTTGACTAGCTTATCATGGCGTAGATGATTAAGCAACTTAAAATGTACAGTATATAGCAAATTATGTTGGCCATCACAGGTAATGTACTTAATAATGTATGAAGCACATTTTCCCTAGAAAAATGGAAGGGATAATCTTTTTGTACCTTGTGTCGTCGAGTCCAAATACTCTCCTCTCTAGCAGAATTCTTCCCTCGCTGCGGCTGCATTAGCACAAGCTGGATACTCAAACCCTGTGCATGGCAATCCTGTGACTTGGGAAATGACCATCTCAGAAGCATCTACAATCAATCCCCTGACCACTGCCTCATCATACTATAGTGTGGCTGCAAATTCCTTTGCCATTTCATTATCATATTATGTTAACTTCAGAAAGTAGTCCAACCATCCTACTATGGTAAAGAGTGGTAGCACCAAGACATCTTCTAATATTTCTTTATGTGCAGATGGATCTCGTCGTATCACATTACCCCCCATTATCTCTGTGTTCTACAACCTCTTGAAGTATCAATTTCTGCTAAACTCTAATTCTACCACCTTGAAGAGAACCAACCTTTAGTTTACTACCCTTTTCTATTCTTCCACTGCAACTTCTTAGGGTAACAAGTTAATATTTTGGTGAAATAGGGTAAGATTACTATTTTTTAGAAAATGGCATAGGATGTTCTATCTGCTATCTCAAAAAAAACAAAGATGGCAAAATGGTGAAAATTGAAAAATTAAACCCCTCCCCCCCAACTATACTATGAAGTGACCTCACTTCATGTGGCAATTGATTACAAAAGGAAGAGGATTTATTAAATGGAATATTGATAAACATTCTTGCATGCATGAAATACATAAAAAGTAATAATGAATATAAAAAGAAGGCTAAGTTTAATCATTGAAAGTTACCTTATGTACACACGCTATGGAATAAATGATCAGCACACCTTGAAATTTGAGAACATGTACTCGGCATGTGATTTGATACAAGCAAGATGACATGCATGCGGATGAATGGTAAGGTGGTAGGTACTGCGGAGTTAATGTGATGTAACAGCTCGCAATGCAGAAATAAACAACTCCTGAGCTGGAGTTGTCACCTTTGCAGTGGTGCTAGAGTTATTTCATAATGAATGAAGTAATGTGTAGATGATATGAAATGAGCGGGAAAATAGTGTGCTGAGTGCCAAAGTAGTGAATACATCTACATGCATTTAGTTGTTACAGGTGCCTCCAGTACAGGTTCTGATTGAATGAGTACATATGCAATATGTCAGGTCCCAACTGAAACAGGTCCCAACTGAAAGTGAAAAATAGATCCCTCTAGAGTTAACTGTGGTCATCGTGGATAGTGTGTTGTGTGTGCATGTGAATTATAAAGCATGAAAAATTAAGTCTCAGCGACAGGGGTTGAGTATTGCAACTCAAACCCTACATCACTAGACAGGATTGGTGGATCATCTTCTGATGGTGTATTAGCTAGTGTCACAGAACCTTCATCAAAAGTGCCAAGGTTACCATACTGAGTGGCTAGAGAAACAAGAAAATCATCCTTGTGAAGTGGTTTCTTATACAGTTTCATCTTGTGTCTATTTACTAGCAAAGAAAATCGGACCTCATCAATGGTCTATAATTGGATTGCACCATTATGGAATACTTTTTTAATCTCATATGGTCCCAACCATCAAGATTGAAGCTTGCCCTTGAAATCCTTGTATCTGGAATCATAGAGAAGGGCCCAATCACCGACAATGAATTCTTTAGTCTTGATATACTTGTCATGACATGTAATTCTCTGTCGTTGTATTACCTTTGTGTGGTGGATTGCTTCCAATATGATTACATCAAGAGCATTCAAATGTTGTAGTCTGTCCTTCTGAGCTTCTGCCAAATCCATCCCTAATTCTACTTTTGTCCTTAGGGTTTTTTATTCAAATTCTATAGGTAGGACTATTGTCTTGCCATAGACCAATTCATAAGGAGTAAACCCTGTAGTTGTCTTTCAGGTAGTTCTATATGCCCAAATATCTTCTGGTAACCAAGAAACCCAATCTCGTCTATGAAGTCGTATTGTCTTTGTCAAGATCTTCTCAATCTCTCTATTTGTGACTTCAACATGACCATTAGCTTGAGGATGGTAGGGAGTAGACTTCTTGTGTCTAATCTGATATTCTTCCACCAATCTAGTGATTAAATTTGATGTAAATTGTGGGCCTTAATTAGTCACTATCTCCCTTGGTACACCATATCTAGTGAAGATTCCCTCATACAAAAATTTTGCCACATTGTCATCTCAAGAAAACTACAAGGCTTTGACTTCCACCCATTTGGTTAAGTAATCAGCACATACCAATATATATTCTTTGTTGTTTGAAGTAGGAGAGATTGGTCCAACAAAATCCAGTCCCCACTTATCAAAATGAGCTAATGAGATTTGTGGTTGCAAAGGCATTTCATCACTTCTTGTAGGTCTCCTCATCCTTTGACACCGATCACAACTTCTAGTATACTTGACAGCATCTTTATGAAGTATTGGCCAGTAATATCATGTTGTCAATATTTTGAAGGTTGTCCTTTTGGCTGCAAAATGTCCACCACAAGGTTCATCATGACAAGCCTTCAATATATCAAACACCTCATCCTCTCTAATACATCTTCTCATAATATTATCTGGGCCAGTGTAAAATAGGAATTCAAAAATTCAAGAATAAGAAAAACATTTATGAACTAGTTGTCTCTTCTCCCTTGGAAAAAAATAACCTGGAATTTACCCTAAAACCAAATAATTAGCTATGTTTGCATACTATGGAGTGTGTATAGTTAGAGAAAATAGATGCTCATCAGGAAAAGAGTCATCAACCACTCCTTCTGATGATTGTGTGGGCAGTCTAGACAGGAAATTAGCAACTACATTATCTTTCCCTAGTTTGTCAACAATTGTTATGTCAAATTCTTGCAGTAACAACAACCATCTGACAAGTCTGCCACCCACTATTGGCTTATTCATCAAATATCTAATTGTTGTATGATCTGTATGTATGAACACTTTATAACTAGTAATGTAGTGTCTAAATTTGTTAATGGCATAAAAAACTCCCAACATTTATTTTTTTGTCATAGTGTAATTCAACTTAGCTCCCTGTAGGTTTTTACTTACATAGTATATTGCATACTCCTTAGTTCCTTCTTGTTGGCCTAGGACTACTCTAATGGCAAAGTCTGATGCATCTGTGTGGATGTGAAAAGGCAGTGTCCAATTTGGACCTCTGAGAATTGGAGCCTGTGTTAAGGATGCTTTTAGCTTTTGAAAGGAATTCTGACAGTCTGATGTCCATTCAAATTCACTGTCCTTTGTCAACAAAGTAAATAGAGGTGCAATAATTTTGCTAAAATCCTGAATAAACCTCCTGTAATAACCTGCATGTCCAAGGAAGCTCCTTACATCCTTTTGTCTTTGTGGAATAGGCAGGGTAGATATAATTTCAATCTTCTTTGGGTCAACTTGTATACCTGCACTAGAGATAAAATGTCCCAAAACTATTCCCTGTGTCATCATCATAAAACACTTTTCATTGCTCAAAGATAGATTGTGCTCTATGCATCTCTTCAAAACTTCCTCCAAGTTTTGTAGAGCTTCATCATATGTTTCACCATATGTAGTGAAGTCATCCATTTAAATTTCCATGCTGTCATGGGCAAAATTAGAGAAAATACTGAGGATTGCTCTTTGAAATGTGGATGGAGTGTTGCACAGACCAAAAGGCAAGACAGAATATGCATAGGTCTCCCAAGGGTATGTAAATGTTGTCTTATCTTGATCCTCTGGTGTAATCTTGATTTGGTTATAGCCACTAAAACCATCAAGAAATGAGAAATATTTATTACCTGCTAAAGAGTCAAGAACTTGATTAATGAAGGGCAATGGAAAGTGTTCTTTCCTAGTGGCAGCATTTAGTTCTTTGTAATCAACACAAACTCTCCATTTTCCACCTTTCTTGGGAACTATGACCAATGGTGAAACCCATTCACTGTCTGAAATAGGGTATATAAACCCTGCATCTAAAAGCTTTTAAATTTTTGCTTTCACTATCTCTCTAAGAGCAGGATTCATGCACCTTTGTTGCTATCTTATAGGTCTATGGCCATCATCAATGTAAATTTTATGCATACACAAAGCAAGATTTATGCCCTTCATATCATTGTAATCCCATGTAAATGTTGTTCAATGGGTTTGCAATATTGTATGTAGGGATTTCTACTGCTCATTAGTTAATGCATTATTAATAATCAATACTTTTCCTGGCTTAATTTCTAATGGCTTAGACATTTATTGCAAAGAGGACAAATCAAGGCTAGGTATTACTGGTAAGCATTGTTGGGGTAACAAAGTATGAAATATTTGAGATACTTCCTCTAAGGAACTAGTAGATATTATTCTTCCTAAGGGATCTTGTAAGCAAGATAAACAGTCTTGCTAATGCGAATGCCTTCCACAGTCATTTTGTACAATGTGAGCAATCAACTCATCTTCATCTTGAATATCCAGTAAGGGGTTGCATTTAATAGTCATCAAGGTTTGTAAGGAATAGTTGTCCTCATCTTCTAGTGTAGGCCAAATGGTCTACTCAAGCTCATGGTATGGTTGGGCTGGTGGATATAACACCAATTTCTTGGTCACAGTCCCATTGGATATGATCATGTTACCAGACCTGCAACCTATAAATGCATCTGTCGTGGCAAGCGATGGTCTTCCTAGTATAAGAGGATAACCAACAAGATTAACCTTTGGTTGTATGACTATGAAATCAGCAAGGTATTCCCAAGAATCTACTGCAATGACCAAATCCTCAATGACTCTTTCAGGTTTAACTGTAGACCTATCAGCTAAATGCAAGACTGTCTGAGTAGGCCTAAGGTTGCTCAATTAGAGTGTTTGGATTGTCTCCTTATTCATTGCATTAATTGCAGCACCTAAATCTATCAGAGTATTCTTAATCAGAGTCCCAATGATTTTGACATCCACCACTAGACTACCTGGATCTGTATATTTGGGAACAGTTATATTCCCCAACATTTTGTCAGCTAGGTTACCCAAAACATGAACTGTCTTTGGGTTTATCCTCTTTCTTCCTAGTTTCTTTATGCAGAGATCTCAAATAGTCTTAGTGTAGATGGGAATATCTTTGATGGCTTGGATTAAAGGAATCTTTATGCTTATATCTTGCAACTGGCCTATGAGGTCATTTTCAAACTATGCTGGTTATTTCTGAATAGCCAAGCATTCAGGGAAAGGACTCTTAGGATGTGAAATGGTCCGAGGTTCTTGATTTAATTCAGGTTCCAAAGGTGGTTTATCTGAGGCTTCCTCTATGGTTTCTTCATCTTCAAGTTCTGTAATTTGGGGAGATGAAGGGCCTACAAGTTGCTTCCCTGATCTGAGATGAACATTACTCACTTCTACCCCATAGGTGGGGTATTGCATCACCTCGTTAGTATAAGCCTGATGAACAGGCTTGTTGTTAGGGTTAGGTGTAGGTGGGGCAAGGATTTGGGTAGGTCTAGAAGGTGGATTTTGAGGTACTAATTGAGGCATTATGGCTAGCTATTGTGGTTGAGATGGAATCATAGGTTGTTGGTAATTTAGATTTTGCTACCATTATTGGTTCTTGTTCCATTGGGGCTGGCATTGAGGTTGCTATGTAGGCCACCGAGGGTTATAGTTGGCACCTTGAAAACCTTGTTGGGGCCATGGGTTTGGCTTATATTGGTTCCAACTAGGTTGTGGAGTAGGCAATTGTGGGTTTTGCCAGTGATTTTGATTACTAGGCCATCGCTGAGTGTTCCAATTAGAGAAATTTTGGTTTACAGCAGGAAAGGGTGAACTAAAATTTAGTGGATCAAAGGGCATACCTTGTCTTTGCTGCCAAGGTCTCCTTTGAGCTATGAAGAACAATTGTCCATCCTTTCCTTCAATTGGCTAAAATTATGGCCTTTTAACCTTCTCTTGCTGGATGCTTGCCAGTCTTTTGCATTTACAATTGGCCTTTCTTTGCCTACAACTGGGATAGTACTCAGTAAGCATTGCATCAGCTTCTTCTTATTTCTTCTTAATGTGAAGAGTGTCTAGCTGTGTAGCCATATGGCTGATTATGTCCTCCTTCATGTTGGATAGCAAGTTACTAATTTCCACTCTTGAAACTCCATTGGTTGCCTTGTTTGTAATTGATGTCCTTTCTCCCCTTGGTCGTCTAGTGAAAGTCTTTGAATAATTTTTGGCAAACTTTACAAATTGACTCAAAAGGTATCTAAGAAATATCACCTTGCCCTTAATGATTCTTTGGATAATCTATTTTGGGGGTTCTTCTTCAGAGCAAACTGGAATCTTTCAACATAATCTTCAAGTGGCTTCTCCTCCTTCTGTGACATCCTAAAAATTTCCTCTCTCCTCCTATCATGTCCTCGGTAGTAATCTTGGTATTTCTCCAATAATTTCTCCTTCATAGTGTCCCAGTCTAAAATGACATCTTTTCCTAGCCCCATAAACCATCTCAAAGTTGCATCCTTGAGGGTAGCAGGAAAGAGTTTCAGTTTGTGAACGTCTGAGGTGTAGTCATAGCTCCTACACAAGATAACAAACTCAAACAGGAACGTATATGGGTCCTCTGTCACCAAGCCATAGAAGACTGGTAATGCTGATGGTGGAATATTTTTTAGCATTGTAGGCCTCTCCTGATCAGTGATAGGAAACTCAAACATCACTTGCTCTGGTGGATCCTCCACCACAACATCTGCCATGGTTCTGAAGTTCCCTTCTGTATTTGTGGAAGAAGTTGATGAAGATGTAAAAGGTGTTGATGATGTAAGAGGAAATTCTTCTTTAGCACTTTCTACTATATAATTGATGAAGTCAGTTGTTTCTTCTCTATCTTGAAAATTTGAAGGGAGGAATCTGCCTCGGTTATCTCTCTGCCTCCGCATACAGTCAATTTGGCTTTATATTCAAGCAGTTCTGCACAATGTTAGTATAATTTATGGTGTTTCCTAAGAAGTGAATTTATTAATCCTAATGTTGGAATCAAAATTTAAACTATGAAAGCATATAAAAATGAGCCTATGAAGGTAGCACCATCCATGGCAATGGCGCCAAAAATGTAGAGGAAAACTAATATGTTGTAGACTTAACATTATTCAAGGATAAACCTATCTAAACAGTCCACTCTATCATTGCATTCCTACATTAAATTATCAACCAAGGAGCGTAAGCTTATGATGGCACTGCATTGTATGTGCCTTCAGGGCTCATATTCTTCCTAGACTATCTTATCTAAACCTACTTAAGCTATTCTAATTTGTTCGAATTCATAGAAATACAAGAACAGTAAAAACTACAAAATCTAGTGGCTATGGGTACCTTCAGCATAAGTTGTAGATAACTATTAACAACAAGAAATTATAGAATTAACTCAAAGCATCCAAAATGATAAGAGAACTAATGCTAACCTCCGAAGGACTTAAAGTAGACAAAGCATGTATTTGTTCATGAACCATACTACTATAATTTGATAATCAAAGAAATCTACGTGACTCGTGATGTATCTATATGCAAATGAAAAATAGATTTAATAACGAATGCATAAAGGAACAAGGAAATAAGTGAAGTGAGGATCAGTACCATGAGTGGCCGGCTCAGGGGACTGACTTGCTTAACTGGAAATCAAATCTAGTTCAGATTCTTATGCATCTTCATAACACATAGTTTCATTCACTTCATATCATAATCAAAATCTCTTTCAAATTGTGTTCAATAATGACATTCCTTAATAAAACATGTATGGATCTTCAATATAGAAAAATAGAGTAACAACTGAGTAACTGGAAAACAAAGTAACTAACTTGATATCTAACTCATCCCCTTTAACTTATACAGAAATAGGAGAGTTTTATGCAACTACTAACTAACTTCAACCATCAATCCATTCCTAGATACTAGGATACAGGTTTGAGATTGATTTATTAATCTAACTAAATAGAGGAAGTAGAGTCATATCCAAACAATAATTCTTATGCAACGGGTCTCATGAAGAAAACACATAAGTTGCGCTTGAAACAAGTCTTCTTCTTCTTCTACATTTATTTCTATCCATGACGGTTCACATTCATCCTCTAGTTGCCTGCACGTTTGGCATCCTAACTTCACTTCCTTTAATTCTCCTATCTACAACTTCGCTGCAAATGCTCATTTCCTTGATGACACATTCTTGTTGCACATGGTTAATTCACAAAACATATGCACACAAATAACCTTCATGACTAAACCATAGGATTCCATCTATATTGCATGCATACTCATATTTAAATCATTCAATTGATAATATCATCACCATATTCCATATTAATAATATAGGTTCAAAGTCTTGCAAAGTATATAAAAAGACAACATATAATGATGGTGATGTTGGTAAAGTGTCTAGAGGATCATATGGAAAAGTTCTAAAAGCATATAAAAACAACATAAAAGGAGGTCAATATTTCAGCCCATCATAACCCTTGATTATTGAATGATACATTAAGTTTCTTTGGAGTGTGGGTTTTTCTCCCAAAAGGTTTTCCCTATGTAAATTATTGTGTTATGGTAAATTTCCTGTGTTTATTTCGTTGTAGTTTTATGATTAGTTGAATTTTTGCACATACCTCCTCTTGTAGATTCATGTAAGAAGTTTGTTCCACATATCTACTTCCTTTCAGAGATAATGCCCACAAAACAAGGAATAATGGAAAAGGAAAAAATGTGGGGACCACCCCTACATCTAGTTGAGCATATCCCCCTCTTGGCAAGTCTTTTATTTTTCATCTTTTGCTAGCTATCAAGAGGGTGGAGACTTAGGAAGATCCCAATCACTATGGACTAGGCCTTTACATTCACCAATAGTTGTTACAATAGTCTAGTGGGATGGGGTGAATGTGTTTAGGCTCAAGATGATTGTTTACTTTTGTCTTAACCATGCCACATACTATGAAGAAACACTAGTGCCCCCAAGGGACTTTAGCACATGAAGGTAATTTGACTACTATATCTCCATGTGTGTTGGCTTATTAGGATGGAACATGTTTCTATAACAGGATCCAAATAACAATTTTTTTATGAAGAGAAAAGGGGTGAGCATTCAAGATAATCTAGGAGGTCCTATTGGAAAACATATTCAAGGACAACTCTCGACTTAGGAAGAGATGATAAAATTTTTGGGATCTTGTGACTTACATGGACTAATACAAGTTGTTCCTCAAACTTGAAGATCTCTCAAGACTTACACAAATGATACCCATCACTTTGCTATACTTAGTTTATTATCGAGCCATCATATTTATAGGCATGCAATGGTTTTTGGGAAAAATATCCATCATTATCATGTTCTAGCAGGTCAAACCTTCACATGCTTGAACTAAGCATACCTCCTTCTACTATAGATTTGTTAGGATTAAAATGTCATCAACCTTGTAAATCCTATGTATTTAATTACTCCTAATATTATTTATAAATCATTCATAAGGGATGAAGTATTCACCAAATAGCGATCTTATTTTAATCGCATGTTTGATCCCAATACCTGACAGATGTAGGTTATTCAGGGGTGTAGGGGGTACCTCCCTGCGGGGTCCAAGGAGCTCATCCCCCTAGCGAGGGGTCTGGGGGTTGCGTGCCCCAGTGGGGGTCTGAGGGAAATGCCCCTAGAAGCCACATTTAATGTATAAATTACCATTATAAATCTAGACTGTTCATCATTAGGTCATAGATCTGACAATAGAGGTTATGCTAGTTTTTCTTACCCTAGAAGGCAACCCCTTTATGAGGATATTGTATTACAATTGTGTTGTAGTAGAGAGTTGAGACTAGAAAAAGAGACGTTAGATTGAGGACAGAAGAGGAGATTGATGGTGTTGTATTGTAAAATCTATTGAAGTTAATACAAACTGATGCATCTCTTCTTGTGTGGAGTTTTTTTTTTCTAAAAGGATTTCTCCACGTAAACACTATGTTATGTGTTTGATCTTCTATTCCATTATTTCTTTCTGGTGATTTTGTACTATCTCCTTTTTGGTTCTGCACAGTTATAGTCGTAATTAGTTTTGCATTGATAGTTGTTTACCTTCATTTCTAACAAAATTCCCAGTTATGGCTAAATATAATCATTTTTTATACAAAAATCTTGTACTTGATCTAGTCTTAAGGGAATTAATTCAGTATTTGTTGGTTTTTCCCTATTTTTCATGCCCTTATCATATTTGGAAGCTAAAATAGCCAGGCAGAGGCAATGTGAGTCTTTTCAAAAATTGATGACTTTGTCCTTTCAGACCACCCGTTTAGGTGAGAGGGAAAAACCCATTTTGGGTTACCAAATCCTTTATTAGGAAGGAGTTGCTAGCTAGCTCAAGAAATTAAGAATTAAGATAATAAAATTAATACAATATTACATTGCCAAAAACATTAGAGCCTCCCACTAATCACTCAGTAAGAGTGACAATCAATTCAAAAAATCAATCTCCACCAAGTTGATGGATATCATGTATGAAAATTCTTTTAATTGTTAAAGGTATTGAGTTCTTCTTCCAAAGTGAATAAGGGGCTTAAAACATTGACAAAATCCCCCACCTTGGGACTATCTAGTAAGTCTTACATAGTAGTTGTGTCTCCTACTTCCTTCGCCAAATTTTGATGATATCTTTTCATAGTCAGAAAAGTACCATCTTCACTCCATGAGGAGGGGAGCTCCTTTATGATCAATTATTTGACAATCACCATGAGTTTTTATTGGTGAGATCTACAACTCTTAAGGCTTTGAAGCCTGAATCAATTTGGTTAGTGTAATTTATCATTTAGGCAGCAACTTGGCCTCCTTAAAATGATTTGGGATGCCAACCCTTATCAAAAATTGATGCAAAGAGAACTATGTTGGGACAACCATTTATTTTGCTTCCTTCAACCACTAAGAATGCTTCATTTTAGTGGCTACAAGGATTCCTTAAGTTGTAGGTCTTACATAGTAGTTGCATCTCCTACTTCCTTCACAAAATTTTGATGATATCTTTTCATAGTCAGGAGAGTACCATCTTCACTCCATGAGGAGGGGAGCCCCTTTATGATCAATTCTTTGACAATCACCATGAGCTTTTATTGGTGATCTTGTACAACTCTTAAGTCTTTCAATCTTGAATCAATTTGGTTAGTGTAATTTAGGCAGCAACTTGGCCTCCTCAAAATGATTTGGGATGCCAACCCTTATCAAAAATTGATGCAAAGAGGACTATGTTGGGACAACCATTTAGTTCACTTCCTTCAACCACTAAGAATGCTTCATTTTAGTGGTTGTGAGGATTTCTTGAGCTTCTACTATCTTTATTTCCAAGTATTTAAGTATATAGGGGTTACTTTGAAGAGGAGCATAGTAGAAGTGTCTATCCTTGTTCAAATAGCTAAAAAGAGACCACCAATTATTTGGAAAGTATTTAAAGCTTAAATATTGATTTTCTTTTACTTGTTCTCTTCTTTCCATTACTTTACAAACTTTTGCATTTAGAATTTCTTCCTCTAGTCACTTTGATAGCTTCTTAATCTTATTGGAGTTTTTCTCTAGTCGTCTTCTTCATGGAGTCCAACTTTGCATATAGAACTTTGTTGGCTTCTTGATGGAACCTGGTGACACTACCATGTGGAATATGGATGGAAGCAACTCCAACAGACCAATATTCTATCCTCATTTGTTCTAAATGCCTCTAAACATTTGGTCTCAAGCTCCCATAATGCATGACCTAAGAATTCCAATCAAATCAAATATTTTTCTTAGTTAGGGAGTAATAATATGAGGCAATTAGGATTGTTAGGCACTATAGAAGCATGTTTCTTCTTGTAGGATTTACTAAAAATACTTTAAGAACTACTAGAATGAAGCATTACCAATTTATGGAAGGGTAGTGGGAGTAGGAAAAGGGAAAATTAGGGATGGTCCCAGGGAAGGTAAGACCAAGGAATAGGGAGTGGGGGGTTGGTTTATGGTAACCAACATGGTTGAAGGGAGAGATGTAGGAGAAGGGGGACAATCTTTCTAGGGAATCCCACATACTTATATATCTACAACAAATTATTCTCTAGTTATTGGGGCTTCTAACGGAGGATTTAGAGGGGAGGATGATTATTACACAAAGGATGGGGGTTATTTCCCAAAATTTTGTAAAATGAGGTTGTTTGGGGGTATGTGTTAAGAAGAGAAGGGAACTGATGGATGAATAAGGATGGAGGAGGGAAGTGGATGAAGGATGGGAGTGCCTATTGTCAAAGTAGAAATCATTTGTTGACATTCAATAGGTTGGGAAGAAGGTAAAGGAAGAGATTGATGGTGCCCTTGTGACTCATCTTCATGGGGGCAATTCTTGAAACTTAACGTGGGTCTTAGTAGATCATTAGGGGAGAATTTGGGAGTTTAAAACTTAGAGGAGGAATTTACACTAATTACATTATTTACAAAGGGATCATTTGTAAGGGGGTTATCAATAGGGTAATTATCCATATGCAAATAAGAGACACAAGGAGGGAAATTTACAAGGGGATGGGGAACATTTATAACATCTATAATAGTTACATTATCAAGAGTGGGAGAAGTTTCCTAACTTACTTAAACATTAACCTAGGATTGTTCAACCCCTTCCTCCTTGATAATACCTTCAACCGGTTGGGTTTCTCCCTATAAGGTTTCTACTACCAACTAAACTTGTGTTTACCCATTTGTTCCCATGATCGTAATGTTCTTCTTTGATCTTTTAGTCCTTGGCTACTTCCTGACACTTGGTGTTGACATCCTTGAACCAAGGAAATGTTCCTTTCTTTTCTTTTGCTTTAGTTATGTCTTGCCACTAGTAGAACTTCTACCTTCTTTCATCTACTACCCTTGTTCTTTAGATTGTTAGGTAGTGAGGGAAGACACCTACCTCAACTCTTCTCCACCCATGAAAGAGGATTGCAGTGAGGAAGCCACTTTTTGTTGAAGTTGAGTGGAGGAAGATAATTGGGGTCTCTTACTTAGAATAAAAGGGGAATTCTAGGTTCACCTGGGGGCGGATGCTGATTGCAGCGTGGCTCTAGGGATTAGTCTTGCCCCCCGCTCGCCCCTACCTGAACTAGTGTAAGGTTAGGGCACTGGGCAGGGGTCACGAGGACACCCTAGGATAACAAAAAAAAGGGGGGAATTCTAGGGAACTTTTGTAGTTGTATGATGAGATCTTCTGATCCCATCTTTTGTATGTTATGTTTCCTATTAGAGACAACACTGACTTAGAGGGGATTAAGAATGCCTTGGCTATGCTTCCCTAGCTTGGAATCAATCTTATTATCTAATTGAGTAAATATTTCCACCCCACAGACATAGATTTCCTTAAATTCATGGGTGTGCACACATTTCATAGAAATGACCCTTTATTCCATATCTCTCTCATTGTCTTGGGTATGTTTGTGACTTGCTCTATAATTTCTTCTTCACCTAAATCTAGATTGTTACTTTCTTCTAAGTCCTCTTGCTCTATGGTTAGAAGTGGATAAACTAACTTTCATGGTTTTGTAATGTATTTGTCATAGAGGCTACTAATAGTTTCATCTAGTGTAGCTCTTCGACTAGAGTAGTAATGTCTCCAACTTCACAACATAATTACCACCATGTTTCTATCTTATCCATGGACCACATGATACTTTCTAGTGCACTCAACATATTTTTTATTTTCTTAGTCAATAATTTTTCCTCCCCTCAAGATCAATTTTCTCCCTCTTATTATAGAAGAGGAAATGCTTTCATTCTAGGGGAGCATTTTTTTTGGCAATGAGAACTACCTTTCAAGTAACTTCTTATATTTTGGATTTTGTGGCTTGTTCAAACCAATGACATCAACTAGAAGTTAAGGGAGCTCTCATTGATGTTTCAAAAAACCTCTATGTTAGGGTGGGGCTCATGCGTGATGCTACAAGACACTTTGTTATTGGTAATCTTGGTAGCTAATAGACCATCTTGGTCATAACTCTAGGAGTCATTGTTTAGTTGCAAAGAGATTCCAACCAACATCTTGTGAGAGAATTTATAGCTACCTCACATCTTCACTTGAAATACCAAGATAACTAGTGGGGTGGCATGCAACTTTTTTGTGTGCATTGATGACAAATTCAACATCCAATAAATCACGTTGTTTGCATAATTTCCATAGAGACTAGAAACAAAGTACATTAGGAGAACAACCTAAAAATGGATTCGAAAAACTAGTGAAGCTAAATCTTTATGTGTATTTATAGGATCAAAAATTGTGTACTTCATAATCTCCTTTCCTATGTGTTGGTTGTTTTTCCCAAACTGGATGCTTATTCCCAATCGCCCCTACAAGGTAGCCATCAATGATCATCAGGGTTCCTGGGCCAAGGGCCAACAGTATAGGAGATAGTCTCTATAAATATCTCCTCTTCTTCTTTAGGCTTTGCAGAACCAAGGGGGTATTCCCTACTCAACATCCATGAGATATAACTATGAAAGGACTGGGATGCTGACACAAAGCAGATAAATCCTCTATTATGCAGACCAAAACTGTGAGATAAGTACAAAGGCGCTAGCTTTGGGCCTATATTCAGTTGTAGATAGAGGATTTTGGATCCTAAAACTATTTCTAAAGTCCTAAAGGTTTGTATATGAAGTTTGAGTTTGATTTTATGTTTGGATGCAAAACTAGGACCCAGGGTGTAACCTCAATACAAAACTAGATTGGTGCCTATCTAGGGCTCGGAGTCAGTAGACATACACATGTAAATGGTCAGCATGAACATATACCAAAGACTAGATATCAAGGGGATTTTTAGTATCTGCCTTACAGATACTTCCCAAAACAGAGTATCCTGTTATCTCTACTTACCGATATCCCTATTGCAATGTCTTCTTCCCAACACTTGATCTAAAACGTTTAATCTACTCCTTGAGTAAAAGTAAGAAATCAAGCATTCAACACAGCAAATCTATATTCTAGAATCATAAACACCCCTTAAATGCTTAGATTCATAAGAAGAACACACTCAATTTGGAGACAGATAATAGAACACATGCAATATAGAATTACTCATTTAAATCAGCACGATATCAATAGATTTATGCAAAAAAACATACAACATGAGACTCATAAACTCACAAGACACCCAAAAAGGAGCCACCAACGAAGTTGTATTGCGTCATAGCACCCAAAATTTGTCTAGTTTTCAACAACACTGAATGATACAATTTGCCCCTCATATAGCCAAACTGTACATCCAGCGAATTAATTACATAACAAGTCAAAAATCCCGCCAGATACATTACACTAGAAATGGCACCCAAAATATTGAAGGCAGCAGAGGAAAAATAGAGGTGAGGGCAAGTAGTCTAGGGATCTACACCATCATCTAAAAATCAACCTCATAAAATCAGGTACTTGGCCCATCCATCATTGACCCATACCACTGCAACTCTGCCATTAATGCTTCAGCTACCCACATCCCCTTCCTGGAATGCAGCAGCAGACCCATGGAGTTTTCCCGCTCAAAAATTAAATGCAGACATAAGGAAAAAACTATCGCTGAAGGTTTAAAACCTGACCGTTGATCATAACTCCATCGCTGAGATCCAACGGCCCAAAAACATACAAGGCAGACCCCAAGATATCATAAAACAAATTTGAACTTGCACTCAGGTCTGGGTTGTATGTATCTCCTCCCTGTGTTTTAACCTTTGCATCTTTATTTTGTATATGCGAACATACATTTGCAATATACATTCTACAGACCTCAAATGACTATGAAGCGCTTTGAAATTGAAATCAGGCCTGGTTTGCATCTCTTTACTTGTATATTTCTTTTCATATCACATCATACAAACGCGATGTACATACAACGGACCCCAGTCCTTTATCCATCGGAATTGAAAAACTCTCAAATCTGAGCCTTGTATCTCCTTTTGTTTGTATATCGGCATATACAATGCCATATACATGCATGTCACGGACACTGGCCACCTTATCAATCAAATTGAGAAACCTTTCAATTCTGGCTTGCATTTTACTCCTACATCTTTTGAATGTATATCAACATATGCAACGCCAACATACAAGTGAAAATATACATACAAGCAGCAGATTTCAAACCTACATCAAAGAGAATGTAAAACACCTTGGGTCCAGGTTGTATATTTGATCGCTTGCACCAACATACAATTGCCCTTGTATGCAACTGGTGGGCCCAACCCCTTGTCTTTCGCCTTTGCACATTTCCTTGTATATTGCATACAAATGCAACATACCACCCAAGATTTCACCACAATGCACATTTGATATATTTTTGGAATCCGGTTTGCACATTTGCGAATGCATATTTCCTTTGTATATCAAACACATACAAACTCCTTTGCATATATCCGTGGGCCCTACCAAATGCACCTCTGCCGCACTGTAGCAAATGCATGTGTGCTCTTTGTATATAACTTGCTATACAAAGACCATTTGTACATCGCACTGTAGCGAAAGCATGTTCGCTACCCTTGTATATTTTTACTTGTATGTCTGAACATACAAACCTACTAAACAAGCAAACACAACATACAATTGCAGAATATTCCTAGGAATCTGCGATAGATTCCCCCATGTATATTCAACCCAATATGCATCTAAAATGCATATAACTCAATTCTTTATCAATTTTTTGGAGGCCGACTAAGATTTCACAAGCCCGCTAACATACATGAACACTTGCACATATAAAACTTAGCATTTTGCCCACATGCGACAGGAACAGGCAATAAAACACTACATGTAGGTCGAGGAACAATTTGTACCCAGGCACTAAGGGTTTGAAGGAATAAACACAGGAACTTGCAAATACAAATTCAAAACCCTAACCCTAGGTGAACACCACCAGTGGCTCCGACTGGGGATGTGTAGATGCAAGACTGCAGCGAGAACCAAGCAACTCTGGAGCAGACCAGACAAAACACAAAACTCAAAACACAGCCAACTATACAAAGCATTTACAGAATATTCACATCTAATTTACAGTGTGCACACAAGATAAGCGTTTATGAGAAGTAAGGTTTCAAGAACTGACCGTGCACAGGTAATTCCAATAATTCACCACTCATGGCCTGGAGAAAATAGGAATCTTCTCCATGAGCGTCACTAATTTGGTACGGGCCTACCCATAAGGGTTCAAATTTACCATGCTTGCCCTTATCCTGGTTCCTTGCATTCCATACAAGGACCAAATCACCTATCTGAAATTTTCTTTCTGTAGCCCTTTTATCAAATAGATATTTTACCCTTTGATGTCTTTTGATGTTTGTTTTCTGTGCCTCCCTTCTCATCTCATCCAGAGCGACCAGCTAATTTATTCTTTCAATCATTGGGTCCTCAACATCCTCCGTATTTTCTTGCATGAATTTATAAACTGGTAGGAGGTTATTCACAAGCAATTTAGCTGCTGCACCATATACTAATTCAAAAGGCAACCTTCCAGTTGCTTTCTTCACTGTCACTCTATCAGCCCATAACGCCATTTTCAACTTTGAATCCCAAGTCCTTTTGTTTTTACCTACCATCCTTTTGACAATCTTCATGAGGCTTTTATTACTTGATTCTACTTGACCATTTCCATGCGGATGATATGGTGATGCACGTAACAAATTTATTCCATAATCGTTGCAAAAATCAATAAACTCACCAGACCTGAAGCACATTGCATTATTTGTGACCACTTTGGTTGGCACTCCAAATCTGATAACAATATTCTCTAGAATAAAATCCATCACCACTTTGCTTGTAGCCTTCTTAGTTGGAATGGCCTTAATCCATTTAGTGAAGTAGTCAATAGCAACCAAAATCCAATTGTGTCCTCCACTTGATTTTTCTGAGATTTCGCCTATAAAATCAATTCCCCATTGTTGAAAAGGAGCTTCTACAGTTACAGTCCTAAGGGGCAATGCACCTTCATATTTTAGCTTTCCTAAGAACCTTTGGCAAGGATCACATTTCTTTACCATTATGTGTGCGTCTGAGAAGGGAGTTGGCCACCAATAGCCTGCTCTAAGAATTTTGTGGGTCGTTGTCTGGGCAATGTAATGTCCACCACACACTCCACTGTGCATGTCACTTAGAATATCTCTGGCCTGATTTTCATCTACACACCTGAGCAATACGCCATCAGAATTTTTCCAATACAATTCTCCTTAAACAATGATGTATTTAATAGCATGCAACTTCAAAGTCCTCTTCTGATTATCACTGAGATGGGAAGGACAGTTCAAATTTTACAAATAATGTACTATGTCCTTATACCACTTAGATTCTGACATATTTACAACTTCATTATGCACTACATTCACTTGGCATGCCTCTAGATTTGACTGTGTCATCCATTTCGCCAAACCTTGTTCCCTTACCAATTTTGTGATCTGTATTTCAATGTTAAATTCTTGCAATTTGTTTATCCATCTGCATCTTCTTCCAGTTACCTCCTACTGAGTAAACATATCCTTGACTGCCGCATGAGGCACATATGCAACTATCTGAGAGCCTACTAAATATGGCCTGAAACTTTTGATTGCTCTAACAAGTGCATATGCATGCTTCTCCATGATGTCATACTTCAACTCAGCAGCCTGCAATGACCTGCTAAAGAAAGCTATAGGTTGTTCAAACCCCTCTTCATTCTTCTGTAGTAAGCATGCAGCAATAGTATGGAAAGAAGCAAATGAGAATAATTGAAATGGCTTAGAAAAATCAGGAGATTTTAACATAGGAGCCATCTTTATAGCCTCTTTTATATTCTGGAATGATTTAGTCGCTTCCTCCTCCCATTTGACAGTCGCACCTTTCTTCAACATTTTAGAGATATCTTTGGTGGTCTCTGCAAAGTTAAGCACAAATCTTCTAACAAAATTAATTTGTCCAAAGAAGGATTGAACACCTTTCACAGTTTTAGGGATCTAAATTTTGTCAATTGCAGCCACCCTTTCAGGATTAATCCTAACTCCATCCTTGGAAACAATGTGTCCAAGTAACTTTCCTTCCACTACCCCAAAGGCACACTTCTTTGGGTTAAGTGAGATGCCATACTCCAATGCTCTAATAAAGATTTGTTCTAAGTGCATGCAATGTAGCTCATCCTTTTCTGAGTAAGCTGTCAAATCATCCTGATACACAGCTAGGATTGAGTCAATTAATCCTACAAAAGCAACATCCATAGCCCTCTGAAATGTAGCACCTGCATTTGTCAGTCCAAATGGCATCCTTACATATACATAAGTTCCCCATGGAGTGGTGAAGGCAGTCTTAAACTGTTCAGATTCTTTCACCTTCACCTGATTGTACCCTAAAAATCCATCCATCATGAATAGAAGTTCACAACCAGTCACTTTCTGCAGCATGGCTTCCATAGTTGGCAGTGGATAATTGTCCTTCAAAGAAGATACATTCAGATTTCTAAAATCAACACAAAGTCTGATGTCACCATTTTTCTTTCTGACTGGGACAAGATTGGACACCCAAGTTAAGTGTCTGATGGGCATAATTATTCCAGCTTCCCTAAGCTTTTTGAGTTCTTCTTGCATTTTTGGAGCTAAGGTAGGATTTATAGGTCTTTATTTTTGTCTAAATGGTTAAGCTCCAGGCTTCAAAGGGATTTCATGCTGGAATCAATCTTCTCTATAAGCCTTCAGGTCCTCATATGACCAAGCAAAAACATGCTTATATTTTTTTAACAATGCAATCAACATAGTTCTGATGTGCGGCTTGAGTTGTTTGCCAATATATACCTTCTTAGGTGCCTGAAATGTTCCCAGGTTTATCTCCTCCAAGTCATCCTTACTTATTGGAGATGCCTTTGTAACGAATTGGTCCCTATTGTCAAAAGCTCTTTCTAAAGCAACTAACCCTCTGGGGAGTTTATTTGTTTTAAGTTGAAGTAGTTCCTTCCCCATAAGAGTTTCTTTTCCATCTACAACCTCCACAAAATTCTGAAAATCAATTTCTTGGTTCTCATATTCATCAATGCAATGTAGAAACCTCAGTAAATCTTTGTCATCATCAGATACCTGCCAGCTACATATGTTATTTGGTACTGCAGGTCTAAGTTTGACCTCAACATTTGTGACCTCTGATAGAGTGATATCATCTGGCCTTATGGCTATATTGGCTAGAAAATCTGCCATGACATTTTTTCACCTCTCTATCTAGTTTATTGAGAATGCATCAAACCATTCAGTTGTATCCCAAACAGCATGCTTATACTATTTTAACCTCTTATTCTTTGATGCATACTTATCTCTAACTTGGGAAACAACTAACTTTGAATCTCCAAACACTTTGAGCATCTTGATTCCATGCCTCAAAGCTACATTCAATCCTAGTAACAGAGCCTCATACTCTGCAATATTGTTTGTATAGGCAAACTTCAACGAGAAAGAGAATTTTAGAAGTTTACCAACTGGAGACAGAAAAACAATTCCAGCACCAGAGCCTTCCTTCGAACAAGCTCCATCAAAGTACATGGTCTAGAGACCTTGTTGGTCAGACTCTTGAATGCAAATATCTCCCTCTTTACCTCCTTTTTCATCTAAGACAACTTTGAAATTATCACAGTCAGTGTTCACAAAACATATATGCTCCTTTGATTCTTGATCCTCAACTGTCTCTTGTGACCTTTCTTCTCTAACTAGTTTGACATCCTTGCCATTCATAGGGATCATAGCATATGACAGATCCAATTGCATACTTCCACCAATCAATGTTGCCCATCTTCTTGACAATAACATACCATATTGTGGCTTGATATCAACAACTGTTATGTTCATTTTGTAGGTCCTTTCAGGATATGCTGCCAGTCTAAAATCTACATCTTTCATGATTCCAATGACAGGTACTTCCCTAGCATCCATGGCATAGCATTCCCCACATGCCTTATCTATCTTTAATCTAGCTTGCTGCATAATAGCTAGAGGCATGATATTTGTTGACGCCCCTAAGTCAAGCATACAATTCTTAATCACCTTTCCATTTATGACAAGGGAGACATAAAATGGTTCAACCTGTGAAGGGCACTTTGTCATGGTCATCCCAAGATACACCTCGGGAATCTCATCCTCATCAATACACAGGGCTTGTTTCTTGCCCTGAGGTTCATCATTCTACTTGGCTTGACAAGGCACTCCTGAAATCAAGGATACTGCCTGATTTCTGAATTCTTCAAATTTCATCAATTCCATTAGTGGAACAGAGACCTTTATCTGAGACAAGACTTGAGTTATGTCAATGGAGCATAATTTTGTATAACAGTTGTAGCTTGTTCCACAGTTTTATTTTTATCCTGAGATGATCCAGCCTTAACTTTTATGGCTCCTTGACTGTCATTCTCGATCTGAAAATTTTTGTTTTGATCATCAACCTGGGGAATTCTGTTTTCTGGTCCTTGAGGATTGCAACCTATTTTTTGCTTAAAATTTTTCTTATTATTGCTCCACTGTTTCTTTTGTGGTTCAGTCCCTTTATGACTATGTAGTGGATGGCTCACAAAAGTATTCTCTGGTTGGTGTGAGTTACTTACCTGGGCTTTGCCCCTGAGATTGTAATTGCTTTTGAATTGAGCAACTATTGCAGCTGTGAAGGCCCTAATTTATTCATCAAATGGTCTCCTCAAGTTATTCAGAAAATTGTGTGAGTCCTGGGCATAAGCATAGTTGTCTTCCTCATCATCTTCATCACAGGGAAATTGCTGGCAGGCCTGAACCTCATTATTTATGCTTGCATCAGCATCATGAATAAGATATTCCCAATTTGTAGACAGCATGTTGACATTATCATCCTCCATGCAATGCGGCTCATTGCACTCATCACAGGCAACAGTATTATCATACAAGGATTGAGCAATCAAGCACTGTGACTGTGAGTGTGGCATTTGACATATTATGCACCAAGGGGCATCATTAACAACATTAACAGCCTTCTTCAAAGGATCAGGAGTTTCCTTAACATTTTGAGTCCTTTGATTGTTGTTGTTATGTGGGAGAATGGGTTTACCATTATGCCAATTGGTATTATATGGCATGTCATGTAATGTTGGTCTTCTTTCTTACCTCTGGTAAACTTGTCTGTCAGGACCTATCCTCTTTTCATTTTTAGCCATTCTATAGCTCAAGTCCTTAACAATAGTTATCAATTTATCTAATTTATCCTCAGAAGTGGATGCACTGCCTTGAACACTTTGAGATTTAGTGTTTGGATTTTGTAAAATTTTTACATCATCTCTTATGTTTGTCTTACCAGATGCTTTTCTGTTATTTTCAATATTTGTTGCTATTTTGAAAGTATCCCTGAGGTTGTGAGGTCCCTTATCTCTTAATCCATACACTGTTTTGGCATCAAAAGCATTTATGTACAACACTATGCACATAGGTTCATTAGGCCTTAGGTGATGTGGCAGTTTGTTCAACACCTTCATGAATCTAGCATTGAAATCAGCAACCTGTTCATTTGATCCTTTGGTAATGCCAGTGAATTCATTAATAAAGAAACTTGGATCAGTTTTGTCACCATATTGTTCTTTGAATATTCTCCTGAATTCATCCCACGATGAAATGCTTCTGTCAAGCAAACCTTTGTACCATTCTCTAGCTTCATCAACTAAGGATTGCATAAACAATTTCATGAAAACATCTTCATACTCAACCTCAAAGTTATCCATGACATTCTGAAAAGCTTTTAAATGGTCTTCCCCTAACACAGTATTATTTCCTGAAAATTTTGGCACTTGTGGCCTCACATGTTTGTCAATAGGATTAGGGTATCCAAGAATGCCATCAAAAACTAGTTGCCTGAATCTGTCTAACTACATAGGCTGCCTATCAAACTGATTTACATTGGCATTTCTATTTGCATTCTAATTTCTTGCATTATTTAATGGTATTCTAGCATTATTTGCATTTTGTCTCTAATCATTATGTTGATTCTGAACTTCATCTCTGTGTTGATTTCTCTGCACATTTGCATTATTAATGGTAGGAATTGAATCATTCTGAGCAACTTGCAGAGCCTGCACTTTCTGTCTCATGTCATCTTTGATTTTCACTGCCTGCAGATATTCTAATTCAGCTCTTAAGTTTTGATTTCTTCAGCTAATTGTTCCTCTTTGGGCATAGAGGAGGATGGTCTCATTCCATTGTGGTCATTGTCATCATCATCCCTTGGAGATTCAACTTCTTCAAATCTATCACTGGGATCCAAGAAAGGGCATTCTTGAAACACTTCTAACCTAATTCTCAAACTACCACCTTGCTGTCTTTCATATACATTTTGGATTTCAGCCTTAGTGTTTGAAAAATAAGGTATTGTCTATTCTGAAGATCCTAGATTGTCCTGAATATAATCATTACTTTTGGGAGAACCCTCTTGACTGGCTTGAACAGTCCCTTTTCTCCTGTACATCATTTTTCTGGGCAATTATTCAAACAGAGGATTACACAGGGATCTTCTCCCTTGCATACAAATTTTTACTTTACCGGTTGGGAGATTGGTTCGGAGTCACCACCTATTACTAGGAAATATTTTCTTTTAAAATCAGGGTTCTTTCACAAAGTCCCCAGTAGAGTCGCCAAAATCTGTTGGTTGTTTTTCCTAGAATTGATGCTTATTCCCAATTGCCCCTACAAGGTAGCCATTAATGATCATCAAGGTTCCTGGGCTAGGGGCCAACAGTATAGGAGATAGACTCTATAAATATCTCCTCTTCTTCTTTAGGCTCTGCAGAACCAAGGGGGGTATTCCCTACTCAACATCCATGAGATATAACTATGAAAGGACTGGGATGCTGACACAAAGCAGATAAATCCTCTATTATGTAGACCAAAACTGTGAGATAAGTACAAAGGGGCTAGCTTTGGGCCTATATTTAGTTGTAGACAGAGGATTTTGGATCCTAAAACTATTTCTAAAGTCCTAAAGGTTTGTATATGAAGTTTGAGTTTGATTTTATGTTTGGATGCAAAACTAGGACCCAGGGTGTAACCTCAATACAAAACTAGATTGGTGCCTATCCAGGGCTCGGAGTCAGTAGACATACACATGTGAATGGTCAACATGAACATATACCAAAGACTGGATATCAAGGGGATTTTTAGTATCTACCTTACAGATACCTCCCAAAACAGAGTATCCCATTATCTCTACTTACTGATATCCCTATTGCAATTTCTTCTTCCCAACACTTGATGTGAAACGTTTAATCTACTCCTTGAGCAAAAGTAAGAAATCAAGTATTCAACACAGCAAATCTATATTCTAGAATCATAAACACCCCTTAAATGCTTAGATTCATAAGAAGAACACACTCAATTTGGAGACAGATAATAGAATACATGCAATATAGCATTACTCATTTAAATCAGCATGATATCAGTAGATTTATACAAAAAAACATACAACATGAGACTCATAAACTCACAAGACAACCAAAAAGGAGCCACCAACGAAGTTGTATTACGTCACAACACGCAAAATTTGTCTAGTTTTCAACAACCACTGAATGATACAGTTTACCCCTCATATAGCCAAATTGTACATCTAGCGAATTAATTACATAACAAGTCAAAAATCCCACCAGATACATTGCACCAGAAATGGAGCCCAAAATATTGAAGGCAGCAAAGGAAAAACAGAGGCGAGGGCAGGTAGTCTAGGGATCTGTACCGCCATCTGAAAATCAACCTCATAAAATTAGGTAGTTGGCCCATCCATCATCGACCCATACCGCTGCAACTCCGCCATTAATGCTTCAGCTACCTGCATCCCCTTCCTGGAATGCAGCAGCGGACCCATGGAGTTTTCCCGCTCAAAAATTAAACGCAAACACAAGGAAAAAACCATCACTGAAGGTTTAAAACATGACCGTCGATCATAACTCCATCGCTGAGATCCAACGGCCCAAAAACATACAAGGCAGACCCCAAGATATCATAAAACAAATTTGAACCTGCACTCGGGTCCGGCTTGTATGTATCTCCTCCTTGCGTTTTAACCTTTGCATCTTCATTTTGTATATGCGAACATACATTTGCAATATACATTATGTGGACCTCAAATGACTATGAAGCACTTTGAAATTCAAATTGGGCCTAGTTTGCATCTCTTTACTTGTATATTTCTTTTCATATCGCATCATACAAACGCGATGTACATACAACGGACCCCAGCCCTTTATCCATTGGATTTGAGAAACTCTCAAATCCGAGCCTTGTATCTCCTTTTGTTTGTATATCGGCATATACAATGCCATATACATGCATGTCACAGACACTAGCCACCTTATCAATCAAATTGAGAAACCTTTCAAATCCGGCTTGCATTTTACTCCTGCATCTTTTGAATGTATATCGGCATATGCAACGCCAACATACAAGCGAAAATATACATACAAGCAACGGATTTCAAACCTGCATCAAAGAGAATGTAAAACACCTTGGGTCCGGGTTGTATATTTGATCGCCTGCGCCAACATACAATTGCCCTTGTATGCAACTGGTGGGCCCGACCCCTTGTCTTTCTCCTTTGCACATTTCCTTGTATATTGCATACAAATGCAACATACCACCCCGGACTTCACCACAATTAAAAGGCACATTTGAAATATTTTTGGAATCTGATTTGCAAATTTGTGAATGCATATTTCCTTTGTATATCAAACACATACAAACTCCTTTGCATATATCCACAGGCCCTACCAAATGCACCTCTGCCACACTGTAGCAAATGCATGTGTGCTCTTTGTATATAACTCGATATACAAAGACCATTTGTACATCGCACTGTAGCGAAAGCATGTTCGCTACCCTTGTATATTTTTACTTGTATGTCTAAACATACAAACCTACTAAACAAGCAAACACAACATAAAATTGCAGAATATTCCCAAGAATCTGCGATAGATTCCCCCATGTATATGCAACCCGATATGCATCTAAAATGCATATAACTCAATTCTTTACCAATTTTTTGGAGACCGACTGAGATTTCACAAGCCCGCTAACATACATGAACACTTGCACATATAAAACTTAGCATTTTTCCCACATGCGACAGGAACAAGCAGTAAAACATTGCATGTAGGTCGAGGAACAATTTGTACCCAGGCACTAAGGGTTTGAAGGAATAAACACAAGAACCTGCAAATACAAATTCAGAACCCTAACCCTAGGTGAACACAACCACTATGTTTTGCACTTTTTTAGTCATCATGTCACATGTGTGTTTTGACTCTCTTTGTCATCTTCCCTAGCCTTATCCTAACTTGTCCACGTCTCCTAGCTCCTTGTATGTGTCTATTCCTTTTTGGTTTAGTATTTATTTTTATCTTATTTTGTCTTGGTCCTAGGTATCCCTTGAACCTAGTTCTATAGCCACCTTTTGACTCATAAAAAATTGTTTAAACATATTTTAATACTTAGTTCTATTAACCTTAGGTGCCAAACCTTATCATTAGCCTTTCCTAGAAAATTGAGCTTTCTAGGGTCTCGAATCGATGCCTACCCCTTGGGCAAATAGGGGTGAAAAACTAAACTTTCCCCAATAAAGATAAATCTCTCACTACTTTATTTTATTATGCCATACATATCTTACTATGTTTCTAGCCCAAATTCTATCCAAAAATTCCTTTAATAAGGCATCTAGAGTCACCTTTACACTAGAATGACAAAAATTCATTTTGGGTGCAATTTTTAGAGCATATTTCTCTAATAGAGTGAGCCTATGTTAGTGATCAAAACATATCTACAAATAATTATATTTCATTTGATCCCAACAATAATAATTTTTTATTCTTCCATCAATCTTTGCAACCAAAACAAGTAGTAGTGGTATACTATTTTTGAGTTTTTTGCACTAGCTAATTTAGGGTTTTCATGAAATTAATTTGATTATAATGCAAATTTTGGTACTAATCTATTTGGTCTCATTAATTGGTCATCCTTAAACAATTAATAGCTATTTTCATACATACACATATCTATTATAGTCATCTTTTCCTTCCCTCGTCACCTCCTAGCTCCATTACAAGCATAGAGCCTCATTTCTTGCATTTCATTTGCATTTTTCATCATAGATATGAGATTGTTGTTGAATTTTTGTGTGATAAATAATTTCATCACTACCATTGTGTTTTTCATCATATTTTACTTACTGGGTCTTAATTTGTTTGAGTTTTTCATTCCCTTGGCTCATCGTGCCTCCATTGAAACCCTAGGACCTCATAATCTTGTTTTGTGTTTGCATTAAAAATTATTTTCTTGAGTCAAACCCACTTGTATAATTAATCATATTAGACATAATATTAGTATATTTAAGTATTTAATAAAAAAAAATATTTTTTGGTCATCACTTGTTTACTTTTTTTTCAAGTTGCCCATCCCACTCTTCCTCCTTTGTAAACCTTCAAAAACCTAGTGATAATATTTCTTTCATAAAATTTGCATACCTTGGTATTTTTCCACAAAACCACTTCTTTATTAAACCTATATTTGATACATTTTCATCCATTACATACTTTCTAGTTTTTGTTTCCATTTGTTGCATTTCTGTCATCCTCCAAGCCCTGCCTTTGCATCTTTTCCTATATTAGCCAATATGCAAAACTAGGCTATACAACAGGGTGTTTTGACCCTAAACACCCATGTCATATTAATTTTTTTGGATTTAAATATTAATGGTAGATGTATCATGATATTATATCTCATATATTCAAATGTAAAATTTGAAATAAGGTGAAATCTTTTTGTTCTTTATTTATCATCTTCTCAGTCAAAGAATAGAAGGTTTTCTCCCTAGTTTACCATATGTTTGTAGGATATCAAGTGGAATATTTAGGAACACTCTCATTTTCTATTTATAACTCTCCTTAAAAAATTTGGGTATGTACTCTTCCATAATCAAGCAAACATGTTCCTCATTCTTTTCTTTCATCTCTAAAATCTCTTGTTTCCAAAGTCTATTGTCATGTCAAATAATCAGTCCTAGCTCTAAGTGTGTCTAAAATAGGTTAATTAAGCTATATAGTGCATATATAAATATCCTTAATTTGATCTTAAATATAACACATTTGTTAAGAAATATAACATTATTTTTATCTTTCATTTGGTGAACCCATTTCAAGACTTACATTTCCACTTCTAATCTGTGCATGGGTAGCTTAGAATTACATTAATTTTCTTGTATTACTTTCTTGGTGTTTCCCTATGGATTCTATAATACCCCTTCTTTCCCTCAATACCCCTATCTTATTTATCCTAACTACATTAATAATGATGATAATTTACTTTCTCCTTCCTAGTATTCTTGTATCTCCTCCATGGATGACATCAACCTAGAAAACTCTAGTCCATATGATCACTTTCTTACATATCCTTCCGACATTCCATGGGATGAGGCACATATTGACATCAACACTACCTATTGTTCCCCCTTAGAGATGGACCCACCATACTTTAAGTGTTCTTATCCTCATGATCCTATCAAACCATCTCCACCAATCCCTTATGAGTTTCCACCTTTTTATGGGGTCTACACCTTCACTCTTCATTCAACCATTGTCACTCCACTTATTGACTTGTCCCATCTTATTTCTTATGATTTTTCACCTCCCTTGTCCCATCATCACACCAAACCCCATATCATTTTTAATTGAATATAAGAATGCTTATTTTTATGCATGTGATGAAAAGGACATTATTGACGCTTTCATAGATAACACCTTAGATGCATATAATGATTAAGAATTAAAAGTTTTTCCTCCTTATAATGATGATTGTTCTATGCATGATGTGTGTTATTCCTCTCTCTACATCTATGAAAGTCGTAAATTCAAAGAATTGTGAAATTAATGAGCAATCTTCTATGGTTTATACGAATGAATGTAATGATGAACCTATGTCTTCTTTTCTTCACATTTCAAATGAAAGCATAGTTAGTCAATTTCATTTATATGCAATGATTCTTCCTTCTTTCTATAATTTCTTAATCATGTTTCCTATCCACTCCCTATATCTCTTTCCCACTCTTGTGGCACGCCACTTAGTAGGCCTTATATCTTCTTGTAAGCATACACATATTATCACACATGCTTGGAAGAAACTTGATGGATAAGTATCTATATTTATCTAAATTAACTCCCACTTTCATCCCTAATCATAGAGTTTTACACCTCACCTTACTCTTAAGGTTGCTCCTCCTATTACTTCAATCACAATACATGGAGCCCCCCTACTACAATTTATCATACTATTAGTCATACCAACAATACTCAACAAAATAATAAAATCACATCAACCCCAACATCGCTTCCTTCTACCACTATCAACATTCCACCTCCACCTCATCTTCCTGATAAGAACCCTAAAGAATACAATCTTGTCAAGAAATTACAATCTATCCAATTTAAGATATTCCTATTGTATCTCCTCAAAACTTCTACTCATAGAGCCATCCTTGAAAAAGCCCTACAAAATATCTCTATCAAACCTTCTATTGCCCTTGATCAGCTTCACTTCCATGGTTAAATCCATGCAAGATATTTCTTTTTCCTTACATGAACTCCCATCACCATCAATTCTTCAAGAATCTTAGATTCCATTAATTATAGTTGTAGGATACAAGAAAACTAGTGTTAAAAAGCTTCTTATGACCATGACTCAGATTTGAATATTTGTAGCATGGATTTTCTTGATCATATTCATGTTGATTACTCCAACTTAAATAGACCTAATATTTTTGTTCGTGGTTTTGATAATGTTAGCTAAGAATCTTTAGGAACCATTACCTTGCCCATCATAGTTTATCTTATCGCTCTCAATACATTGTTTCTTGACATGCCTAGTAAAGCAATTTATAATATCCTTCTTGGTTGTCCATGAATTCATCATATGTATGTCATCTCCTCTACCCTCTATCATCGTTTGAAATTTTTACGCAATGAAAAAATTTATACCATTGATCCTGACAAAGCTCCTTTTCAACATTGTCAAACCATTAAACATCAAGATCTCATTCACCAAACTGCATGTACTTCATCCATTTCTCAACTCTTTAGCAAGGAGACCTCACCAAAACCATCCCCTAATACTTCTACAAAAACTTCCACTCCTCTCCCAAACAACACCAAATTTGTTCTTCCTCCATCTTCGAGTGACATACCTTCTACATCTACTACACCTCTCTCAACTTCAAATGACACCTCTTCTCCTTCTTAAACTTATGACCCCTTGCTCTAAGATGATTGGGGATCTTTAGACTTCACCCATCATTATTCTGACAAAGGAAAGTCTCCTCTCTATACTTCCACCTTACATATGAACCTTCATACTATTGGTTTTCCACCTCATTGTTTCACCCATTCATCTCCTCTAGCTTAGAATATGTAATGTACCCAACCAAATAATATTAAAATATTCTCATATCTGAAATATTCAATTATTTTTAATTCTAAATATAAAATGTGTTAAAATCTAAAATACCCACAATAATTAGAACTAAAATTGCACTTAAATCCACCCAAAAACTAGACATGCACTACTTGATTTGTTTGGATGACACGATGGAGGAGTGTTGCTTTGATTCAACATCCCTATTAACAATTAATGCATGGATAGACTCTTTGATTTGGGCATATGGATGGGTGAGGGGTTTTTATGCTTATGGATTTTAGATTTCATGGACTTGATGGACCTTTGAAAAGACTAGAATTTATTTTCCCATATAGGTAGATTTACAGGGATGATGGCATTAGGAGGCTCTTATATGCTCTTGATAGACTTGGGGTTGATGATCGCATCGTTGACAACATGCTTGTATGTGCTAAAGGGGGATGGTATTGGATTAGTGGGGTTGCATGACTCCACAACTTTTCTTGTGTGTTTTTGGTTAGGATTCTTTGCTAGTAGTCCTTGAAGGAAATCCATTAGGGTGGCATTGTATGTAGGAGGATTTGATTGGGTATGGTAGGTGTGACGTGATGAGTGGTTGGAATGATGGGAGGGCTTGGATTGCAAAGGTTTTGACAAAGAAGGATTTGTATAAGAGGTGGAGGCTACAAGGTGCTCACATGAGGTGGGGATTTGAGATATGGATTGGTGACAAGGTCCTTGGGCTAGAGAGTTGTTTCCCTTATCAAAGGTACCATGAGGATGACCAATAGGCATGCAATTAGGATTGGTAGGATAGTTAGTGCTAGCTAGTTCTTAGTCTATAGGTTATTGATTGCTCGTGGCTTACCAATTGAAGCTTATGGAAAAATTACTTATGATGATGCCATCAAAGGAATCAATGGGATACTCGTCTTGATCTATAAGACTATCATCATCATCATCTTCAAAGGGATTTTTAGCATGATCATGTCAAGGGGATTTATCAAAATAAAATGGATTCATTATTTTTGTTTGAAATTTTGAAAGATTTGATGAAGTCAAATGATGGATTGGAGTTTGAAGGATTGGATAGGTTATGATTTGCTTTAGTATCAAAATATTTTGGATTTTAGTTTTGGGATTTGCTTGAATTGATTTTTGATGCATGGATTGAGATGAGGTATAGGACCCAAATAGATTGATTGTGGAAGAGTTTGGATTCAAGATCAGGGATGGTTGATTTGGATGGTTATTGATTGCATGGATGGGGTTTGGTATTCGAATGAGGTCTAGGACCCTATGCAGCTTAGTGATGGGATTGATTAAGGCCAAAGACCTTGTGGTGCTTGATGTTGGATTTGATTAAGGTCAAGGATCTTGTGCAACTTGATGTGTTTGATTGATTGTTTATTTGAATTTGATGATTTATGGGTTTGATTTGTGATTGCAAAGGTTTAGAACCTTGGTAACTTGATTATGGGTTTAATCAAGTTTAAGGATGCGTGACGATTGATGCTTGGTTAGAATTTGATTGGTCTATGATTTATTGTGTTTTGGTTTGATTTGATAGGATTAACATTGGATTCGATTAGGATTGACTAAGATGATTTGGTTTGGGATTTTAGATGATTGGATGAAGATTAGTTAGGAGTTGATTAAGATTTCGATTGGATTGAACTTGATGGGGTTTTGATTTTGATTAAGTGGGTTTGATTTAGGATTATAAAGGTTTAGAACCTTGGTAACTGGTGATGGGTTTAATCAAGGTCAATGAGCATGACACTTGGGGCTTGGTTGGATTTTGATTGATTGGGTTTTGGTTGGATTTGATAGGATTAGGATTTTGTTTGGATTAAGGTGTAGGACTTGGGATGTTGGTTGGTTTTTATTTTGATAGGGGGATTTAATCAAGGTCGCTGATACATGACACTTGATGATTAATCATTTTTTTAATGGATTTGGATTGAGATATAAAACCTACGATGATGATTTGTTTGATTTTGTTTTGGGTCCAAGGATGATTTGGTGGATGATTGTTTGGACTTGGATTAAGGTGTAGAACTTGGGATTATCATTTGATTTAGCTTGGATTTGAAGTTGGATGATGGATTGGTTGATTTAAATTAGGTTTTTAGGAGAGGTTGATTTGGATGGGTGATTTGTTGGATTATGGGATGATGTTTTCATTTTAGGAATTGGAAGTGGTTTTGGTTAGATGGACAAGGGGTAAGGATAGATTTAAGGATTGCTTGCTTTTGATTTTAGAGATTTAGGATTTTAGAGTTGGATTTGTGGTTGATGGTTTGATTTGGGATGACCCGATAATGGAGGGAGATTTTGGATTTGTTTTATGATTTGGATGAGGATTTTCACACAAGGTGAGGGTGTTTAGATTTTGCTTTGTGATGTTGATTTCAACCTTTGGATTTAAAAGGATTTTTAGACTTGTTTGATTTTTGGATTTTTAAGGTTTTGCAAATGTTTTTGGATTTTGAAGGAGGATTCAAAAGTTTTACACAAATAGAAGACACACCAGACACACCAACAAGCCTAATTTATTCAAGTGGGAGTATATAAACTTGTAATCCCACCATTAAATGCCTTGTCTAAGTGTAGAAAGTAGGGCCCATGATGAGGCACTAATTGTTTTTTATCCTCAAGATCACATAATGGTGTAAGAGGAGAGCATACATGGCCTACAATCCCATTTCTAGAGACATGTGGTGTGTAACTTCCTAGCACTAACTACTAACCAGTACATTACAAGCACTTATGGTCGAAGGTCCTATCTAGGCTAAACAAGGTGTACTAGGGGATTGCCTTAATATACCTGATATGGGAGGTCAAATTTTGTGAATGAGAATTTTATCTACAAGCACATGGTTGGGGTCAAATCCCTTCCCACTTCACCTTGTCCCATCAAGTGGTCAATAAGGTTGTGTAGAAATGATAGCCCTCCTTTGAGGTGATTCTTTCGATTCTCACCATAATTTATATACCCCACCAAAATGCATGGGTTCAGGTTGTCCACTTGGTAGTGAAGTCCAAGTCAAGTCTACTAAAAGAAATAAAAAGAAGATTAGGTGCTTTTGATTGCCAAGATAGAATTTTAGTGTGAGGGAAGAGCATACACACCTAGCCCCCTTGGAACAACACTAAAACGATAACTAAAGTGCTTTTGATTCCCAATATTATCTTTCGGTGCAAGGGAAGATCCTACACAACTAAGTATTCATGCAAACAAAGCACACAAGTTCATTGACCTTAACATGCAAATGTGGAACTGAACTAGTGAGAAAAACAAATTCTTTGACAAGTGTGGTACACCCATAAAAAAAATTAATAGCTTGATAAATAAGTCTTGGACTAATGAAATGCTACACAAAAGGGGTTAGCACAATAAGAACAACAAACTGAGATTAGCCAAAAGGTCAGCAATGCACAAAATCTAAGAAAAATGATAAATAACTTATGACATAATGGATGCACTGAAACATGAACAAAGATGCTAAAACTGATCCCAAAGATATCCAGGAGCACTAGGGTGGCATCTATACATGCAACTAAGTTTTTAGTATTTTTAGTATTTTTTTTAGAATTTTCTACATCTCAGTAAATGGCATTTTCAGAGGCCTTCAAAGTAGAATTTGGGGTCAAGACTTTCATTGGTTGCTTTGAGTGGTAGCCACAGACATGACTCAATGTAACTCAGTCTAGCTCTCTTGGATATCTTTCCAACAATTCTGAGAAGTGTGGATTCTGACTAGCTGGCTAGGAGTTATGACCCTGCCAAGTTGGGGTTCTGAATTTTGAATTTTTTTGAAATTTTGAAATTTTGAATTTCTATTAGTTAGTTGTTTTTTTGTCACCTTCCAACTATCCATTTTAAATTCCATGGGTAAGGTGACTTTTCAAATTCTTGGTTCATTGTATATAAACTCATTTTGATGCAAATAAAGTTCTCTTTGGTTGCCTACAATTCTCTATGAGTTCTGCACATTGAGCTATTGTAAATTTTGACAATACCACAAGCTCAACGCTAGGTATTATTTTTTGAATTATCTGCTAAATTTAGATCAAAAACATATAACCCGTGCATTGAAACATGAATTGAGTTGTTGAAGCAGGGTTTTAGATGTTTACTAGATACTTACCATGCAAATGCATGTAGAGTGAAAAGGAGGCGTTGAAGTATGAAACACAAATGATGAAGTATGATGGAGGAGCTGAAATGTGTTGGCATGCACAACAAAAAGAATAAAATAGAACTTGCAAGGTAGATGTTAGTTGCAGTGATTAAAACAGAGCAATATAGACTTTCTAAAAGTGTAGAAACTAAAATGATGCAAAGTAAAGCCTAGAAAATAGAAAATGAGTAAAGTTGGGGCTGGGGATGAAAGCATTGGTCTATGAAATGGACATGCCTCAAGATCATGTAGACGTTGAACTGAGAGTAAAGGTGTCAAAATATGCTAGAGGCTAAAAATGCAAATAAACTAGCAACTAAAGAGGTTAAAGATGCATCTAAATAGCCAAATAAGATATGAAAAGTGATTAGAAACCTAATAACTTGCTATAATGATTAAAAATCTACAAAACCAATAATTTGAAATGATGAAAATGTGTTAGATTTTACAAAATGATATGCTACCCAATGACTAGACATATGCACTAAATTGAGAGATGGACGCATTTATTAGTGGACGCAAGTGTTGAAACACATAGTGCACATACCGAATTGTGCATACCTACAACAAAAAGGTCACAAAACAAGCTAAAACAAAAAAAAGTTAGATTGGGACATGGGTCCCACTGAGTGTGCCAAAATGTGAATGATAAAATAAGGTCAATGCATAAATAGAGAACATACAAATAATCTATTTAAACCTACTCTAAAACAAAACACCTCAAGATTAAGTAAAGGATTAGAAAAGTCAATGAAACACAAGAAATCTCTCACCAACACCAATCCTTGTTGCACTAAAGTGGATGTGCTCAATGGGATTTGTGTTGTTGAGAGGAAATAGGTTTCTCAAACTAACAACATAACAATGCATTTGAGTAGTTGATAATAAGAGCTCATATGATGAGCTATTTATAGATTTGGAGGATATAGGATTAATGGATGGGATTCATTCTTGAGATCAACGGATAGGGTTGGTTGAGATGCAAGGATGCATGAGAGGCAATCAAGTGTCACCTTGTGATTGGTGCACATGATGAGGCCCATGATCCAATGGATTTGGAGGGATAGGATTTCTAGGAGAAGATGGAGGGTGGAGATCCAAAAAGTCCTTTTTTGGATCCATACACTTTTATTGAGTCATGTACAATCTTGAGCCATGTGCAAGATTGCCTTGATTAATTTCATGATTTAGATTGTGCAAGTGCTTAATTAAAGTTGATTGAATCAACTAATGATTTGAGGAGAAAAGAGGGTAAATTAAATAAATGTTGGGTACTAATTTAATTTTTTAGAGAATGATGAAAGGATGGCTGATTTAATTAAATAGATGTTGATTTATCTAATTAAATGCCAAAACATTAAAAGTAGGTTGAATAAGATTAATTTATTAAATAAATGATAGCAATTTATTTAATTAATGCTAGGAGAATGATCAGAGTTATTAATTAAATAAACATGATTTATTTAATAAATATTATGAGGATGGTTGGCTTGGTTAATTAAATAAGTAAAATATTTAATTAATGTTAGAGGAAGATATATACAGGATGAATCTGGTGAGGTTAGGGCATGGTCAAATTTTGGTGTCTGCATATAGTATCATTTTGTTCATGAGATGGTAGGAATTGTAAGGTCAAGTTGTAGAAGGTTAACACCTAGGATAATGTTGCAAATTCTCTTACAAAACTAGTGAGCATAGAGAAGGGATTTCTTTGTCTGTAACCAAAGCAAATTGCATGGCTATTACACATGCCTCTAAGGAGGCGGTATGGTTATAGAGACTCTATTCATGTAATAGTTTTGATTATAGGGTGGTTAGAATCAATTGTGATAGTCAAAGTGTTATTTTCTTGGGCAAGAACCCTATGTGTTGTGATCATACTAAGCATGTAGATGTATAGTATCATTTTGTTCATGAGATGGTAGGAATGGTAAGGCCATTTTATAGAAGGATGCCACTTAGGATAATGTTGCAGATTCCGTTACAAAACTAGTAAGCACAAAGAAGTTCTCATGGTGCAGGAAGGCCATGGTCCTTGAATCCTATACTTGATTCATGTTTCTACTTTGTGTCATTGCAATGTAAATGTTAAGTGGGAGAATGTTAGGATTATAAGTGTCATTCACCTTTCAATCCTAAACCTTGATTTTAATTGTAGATGATAAATAATGTATGTACTCCAAGGAACATGAAGAGGGTAAAAGTGGATGCCCCTATGTGTGGGGAAAATGATTTACTATTATTTTATTCTCTTACATGTATTGTAATGACATTAATGATGAGAGTTACAAAAGGAAGTCAAACAGGAGTTATGGAGCATCTTTCTCATTGTGATCTATGATAAGGTATTAAATTGCCTATGTGGAGCAACTAGAATTGGGAAAGTGGGATTAATGACATAATCTAACCGTCAAGACAATATTTATGATGCATAAGTGGTGTAAGAGGAGTTACATTCTATTTTGGGAGGTTGACCAAGTGAATATGGCCATTATATTTTTGCATGAAGGGTATGGGTGCCTAGTTGTGCGACCATGGTATGTGACCCTTGTTTTGGAAACCATTTATGGTTTCTTGTTTCTAATTGTTCTATATATTGGATCCTTTGGATAATAGTATGTATGGTTATTTGTAGGTTCACAAGGTGCTACCAAAATGTTATTAGATTGAAGGGAGACAGTGTGTTGGTTATGTACATTTATTCTCAAATATTAATACATACTTGAGCCTCTCTTTGATGGTGGAGTTTTTTCCCACAAGGGTTTCTCCACATAAATCTAGTGTCATGCAATTTTTTATTATGGTTTTCTAATTTTATGTGCTCTCTGTTTAATTTACACACTAATTTATACAAGAACACTAAAATCCATACATTAAAAATTTAGATGTTACTGCTACAATAGTTCACTCTGTTTTTCAACATTTGAGAAGCTCCAATAGATAAGGAACTCACATATCAACAATTATTTTCAAGTAACTATATAGGAATCTTTAAAGAAATTCATTTTCCTCTTCTATTTTACACCTAAAAATTAACAAATTAAACACATGTTGTTTCTATAGATGATATAGAATAGATAACAACTCTAGTGTCTAGCCTACCCTATTATAACTAGTAAAGGAAAAAGGATATAAGGAGAATAAGGGTTAGGAGGAGGATATGGTTAGAGAAACAAATAAAAAGGGTGGGAAAAGGAGCACCAATAAAGGGCAACCTACTAACTTTATCTACAACATACAATCAAGTCTTTACTGCAAACATGCCTATGCATGTGTAGGGCTACCTCAACTTATGTTACACAAACCTACCTATAGAAAATGAAATTAATTGACACTTACAACTAGTTATCTCTAAGAGTAGAGGGCCCGAGCTACCAGCGAGGAATGAATCTCAATCAACCATAGTAAATATTAGTTGATGGCTTATGATCAATGGCCATTATAGATAGTCAGGAGTGTGCTAGACATAAACTATCACGTGTTGCTTTAGATTGGTATTGATTGTTCAGAAGGGTCAAACACACTTCGGAAAAGCTAGAAGAGCACTACAAAAGGAAAATGACTTCCATGTGAAGATTCTCAATGTAACATGCCCAGAATTCTACCAAATAAATTTTACTAAATTTAACCCAAAAGTAAATAGTTCATGATACCAACAATATGAGCAATAAATTTTTTCTTTCTTTTACAATGATATGATGCACATTTGAAACATATTTCAAACTTTACCATTGCATAATCAAATTACATTTCAACATTACAAGTATTGAATATTTCTCATTTACAAAATTCCATAAGAAAGTTACATACAGGTTTCAAAGTGCTAAACTGAAAGTAGAGATACAAATGGTTTCAATGTCCTTCAAATCTTGGCAGCCAACTGCATGAGGAGAAGCATCACTCAAGAGCTTTTCTGCCAACCACAGACTAACTGCAGTCCCCTACACATTTACCAAACTGGTAAATGGCCCTACCCTTCGATGAAGGGATTGTATGGTAGCCTAAAAGATTAGCCTATTCTAAGCATGATGTTGTGTCCTACATAACTAGAATTGTCATATTGTGGCTCCAACCTACAAGTATGATTATCCCTGCCTAGTATGTAAAAGTAGATCACAGTGAATTGATAGTGTAAACAATGGCTACTTACACTACTTTGGCCAAAATATTCATCACCCCTAATTCAGAATGGATGTCACGCATTCACCCATCTTCCTAGCTTGATTTGGTATGACATCATTCTCTATACAAAGGTTACTCCCTTACCCATGGATCAACTAATCCCAGGATTAACCCCACTTAACAATTCCAAGTTTACTATGACACTTCTACCAAAGTAATACAAGTTGTAATATATAGTTTCCATAACTTAACCTTTTATAATGTAGCAATAACTATTCATACTTAACTTAATATAGTGCATAATTCCAAGATAGATACTAATCTCTACTATGGAGATTATTCACACATTCAATACATAATATTTCCCATACTAGATATATACCTCTCACTAAACATATAAGAAAATATCCAATTTGATAAAGAAAAGCAACCCAAACTTATTTCCAAACAAACAATCAAGGACATATAATCTTTTCAAACATAAAATGCACAATAGAGAAGAAATTAGCATGCCTGTTAATGCTATGTTCCAATAGTTCAACTGGATTCCTTGCTCTTAATTCCTCAAGCTGGTTGAATATCTCCTCCAAGAACAACTCAATTCCCCCTCTTTACTTCTTACTAATTTCCCTCAAAATCTCAAGACCAAAATAACAATGCACACTCAAAACACTAAACTCATAAAATTACAGCAGAAAAACATAAAGCAAATTAGATGGAAAATTGTGTGTACCAAATGAATGGAAGAGCTCCTCTATTTATACAAAAATCTGAGCATGCCAAGGCTAAAACAAGCTCCCAAATTCACCACAACTCCCACTTAGAAATTTGACTTAGTAAAAAGAATTCAGGGTGGTAGCAGAAATTATTGCACAAAGAACACATAAGTGGATAGCAAGAACCAAATTCAGAAATGCAAGGAAATAGATAGACCCATATTGGCCACCTTATGCATGACTAATTCCTATAGGATTTCATAATGCAGATTCAATACTCCAAATTGGTTTGCACAGTTCAAGCATGTTGCCACATAAACACTACACCTCCTATTCTCATGCTTGTAGTTTGGAAAGAACATGTCAAAGCATTCTCACGTTGGTTAACATATTGCCATCTTACATATAATGACAAAGTCAAGGACAATTATCATTCATGTATACACCTAAAAATGGCTCGAGTTGAATTAAATAAATATTTTAATATTTATTTTATTCTTATTCTTCTATCAATAAATAAATATCCTAATTTATTTATCTGATTCACATTCATCTTAACCTTCCAAAAATTAAATAAAAATCAATTTATTTAATTAAATCATCAAAATTCCTCTATATCATCCTTAATTGAATAATTCCAAATTATTTAATTAATCATCTATCCTAAAGTCTTAATTCTATAAATCCACATCATTTCCACCTCACTTTACACCTCATCATGTTGCACACATAATTGAATATTTTTAATATTTAATTATATAATTATCCTCATCCACATGTCCTATTTATCCTCTAACCATCCCTATTCTTAAGAACTTGGTCTTTCCATATCATCATAGTCAAAGGACACTTAGAGACACATGTATCATAGTTCCTAGATTCTTTCCAACAACCCTACAAAGAAGGACTCCTTCTTTGACCCTTGTCTTTTGGTCCTTGAGAGCATTGTTACAAGTGGCCTCTTGCTCACACCTTTCTCTCCACCTTGTCATCGTAGGAGGAACATTTTCCTTATTCCTCTCTCTCATCCCAACTAATCAAATCTCTACCATACACATCACATGACTTATTCCTCCACCATGGATCTTTTGACACTTGGATTTGAGCCTCTTTGGCCTATAAAAGCAGGTTCCTCACCCTCATTTTGCATCACAAGAGCTATAGTACTTACATGTTGTAGAAATTCCATCAAGCAATCAAGCGTGCCTTTGACCCCCCATTTGCATTAGTTTCATAATCTCCATAGTTGCACAATCATTTAGCTTCATAACATCATTTAGCATCATTATCAATATCATGGCAATATCAAAATCATTATCATTATCTTAGTTGCATTGTAGAAATCCTTCACATTGCATTTTGAATCCAAAAAATTCATTCCTCTCTTTGTCATCTTGGAAAGCAAGGAAGTACACTTTTGAGAGCAATATCATCATCAACAAGATCATTGAGAAGATAGGAAACAATGGAATGCACGGGATAAATTAGTTTACATGGTATATCTTATGTTTATTGCATTTTTCTTAGTTTCATTGATGTATTGAATTTGAGTAGGAATTCTAAAGTATTTGTGGCATTTTAGTAGGTTCTTACAATAGTTTCAAATTATCAATCACATTTTAGTGCCCACCATGGGTCTTTGCCCCATTTTTAACTTCCAAATTTGAGTTTTTGGTGTACTTACAATCGTAACAGGTCATTTCTGTGCATTCGAGTCCTAGTTCTGCCCACCTGTGAAGAAAAATTACAGTCCTGCGCATATGATCATTCATGCAGTGCATATGATAAATTCTATCGTGCATACATTCTTTCTGCGCATTTAACTCATCCTGTTGTGCATTCAACACTTCTTGTTGCACATTTGTCTTTATGTGCATATAACTCATTTTGCTATGCATCCATTGTCTATTTCTGTGCATTTAAAATTAGGCAATTTTTAGTATAAGTCTTATGATAATTTTTTATGCTAACTTTTGTGGCAGATGTTATCGATCATCAAAGAACTGTATGCAAACTACTGACAAATTGGTTTTGCAGGTTTAGGGCTTGGTTTAGACATCATTTACTCTTGTATACAATCTTCACTTAGTTTTAATTAGGAGGAGTAACCCTATCTTGCATACAATCTTCACTTAGTTTTAATTAGGAGGGGTAATTCAATCTTGCATACAATCTTCACTTAATCTAAATTAGGATGTTAAATTGGACAAATTTTGCATGACAATCTTGCATACAATCTTCACATAGTCTAAACTAGGAGGATAAATGTACAATCTTGCATAACAAACTTGCATACAAATCCAAACTTAGCATAAATAGGGGGAAGTAATTTGGTTATCTTTCCTTTCTTGTTATCATGCAAATATGGCATTTTGTGTTGTTAGATTAGTCACACTTAGCTTAATCTAGGTGGTCAATAAACAAGTGTTTGTTGTGCTTGAAAAAAGGTGATAGGCATATGCTCTCCCCTTGCAACATATTGGGTGATCAAAAAGCCAAACTCATCTACCCTTTCTTGTTTACCCTTAGCAAGGCTTGCTTTTGGATTGTGATTCATCCAAAAGGGATGACCTTAAGCAGAACTTTCCTTTGACCCGCTATATAAATAGGATAAGGTGAAAGCCAAGTCCTAACCAATGTCAGCCTTGCCTTTTTGTGCCAAATCAAAAGAGGTATACTAGCACTTTGTGGAAATGATTTTTGCATTGTATGAAGTATTTGAAACTCTTAGTAGGATTGATCAAAGCTTTTAGTAGCTTGTCGCATGCTCGCAAGGTGTTGGTCCCTCAAAGTTACTAAGAACCATTGTTTTAGAGACCAAAATCCTTTTACTTGTTGACGTATGAGGTCAAACCTCTGAAGCTGCCCAACATTTTCACTAATCATGTGTAGAGACAAAAAATTTACTCTTTTAGGGGAATGAAACTTGGTATGCCTGAGAAGTGTGTGTCATGTAAGGGGGAGCCAGTGCTACCAAGTTTCTAATTGTCCGCCTTGATTTAAGTGGCTGGAGAAATCCAAGTTGGGATTCAACAAGTAGTATCCTTTCTCACCTAGGATTGTACTTGTCTTCAAAATTGTTTTAAACGCCAAATGTCACAAAAAAACATCAAATTGTACTGCTTGGTATGTTTTCTTGCCTAAAAATAGACAAATCATCAGTAAAAACATTTAGGTTGCATAGAAAAATGTACCCAAAACAAGCAAGAACGATCAAACACTGCCAATACATAGAATTGTGCATTTAGTACTTGTTGCTATGCATTTGATATTTATTTCTGCGCATACAAATCCTGTTGCACATATACAACACCTTGCTGCACATTTGAACAATATTTTTGCATACATTATGTTATGCATCCAAAAAATAGACCTACGCATACAGAACAACACATTTAGCCAGCAGAGCTGCGGATACATTCTCTGTTTCTGCGCATATAAACCTGCGCATACACAATAGTGACCTATTCCTAACATTTTGAGAAAAAAAAATCATTTTTGGATACCCATTTCTGCCTAGAATATACTTAAGAAGTCATTTGGACCATAAAAATTTATCCCATAGCCATTTTCAAACATTTCATTCACATATCATACTTAGCCTTTTCAAACTCAAACAAAATCAAATTTTTCCCAAAGGTGCCATTAAGATCTTCCATTTTCAAAACAATATAGTTAGTTTCCCTATCAGGATCAATCATCCTCTATCTAAAAACTACACTTAACATCTTGACAAGGTTAGTCTACATCAATAGTGATTCCTATCATCCCTATTTGACTCACTTTGGATCAACACTTTGATTGCTATACATCATAGCTCAAGACTATTGTTTGAACAAGGAATCAAAACACCACCTTTAGAAAATCTTATCACCAACTCAATCCAATCTTTCACCCCAAACTATATTCCATCACAAACATCACTTACATCCCCAAAGTTTATCATCCAACTTCATTCATATCACACTTTTGTATGGTTGAAACTAGGTCTCAAGCCAAAAGAAGAAAAGAAATGGATTACACCAATAGTAGTGTGCACTCTTCTAGTGATGGAGAGGAAGAAATCAACCAAGAGGAACTTGATAAATGCTTATTGTATATGCCTAAAAATGACACGATTCATCCTAAATAAATATTCTAAATATTTATTCCATTCTTCTATCAATTAAATAAATATTCTAAATTTATTTAATCAGTTCACTGTTCCATAATTAAATAAAATCTATTTATTTAATTAAAATTCTTCTAATGTCCTCACACAATTAAATAATCCTAAATTATTTAATTAAACCAAATTCCTCTATCCTAAGTTCTAATTCCAAAAATCTACCTCACACTTTCCACCTCACCTTGTCCACCTCACCGGGTTGCACATGTAATTAAATATATTAAATATTTAATTACCTTATTTTCCCTCACCCACATGTCCTATTTCTTCTCAAATCAGAAGCTAGTTAACTAATTAATCAAAAGTGTTAACTAACCAGTCAATTGAGTTAATCCCTCAATCAATTCAGTCAATTCCATAATTCATTCTTCCAACTGACTAATCAAGTCTGTTAACTATTCAGTTAATGGAGTTAACTCTCCAATCAATTGTCACATCCCCCCTTTCATGATGGAGATGAGACACTTGTCATATTTCTACTGATTGCACGTTCCTCAACCATCCTCAGCCATTGATCTTCATATCTTCTTTCAACCGTTGATTCTCATTCTTCTAAGTCTATAAAAGAAGCTTCATCCCTCCATTCTATTCATCCAGGCTATTCGTATTGTTACTCTGCAGAAATCCGCCCGCGCGCCTTTGGTACCCCAATACTATTTGCTTGAGATCACCATTGTTGCTTTGAAGCTCATCTTCTTGGCATATTCATTACCACAGCCATTTACTATCAACATCCTACAACACAACTAAAAGAGTGCACTCACTGAGGGCCTACTTCATCAGCAAAAGATGGTTGTAATAGGCGAACAACAGAAGCTTTGAAACAGGGAAGGTTTGCATTGTTATTCATTTGCTTCATTTCTTTCAATCTTTCGTGTTTTCATTATTCTGTTGATATTTGGGTTTGTTATTGTTCATTTGATTAAACCACATTTTACCCTAACATTTTTGGCGCCCATCATGCAATTTTATGTTTTTTGCAATTTTTTGTAGTAAAAATTTGTGTTTCTCTAAACCCCATTGTCAAGTTTTGCAAGTATCTGTCAAAAGGTGACCTCCTAGGCTGAAACTGACATCACCAACGTTCTCAAAAGGGTCAATAACCTTAGAATCGCCTGTTAATTCACAAAAATTGGAGACTGAAAAAAATCTTTGTGATTTTTTTGAGGGTGCATGCTTTTATCCAGCGGTCCAAAAGGTGCTCCCGCAGGGTGCATCACTTTATCCAATAGTCCAAAGGGTGTTTGTGCATCCTTTTATCCAGCGGTCCAAAGGGTACTTCTGCAAGGTGCATCACTTTATCCAGTGGTCCGAAAGGTGTTTCCGCGTCCTTTTATCGAACTGTCTGAAGAGATTTTTTGCAGGGTGCATCCTTTTATCCAGCGGTCCAAAGAGTGCTACTGCAGGGTGCATCCTTTTATCCAGTGGTCCAAAGGATGCTCCCGTAGGGTTCATTGCTTTATCCTACGGTCCAAAGGGTGCTTCCGCATCCTTTTATCCAACTGTCCGAAGAGCTTTTTCGCAGGGTGCATCCTTTTATCCAGCGGTCTGAAGAGTGCTTCCGCAGGGTGTATCCTTTTATCCAGCGGTCCAAAGGGTGCTTCCATAGGGTGCATCACTTTATCCAGCGGTCCGATGGGTGTTTTCGCATCCTTTTATCCAACTATCCGAAGAGCTTTTTCACAGGGTGCATCCTTTTATCCAGTGGTCCGAAGAGAGCTTCCGCAGGGTGCATCCTTTTATCCAGCGGTCCAAAGGGTGCTTTCATAGGGTGCATCGCTTTATCCAGTGGTCTGAAGGGTGCTTCTACGTCCTTTTATCCAACTGTCCGAAGAGCTTTTTCGCAGGGTGCATCCTTTTATCCAGCGGTCCAAAGGGTGCTTCCATAGGGTGCATCGTTTTATCCAGCAGTCCGAAGGGTGCTTCCGTAGGGTGCATCGTTTTATCCAGCAATCCTCCATCCTGCCTTCTTCTACATGTCATAAGGGTGGTATCTTTTTTTTTTTGCCATAATAGGAGCATACGAACTCGTAATCTCGCAAATAAACACTCGTTGGAAAGGTAATTCTGTGAACTTCACAATGGAGCAGGTTTGATCAAGTGATTTTATCATTTTATCATCTATTTTTATAGTTAAATTTCATCTATCTTTCTAAGCTTGAATCTAGTGTTTTTTGCTAACGTTGACGTCTTTGCAGGAATTCTCTTATCTGTTTTGTAGGATAGGTTCAGGTTTAGTTCCATATAGTTGCATTTAAATAGTTCACACTTCACTTTCTAAGGGATTGTAAAACTGATGTTCATTCAAATCCTCACCTAGCTCTAATTAGGGAAGAAGTAACTGGATCATTTGTTTCTTACATTGCAACACTTTCCAAGTTATTGCTATCTGAGATTAAAACTGAACTCACCATTGATTTTGGAGTTAAAATTGAACTATTGCTATCTCGTTGGACCAAAACTTCAAAGTTAACTATTTCGTGCTACGCGGATTAAAACTAAATTCACCATTGATTTCTGGGGTTAAAAACTGAACCAATGCTATCTTGCTAAAATCACTTCAAAGTTCTGTGCTTGCCCAAGTAGATTAGCCCATTAGTTTTTCTACTTTTAACTAGGTTGGATTAATTAGTGTTTTTTGTGCATGACAAATGACAATAGGCTTATGCTCTCCCCTTTACTGGGTGATCAGAGTGCCAGACTTGTCATTCTATTTGTTTAACCTTTAGGAGGGGCCTGCCCTTGGATGCACGCTTGTCCAAGTGGGAACGACCCTGAGTGGTAACAGGCTAAAGCCAAGCCCTACCAAGCCACTTAAAATAAATTGTGCTTGAGGTGAAAACTTCCTGCAACAAGTGTTGCTATGTTACACCGACGGCCAACCTCCCCCAAAACCCTCTCAGGCGCAACCCTTTGAGACTGGGAGACTCCACAATGGAGAGTAGTGCCACCGCATGTGTAACCACTTGAACGGTTGCCCGCATTAAATACCTCTTGTTCTAGTGGCCAAAATCCCTTGTAATCCATTTCTAACCTAGGATCTTTGTGCTTGCTTTTGTTCAGTTTAGTCTAAAATAGAGTCAGAAAAAACCACAAAAATAATGAAAAACTATAAAATATTCTTTGTGCTTGCTGCGTTTTCTTGCTGTTAATTCATAAAATCAGACCAAGAAGGCCTTTTTCCAACCAAAAACACCAAAAAACTCCAAACATTTTGCCAAAAACTAGAGCTGCGCATATACTCATTTCTGCTGCGCATACGTGTCGACTTGCTGCGCATTTGTGTAGACTCGCTGCGCATTTACAGACTATTGCTACGCATTTACATTTCACCAGTGCTATGCATATAGTGTGACTTATGGCGCATATATTCATTCCTGCGACACATTTGTTTCTGCGCATCCACGACAGTGAGCATCTGCACTATTTTTGAGAAAACAATTTTACTTGTTTGGAGCACCCATTTCAGCCTAGCTTCGCATTCTAAGATCAAATTTAACCTTGCAGTCAGTCTTCATCCGTTTCACCCAAGTCTCTCTCTTTCGTCAATCATTCCATTCACTTTCTGTCCAAACCCCTCTTGTCCCAAAGTTAGTTTATCCCATACCGATTTGACATAGGTCTTTTCTTCGTATCATTAGTGCATTCACGTAAGCCTAGTAGGTCACAGTACCTTTGCTAGTAGTCTTGTTGAACGACTAGTCCATACACAGTAAGACCGGTATCAACTACCCTTACTCGTGGCTACCGTCTTGTGTCAACCGTCTTACTTGAAGTCATTGAGCGAGAGAATCCTTTGTCCAAACCTTGTTTTAGGTATCCCATTCACAACAGTCTCAGTTGGCACCTTGCCAAAAATTTTAATCCTAGTCCACTCCATCCCACATCACCTTGCATGGTCCTTACTCGATCCCAGTACAAAAAGAAAAAAGAAATGGCCGCCTCATCCAACCGCATCATCACACCACATGATAGTGACGAAGAAATTTCTCAGGAAGAATATGAAGCACACATCCAAGATAGAAAATTCCAATGCCTAATAGAGAAGACGCTTGTTGAAGATCCCCATAAATACTTCTATCATCTCGCTAGTCTCAGAATTAAACTCCCCACAGACTTTGACATAAGTACAATCATGGAAAATGTAGACAATGATCATGAGAGGGGTACAAATGACACAGTCCCGCATGCAAATGATAGAGGAAAGAGACCCATAGATCAAAATGCTCCTATGGAAGAAATGCGAAAACAACTCAAGAACCTCACACAACAAATATCAAACCTTAAGATGGGTACAAGTACCAAGAACTACTCCTTGGAAGACATAGCTCCATATCCTTTTAACAAAAGTTTGGATATGAGACCATTCCCCTATAGGTTCGAGGTGCCAAAGTTTGATCAATATAAAGGGAAGGGGGACCCTAGAGATCATATCTGGGAATTTAATGCAGCATGTTTAGAAGTAGCTCACAACGAGACCTACTTGATGAGACTATTCCCAAGATCTTTAGGTGGTCAAGCTATGGAGTGGTTCTCGCGTCTCCCACCAGGAATCAAAACTTTTGATGAGCTTGTCAATAAATTTATAACACACTTCTCTTACAACATCAAACACGAGGTATCTATGCTAGATCTATGCAACACCAAACAAAAGAGTGGTGAGTCATTCGCCACCTTCTTACAATGATGGAGACAACTAGCTAGTAAGTGTTCTTATGATATGCCTAAGAAGCAACTATTGGAGATGTTTGTCCACAACCTAAACATTGATCTTAGCTATCAAATATAGATACAATGCCCTACATCATTCACAAAGGTCATTGAAATGGGCTTATTCATCGAAAAGGCTATGATCACTAAAGGAGCTATCAAGCTATACAAGGACACACCTACTTCCAATTACACAACAGATAAATCAAAGTTTTGGACCAAGAACAAGAATGTGGTCAACGATGGGGTAGTGGATGCCAAGGCAGCAGCTCCCAAGCAACAACCCATTTCCACTCTCAAGGGAGAAACAAACAATGGTACACTCAATAAGTCACCCTCGCGGGAGCCCAGACCTTGGTTTAGTTCACATCCAAGGAGAAAATTCACACCATTGGGTGAGTCTCAAGAGTCTGCACTAAGGAAGTTGTTGGCTAACAACGAAATTTCTCTACCACCAACAAGTGATTACGACCCTATAGTCAAACCTCCCTACTGGAAGGACACAGACTATTGTGAATATCATCGCGGAAGGGGGCATACAACTAACAACTGCATCCGCCTCAAAAATGTCATACAAGACATCCTAGATCAGAATCAGGGAGGGACACAACAACATACCTCCAATGAATCTCATGTGGCCTACAGGGATCCACTTATGAATCACAACAGGCTGTATAACAACAACAACAACAATGGCCACAACAACAACTACAATAACAACGGCAACAACAGTAACGACAACAACAATAATCGCAATCGGCCAAATCAAAACAACGGGACTAGTAATGCCAACTATGCAAGTGTGCCATTTGACTACACCATAAACTGCATTTCTGAGCAAATTCCACAAGTCAATGTCATCTCACCCAATCAACAACCAGGACCTAACAGAACTAGTTGTAGTATAATTACCTGTAATGGTAAAGTCACGCTCAATACTGCCCCTCCAAGGTCGTCACAGTCCCCATCCAACTTCCGTCAGTACAATGTCATCGACCAGTTATAGAAAACTCCAGCTCACATTTCTATTTTGGAGCTATTGCGTCTATCTCCTTCTCATAAGGAGATTCTTGAGAAAGCCTTAGTGGAAACCACTGTCCCCACTAACTTGGCCCAAGAGAAGTTTCAGACCATGGTAGGCAATATGACATCCTCCAACTCCATATCGTTTACTGAGCAAGATGACCTCTCTGTATCCCAACCTCATAACACCCCTCTGCACATTGTCGCATTCATACACAAACACTGCATCAAGAGGGTTCTCATTGATGGAGGTGCTGGTTTAAATATTTGCACATTAAAGCTAGTCCTTGCACTAGGGTTCTCTGAACAAGCAGTTGATCCAAGGAGGAAAATTACCATCAAAGCGTATGACGTGGAAGAAAGAACCACAAAGGGAATAGTTGTCCTACCCATTCAAGTGGGACCAGTAATAAAAGATGTGGTGTGTCAAGTCCTTGATCAGGAGCTCGCTTATAATATCCTACTAGGGAGACTGTGGATTCACGCTATGAAGGTTGTCCCCTCAACCTATCATCAGTGCATTAAGTTCCCGCACAATGGCAAGCAAGTCACCATTCAAGGCGACCCTAACCCCTACCAACACTGTAATTCTTTCCGTGCAAAATCAGAATGTGTCATACCCAAAAACAGAGCATACATTTCCCCTACCCCGCGACAGGACCATACCGCTGAAGCTTCCTCCTCAAAACCCAAAGAGCAAAAGATTACCATAAAAGAAACTAGGGTGGGAGAATACTCAATTGAGCACAGTCTCAATATTGCCAAGCTACCTTTGTCTCCTAGATCTTTTGGCCAACCCAGACATTTTCCAAAGCCATCTGCTCCTCCTGTAGCTCCTGCACCTCCCTTTGTAAAATGGGGGACCTTATCCGATGAAACAGAGGAGAGAGACCTCCTGCAATGGCTTTATGCTGAAGAAGAGAACACACCCCAAGATCCACCTAGACTCCCAACAGAACTCTATGGGCGAGGTGAGACTATTTTACACAGGATGGGGTACGAAGGACAAGGCCCCATCAGCCTCAGAAAAGAAGGAATCATTGAACCTATTCAGCCTTCTTCATCCTCATCGGCTAGAAACACAAGTGGCCTAAGATACAAAGGCAAGGGTAAAGCCAAGGAAAATGCCTACCTTGTCGAAACAATCCAAACACTCCAAGTGGACAGCGACACAGATTCAAATGAGTATGAGTGGGATGAGCTAACAGAGCACTCCTACAACAACAAAGAGGTCGACACCATCCAAACTCTTAGCCCCTACCGTGAGGGACAAACGCAACGGAACAGACCACTAGAGTCTGATTTGCCCATCCCTGAGATTATGGCTTTCGAGGAAAGTTTAAATTCTATTGCAATAAACAACTTGGAGGAAAGTACCACCCTGAACACTACCCCCGCCAATGCGTCTAACATTTCCATCCACACCATTAATGAATCAGGTCTATCATCTGACTCCTTTCCCCTCTTGCACCCTGAGCTTATTGACTGGACTCTGCAAGGAACTCCCCAATTAGATATGTTCCAAAATGACGATGCTTACATTGATTATATGGAACTTAGGGACCACTTACCCAAGGGAGATCATAAAGCTGGTTTTGCTATTGAACTGAATACCGTGGCTTACTTCGGGGAGGGTGCCAAGCCTTCCAGTCACAAAAATATCAAGATTAAAAATGGATCTGATGGTGAAAACTACCTTGCGGCAGTGTCAGATCATAAAACAGTAAAAAGAAAGGACGCATCCGAAGGTGAAAACCCAATTGTGGCACCTGATGATGGAATGCTTAACACTCTCCCTAGTGATATGTACCAGGAAAGGTCATAGATTGTTGTGGAACCAACAGAGCCAGTGAATATTGGAACAGAAGAACAACCCAAGATTATCCACTTTGCCAAATCTCTTACACCACCAGAGAAAACCAAGTTTGTACCATTCTTTAAGAAGAAGAGAGGCAGCTTCACTTGGTCATATGCAGACATGTCGGGTCTAGACCTAAACTTAATTCTACATCATCTGCCATTGGATCCAGGAGTAAAGCTAGTAAAACAAAAGCTGAGAAAAATGCATCCTCACATAGCACTTTTGGTCAAAGAAGAACTCAAGAAATTGCTGGATGTGGGGTTCATCAGAGCCATAGATTACCCAGAATGGATATCCAACATTGTGCCAGTGTCTAACTAGATTGCCGGGTTTGACTATGCAATGATTTTTGAGACTTAAACAAAGCATGCTGCAAGGATGACTTTCCACTGCCAAACATCGATATCATAGTTGACCTAACTGCAGGACATACAATGCTATCACTCATGGACGGATTCTCAGGGTATAACCAAGTCAAAATAGCACCAGAGGACCAACACAAGGTCCAGCATTTACTTGCCCATGGGGTACCTTTTGCTGGAATGTCATGCCATTTGGGCTGAAAAATGTAGGTACCACATACCAAAGAACTATGACTACTATATTTCATGACATGATGCATGTAACAATGGAGGATTATGTCGATGACATCCTAGCAAAATCTCTCACAAGAGACTCACACCTGGATGTCTTAGAATTTTTTTTTCAAAGATTAGACCAATTCCAAGTCAAACTGAACCCAAAGAGGTGTGTGTTTGGGGTAACGTCAGGCAAGCTACTAGGCTTCATCGTATCGGCAAATGGAATAGAGGTGGACCCTGCCAAGGTCAAAGCTATAATGGACATGCCACCGCCCAAGACTCTAACTCAGTTGAGATTGCTACAAGGTAAGCTGCAGGCCATCCGCAGATTCATCTCACAGCTGGCAGACAAGTGCCAACCTTTTAGCCATCTCCTGCACAAGAACATTCCATTCAAATGGGATGAGCGGTGTGAGGAGGCATTCAACAAGCTAAAGGAGTACCTTATGAATCCACCCATTCTCATGCCTCCGATCCAAGGAAAACCTCTAATTCTCTACATATTTGCTACACCTACTGCTCTTGGAGCTCTGCTAGTGCAGCAAGATTACGAGAACAAGGAAAGAGCTGTATACTACATCAGTTGAACCTTAGTGGGCTATGAGTTGTAATACTCACAAGTAGAAAGATCATGTCTCGTGGTAGTTTTTGCTTCACAAAAACTCTGACATTACATGCTTGCACATCTAGTTAAGCTCATTGCAAAAATAGACCCACTGAAGTATCTCCTCAGCCAAATAGCTCTCACAGGTCACCTAGCAAAGTGGGTAATGCTTCTCAGTGAGTATGATATCGAATATGTGGACAGAAAAGCCATCAAGGGCTAAATCATAGCAGACCAACTAGCAGATGCATCGTTACAAGACAGCAAGCCCATGCAGTTTGAGTTTCCCGATGAGTCCTTATTCACCATATCAACATCTTTTTAGCAACTTTACTTTGACGAGTCTTACACAAACCATGGATCAAGGGCTGGCATCCTCTTTATAATTCCTCAAGGTGACACAATTCCAAAGTCTTACCGTTTGTTATTTCCATGCACCAATAACATAGCAGAGTATGAAGCCTTGGTAATTGGTCTCAAGATGGCAACTGAGTGGAAAATCCAAGAACTGCATGTCTACGGGGATTCTCAGCTTATAATTAATCAGGTCAATGATGAGTATCAAACCAAAGATGAGAAGCTCATCCCCTACAAACGGATGGTCGACGACTTCAAAGAGCACTTTGGGACCATCTCCTTCAAACAAATACCTAGGATTGAGAATAAGGCAGAAGATGCAATGGCTACCATAGCCTCTCTTCTCGAAATACCTAAAAAATGAGTCACGGTTTGAGTTCTTAGTAGAAACTATCCGGCAACCAGCATATGATCTCCTTGAGACCCATTCCATCTGCCTTCTAGTGGGATCTGATTCAGCTTGGTACGGTAAGACTTACACTTACCTCAAGGATAACATTCTCCCACCTGACCTCTCTTCCAACCAAAAGTGAACTTTCATACGACAAACCTCTCGCTACACTATCATAGCTGATACCCTATATCGGTGTGGTCCCGATGGTACTTCGCTCCGTTGTTTAGAACAAGAAGAATCCATAACTTCCTTGCGAGATGTACACGAAGGGATCTGCGAAACACACTCCAGCGGTCCTTCCTTAGCCAAGAAACTCATGCATTTGGGTTATTACTGGCCAAACATGGAAATGGATTCCTATCAGTTCGTCAAAAAGTGCAAACAGTACCAAATACACGAGAACCTGATTCATGCACCTACTCAAGAGTTGAGACCTTTAACGACACCCTGGCCCTTTTGCCAGTGGGGACTTGACCTTATGGGAAAGATTCATCCACCCTCTTCCAACGGCCACAAATTCATCATAACCGCCACAGAGTATTTCACAAAGTGGATTGAGGCCGTTCCCCTAACCACTGTCACAGGCAAGCAAATTTCCTCTTTCCTCCTGAATTACATTATCTGCAGATATGGCATTCCTTCATCCATCATAACGAATAATGGAAGACCGTTCAAAAATTAGGATGTCTAGGAACTCTGTGAGCGTTTCAAAATCCAACATCGTTTCTCCTCTCCATACTACCCCCAAGGTAATGGCCAAGCTGAGGCATCGAATAAAACCATCCTGAAAATCCTAAAGAAGACTGTCAATGATGCTGGTCATGATTGGCATGTCCAACTCAATCCCACTCTGTGGACATACAGAACCAGTATATGCACTCCCACAGGTGCTACACCCTACGCCCTTGTCTATGGTTCAGAAGCCATCCTTCCCATTAAGGTCGAACTACCCTCTCTCAGGGTGTCGTTGAAAGGTCTTATATCAGACGAAGAATACAGGGTCTCCAAGTTACAAGAACTAGAGTTACTGGAAGAAAGGTGACAGAAAGCCTTCGATCATCTCAAAGCCTATCAATAGATGATGTCAAGGAGCTATAACCACAAAGTTCGCCCAAGAATCTTTAAGGTTGGGGACCTCGTTCTTAAAGAAAATCTTCACAATCAACAAGACAGAGAAAAGAAAGGCAAGTTCGAACCTAACTGGCTTGGGCCCTATGTGATTGTAGCTGCTTACGGATCAGGGGCATATCAGTTGGCCACATCCGAGGGTGAGTTGTTTGATGATCCAATCAACAGCATGCACCTTCGCCGGTTCTATACCTAGGAGAACCCCAATACAAGGGGGCACAATAAAATAAAAATAAAAATAAAAATAAAAAGTTAAAAAGAGAAAATACAAAAAAATCAGAAAAAATAGAAAGCATACAAAAAAAATCGTCCTTTGGTGAAAACCTGGCAAACAGGCGTCATGTTTATTTTCTAGCTTCTTGTGCAAATAAAAGCAAGTGATGAAAACCTGGTAAACAAGCGTTACTTGTGATAAACTGCCTTCTCCATCTTTGGGAATCCAATCACCTGGCTTCCATTCTTCCTTCGATCATTTCCCATTCGACCCATATCTGTCCCCCAACAAACACTTGACAGTTACCTATCATGGCTTGATACTCTCCTCATGGCCTTGTCCACCAAGGTTTTTGTCCCATACCGTCTCCTCAATGTGATCCTAACACAGTGTCTCTCGTCAGTGTCCATTGTCCAAGTCCGTGAACTACGTTGCCTCTACGTCATCACGTAGGCAAGGCCATTATTCTAATGCGCCCCCGAGGCTCCCGTGGTCCCATTCATCCCTTTTCTTGTCGTCTTTCATGTCGTCTTTCTTCTAGTCCATCCATGGTCCATTAGGGTTTACCCCGAACTACATTACCTCTGTGTCGTCACGTAGGCAAGGCCATTTAGCAATGAGCCTCCGAGGCATTAGGTCAGTCCCTTAGGGTCCGTCTCCCCAATAAGGATTGTGCAATCTACTCACCAAGCAAGCAGGTACAAGCAGAACACACGCTCCAAGCAAGAATCTCGACTCCATGCAGTTTATCCTATTCAAATGCAAAACGAAATACCCAAGGCCTTCTAAATGATTTTACTCAAATTACAGCAAGAAATAGACACATCTAAAGGGCAAGAATGTTTTGTGATTTGAAATCATGGTTAGGTTACAGAGTCTTGATTTTTCTTATCATGTCTTCCTATGCTACTCAAGGATGCCAAAAGCTAGAGATGCTATGATGGGGGCATGATCATTTTCTTTGTTTGCTATTTGTGGATTCCGCTTTAAGTAATGTGACACCTTGTCTAAGGACATGATCGGCAAAAGATCATCGAGGACATCAAAGGTCTAACATGAATAGGGAAAATCCTTGTTTGTTGAAATGCAAGAAGTACTCAGGTCATCTAGATTCAATTTTGACTAGATGCTTGTGTTTACTTGCCAAATCAAAATCCATGTAAGTAGTACTCAGGTCATCCTGGTTCGATTATACCTAGATGCTTGTATTCACTTACAACATTTTCGAAAATGTACCAAAAATAAATCGCCCAATGATGAAATAAAGCACTCCAAAAGCAAACACCATTCGCATCCATTATACATCCATAAAAGCATCCATACCATATCCCATGCAATAAAAGCTCCACAAAGTGCAGAGTATCAATGTTTACAAAAGCTTGTGAGTCCTTCTATCGAGTCTTTCTTCTATCCATCAGATTTCTATCTTTCATCCTTGTCTAGTCAGTCTGAGCAATGATCCAAATGCAGGTCCATCCTTAATCCATATCAATCAAGTCAAGTCAATCTTGCACAAATGATCCAATCACAATCAGTGGTCTTGATCCTTGTCTGGTCGTAAACCAACTCGATCAGTTAATCAATCAATGGTCTTATATAGGATGTAACATTGTTGAAATTAGACCAATACACGTGTCTTACACGACATGCTTCATTTCCTGAAACCAGACACTATCCTTCATGTTGCTCTAGGGATCTATCATTCCCCGCCATGACAACATGCTTACCGTGTTGGTCTAAGGATATATCGTTCCCCGCCATGACAACACTGTCGTATATCATTATCAGTATATTGTTGGTTTACCGCTTGACAAGGGCAACACCTTGTTTGTTCTTGTATCATTTGTGCATACTTGCTCACTTGCTTGTGTGTGTTATCATTTTCTCTTGCATCGCATATCATTCGGCTCTTTCTTCACCCATTTTCTTTAAACCTAACCTTCTTCATCATGAGATTGTCTGTCTCACGCCTTCTACCTTCTCCCCATCCAATCTCCTGAGGGGGCATCCTGTCGTCAAACTTGTACCAGGGGCAAACTGGGGCATGTATCATTATCAGACTATTTATTCTTTGAAGCAACGCCGTAAACTGCATTACATCAAAGAGGGGCAAAATGTATACGCCTAAAAATGACACGATTCATCCTAAATAAATATTCTAAATATTTATTCTGTTCTTCTATCAATTAAATAAATATTCTAAATTTATTTAATCAGTTCATTGTTCCATAATTAAATAAAATCTATTTATTTAATTAAAATTCTTCTAATGTCCTCACACAATTAAATAATCCTAAATTATTTAATTAAACCAAATTCCTCTATCCTAAGTTCTAATTCCAAAAATCCACCTCACACTTTCCACCTCACCTTGTCCACCTCACCGGGTTGCACATGTAATTAAATATATTAAATATTTAATTACCTTATTTTCCCTCACCCACATGTCCTATTTCTTCTCAAATTAGAAGCTAGTTAACTAATCAATCAAAAGTGTTAACTAACCAGTCAATTGAGTTAATCCCTCAATCAATTCAGTCAATTCCATAATTCATTCTTCCAACTGACTAATCAAGTCTGTTAACTATTCAGTTAATGGAGTTAACTCTCCAATCAGTTTTGTCACATCCCCCCTTTCATGATGGAGATGAGACACTTGTCATATTTCTACTGGTTGCACATTCCTCAACCATCCTCAGCCATTGATCTTCGTATCTTCTCTCAACCGTTGATTCTCATTCTTCTGAGTCTATAAAAGAAGCTTCATCCCTCCATTCTATTCATCCAGGCTATTCGTATTGTTACTCTATAGAAATCCACCCGCGCGCCTTTGGCACCCCAATACTATTTGCTTGAGATCACCATTTTTGCTTCGAAGCTCATCTTCTTGGCATATTCATTACCACAGCCATTTACTATTGACATCCTACAACATAGCTAAAAGAGTGCACTCACTGAGGGCCTACTTCATCAGCAAGGGACGGTTGTAATAGGCGAACAACAGAAGCTTTGAAACAAGGAAGGTTTGCATTGTTATTCATTTGCTTCATTTCTTTCAATCTTTCGTGTTTTCATTATTCTGTTGATGTTTGGGTTTGTTATTGTTCATTTGATTAAACCGCATTTTACCCTAACACTTACAAGACCCAAATTTTCAAAAATTGATGGATAAGGTCATAACAACATATCCTCACAAATAATTCCTCTTACTTGCACAACAAGGAGACAAACTACCCGTTGATTTTGACATTTCACAATTGAGAACAACAATCTCATCAAACGAAACAGAATCTCCCAAAAATGAAAAGGCTAAGGATATGTCAAATCCTTTAGATACACTCACACAACAAATCCAAGCCTTACAACAACAATTTGTGGACTTGCAAACGGGAACTTCCACAAAACATTACTCATTAGAGGATATATCTCCATATCCTTTTGACAAAAGATTGGTCATGGTACCTTTCCCTTCAAGATTTGAAGTCCCTAAATTTGATAAATATAGGGGGAAAGGTGATCTACATGACCACATTAGAGAATTCAGCGTTGCATGCTTAGAAGTCGCCTGTAATGAGACATATCTTATGCGACTCTTCCCACGTGGCCTAGGAGGTCAAGCTATGGAGTGGTTCTCCCGTCTACCTCCCAGAATCTGAACATTCAATGAACTAGTGGACAAGTTTGTCACTCACTTCTCATACAACATTGAACATGAGATTTCAATGTTAGATCTATGCAATAACAAACAAAAGAGTGGGGAATATTTTGCCACTTTCTTACAAAGGTAGAGACAACTTTCTAGTAAATGTCCTTATCATATTCCTGAGAAGCAAATGATTTGTCCATAACTTGAACATTGAATTAATCTATCACATACAAATCCAATGTCCTACTTCCTTTAGTAAGGTAATTGAAATGGGATTACTTATTGAGAAAGCTTTGATAGCTAAAGGACAAATAAAAATCTACAAGGATGTCCCTAGTTCAAGCAACAACACGGATAAATTGAGGTTTTAGACTAAGAACAAGAACATTGTAAATGATGGAGTTGTAGATGCAAAACGTGTGACACCAAAACAACCTATTCTAAATCTATCGAGTCCACACAACAATACACCTCCAAACAAACCTCCAAACAATGAATCAAGACCAACAAATTTTCCTCCTCACATAAAATTTACACCATTGGGTGAATCAATTGAATCTTCCCTAAGGAAGGTCATAGCAAACAACCTCATAACACTTCCAATGGTAAGAGAATATGAACCCAAGTTCAAACCCTCTTGGTGGAATGATTCTGATTTTTGTGAATTTCATAGAAGTAAAGGTCACAAGACTAACGATTGCCAACGACTGAAACACACCGTCCAAGACTTGATAGATCATGGAGACATATCAATTGATGGACATGCATCCAATGAAAACCATATGGCATTCAAGAATCCACTCCCTAACTATGAGAAGGGAGGTCCCTCTAAGCAAACAATAATGGTGGTAACAATGCCAACTACACAAATGTGTCATATGATTATAGCGTTAACCACATCTCCAAAAGTGACTCACATGTAAATGTGTTTACTATAAATAAAAGCTTGATTGTAATGTAACCACTTGTCATGGGAAGATTACTCTCCAAGGGGATCCACCTAAACCATATTCCATATTCAATCAGTATAATGTCCTAGACCAACTCCATAAGACACCCGCACATATATCTATTTTGGAGCTTTTGCATCTCTCACCATCCCATAAGGCTATTCAAGAAAAGGCTCTTTTGGAAACCACTATGCCAACAAATCTAGCCCAAGAGTAATTCCAAACAATGGTAGGACATCTTACTACCCCTAACTTCCTATCTTTTACCAAGAAAGATGGCATGTCCATTACCCAACCTCATAATGCATCCCTTCACATCGAAGCCCTCATTCATAAACACATAATAAAATGGGTCCTTATAGATGGAGGGGCAGGTTTAAATATATGCACACTAAAATTAATCCTTGCATTGGGGTTCTCTAAGAATGCTTTTGATCCAAAGAAGAAGATCATAATCAAGGCCTATGATGAAGAAGAAAGGACATCTAAAGGCACTGTTGTTTTGCCCATACAAGTTGGACCGATAGAGAAAGATGTGGTTTACCAAGCACTTGATATGGAACTAGCCTATAATATTCTCCTTGGCTGAACTTGGATACATGCGATGAAGGCCATACCATCCACCTATCATCAATGTATAAAGTTTCCTTACAATGGCCAAGAGATCACTATCCAAGGTGATCCCAATCCATTTCAATACTACAACACCATCAACCAAAGCCTGAAGTTGTCATACCTACCAACCGTGCAAGATCGTCCTCTACTGCCCTTGTTGACCCAAGTTCAATACCTTCTACATCCAAAACCACCAAACTAAAAGTCAAGCTCAAAGATAAAGGGATAAGAGAGTATTTCATTGAGCAAACATTTTGTCTTGCAAAACTACCACTATCACCCAAGTCTTACGGCAAACCATCTATGGACAAACCACAGTTATCAAATACTTCTAATGGTCCTTTTATCAAATGGGGTAATCTTTCAAATGAAAGTGATGAGAAAGTTGTTCTTTAATGGCTATACAAAGAAGAAGATAATGAATCCAAGCCACAAGATCAACAACCCCAATTACAAATAGATCAATATGGCCCCGGTTTTACTATCTTATAGAGAATGGGATATGATGGTCATAGTCCCATGGGCTTGAGAAAAGAAGGCATCATGGAACCCATACAACCTTCTTCCTTATCAGCCTGAGACACTATAGGATTAGGGTATAAAGGAAAATAAAAGGAAAAGGTTACCACCAACCTAGTTGAGCAAATCCACAAATTGCAAGAACATAGTGAAATAGACTCTAACCAATGGGAATGGGATAGTCTTTCTAAACTATCTTGTGAAGATAAAGGTGTTAATGTGGTTCAAACATATATCTCAACAAATGCATACCATGAGGGTTAAAGCTCAGGATCTAGACCACTAGAGTTTGATTCGCAAAATGTCGAGAGTGAGTCTCAAGAGGAAGGCTGGATGTCACACTTGATAGATAATACTGAGGAGAGTATTATTTTAGACCTTGTAAATGACTCCACAAACCTAGAAAACTCTGTCAGAACCATCATTTCCCTTGAGTCTAACCAACCCGATGATTCCCTACCTTTAGTACATCCTAAACTTACAACAGGCCCTTGAACTAGATACCTTTCAAAATGACGATGCTATCATTGACTATCTAGAACTAAGGGATCACTTACCATTAGGAGATCATAAAGCTGGATTTTCTATAGAACTCAAAGAAAAGGATTATTTTGGAGAGAGTGCCAAGCCTTTTAGTCATAAAAATGTAAAGATAAAAAATATATCTAATGGTGAAAACTGCTTTGCAGCAGTATTAGATCGTGAAAAAAGTACAAAACTAAAAGATGAATCCAATGGTGAAAACCTCTTTGAGGCACCAAAGGATGAAAGGATTGAGAGGTCCTCAGTTTTGATAGAACCAACAAAACATGTCAGCATTGGCACAGAAGACAATCCAAAGATAATCCACGTGGCAGAATCTTTATCTAAGAAAAAAAAGCTAGAATTCATCAAATTTTTCAAATAGAGATAGATTAATTTTGCCTGGTCCTATGTGGATATGCTTGGACTTGATCTAGATCTCATAATGCATCATTTACCACTAGCTCCAGGAGCTAAACTAGTAAAACAAAAACTAAGGAAGATGCATCCGCACATAGCACTTTTAGTGAAAGAAGAATTGAAGAAGTTGTTAAATGTTGGGTTTATCAGACCAATTGACTATTCAGAATGGATTTCCAATATTGTCCATGTCTCAAAACCTGATGGAAGGATCATACTTTGCAATGATTTTAGGGATTTGAATAAAGCTTGTCCCAAGGATGACTTTCCTTTGCCTAATATTGACATCATTGTGGACCTTATAGCGGGGCATACTATGCTATCTCTCATGGATGGGTTTTCTAGCTACAATCATATCAAAATAGCACTAGAAGACCAACAGAAGACCACTTTTACATGTCCATGGGGTACATATTGTTGGTGTGTGATGCCATTTGGACTGAAAAATGCAGGAGCAACATACCAAAGAGCAATGACAACAATTTTCCATGATATGATGCACACCATCATGGAAGATCATGTAGATGATATTCTAGCTAAATTAATCACAAGAGAAGGACACCTGCAGGTATTAGATAAAATATTTTAGAGACTAAAGTAGTTCAATGTCTGCCTGAATCCAAAGAAGTGTGTGTTCGGAGTCACATCCGGCAAACTTTTAGGATATATAGTTTTAGCCAAAGGAATTGAGGTAGACCCAGCAAAAGTGAAAGCAATAATGGACATGCCACCACCTAGAAATATCAATCAACTGAGGTCATTGCAAGGCAAGTTACAATCTATCCGTCAATTTATCTCACAATTAGCCGACAAATGTCATCCATTTACCCATCTCCTTCACAAAAGCATTCCTTTTAGATGGGATGAGGGGTGTGAACAAGATTTTAACCTTTTGAAAGAGTATCTAATGAATCCTCTAATCTTGATGCCGCCAATCCAAGGCAAACCACTTTTGCTTTATATTTCAGCTACACCAATAGCTCTAGGGGATCTACTAGCACAACAGGACTATGAAGGAAAGGAAAGGGCCATTTACTACATTAGTCGATCATCAGTAGGCTATGAATTACAATACAATCCTTTTGAACAAGCATGCCTTGTCGTAGTTTTTGCATCCCAAAAATTATGACATTATATGCTCACACATTCAATGAAGTTGGTAACAAAGATAGATCCATTGAAGTATTTGCTCAGTAAAGCTACTCTGACATGTAGACTATCAAAATGGGTAATGATTCTCAGTGAGTTTGATATTGAATATGTAGACAGATGAGCTATAAAAGGCCAAGTGATTGTGGATCAATTAGCAGATGCACCATTGCATGATGACCATCCATTAAGCTTTGAGTTTCTAGACGAAGCCATTTTCAGCATAACAACACAAGCCTGGAAACTCTATTTTAATGGATCTTATACTCAGCATGGGTCAGGAGCAGGCATTTTGTTGGTCACACCTCAAGGGGATACAATCCCAAAACCATATAGACTACTTTTCCCTTGTACCAACAACGTGGCAGGATATGAGGCATTGGTCATTGCCTTCAAAATGGCTATAGAATAAAAAGTCTGAGAGCTTCATGTGTACTCACAACTAGTTATCAATTAGGCAAACGATGACTATCAAACCAAGGATGAGAAGTTAATACCCTACAAGCATATGGTAGATGACTTTAAAGAATATTTTGTTGTGATTTCTTTTGAACAAATACCAAGACTGGAGAACAAAGTTACAGATGCCATGGCAACCATTACATCACGCTTGGATATACCAAAAAATCAGCCACGTTATGAGTTCTTAGTGGAGCTAGTGTCTCATCCAGCTTACGATATCCCTGAAACAAGAATCATATGCCACATAGTAGGATCTAATTCCCCCTTGTACGAAAATATCTATACCTATCTGAAAGAGAATGCATTACCACTTGGTTTATCCAACAATCAATGACGAACCTTCATTTGTCAAGCCTCTCGCTATACCATAATTGTCGATACCCTTTATTGACAAGGTCTTGATGGTAATCTCCTTAGGTGTCTTGAAAGTGAGGAATATCAAACCACCTTGAGAGAAGTGCATGAAGGAATTTGTAGAACCCACTCTAGTGGTCCTACTTTGGCTAAGAAGCTCATGCGTATGGGATACTATTGGCCAACTATGGAAACGAACTCTTATCATTTTGTGAAAAGATGCAAAAAATGGCAAATTCATGGAAATCTAATACATGCACTAGCACAAGAGTTGCATCCTTTAACAACTCCTTAGCCTTTCTACCAATGGGGACTCAACTTAGTGAGCAAGATTCACCCCCATTATCCAACAACCATAAATTCATAATAACTGCCACTGAGTACTTTACTAAGTGGATTGAAGTTGTACCCCTAGCCAATGTCACATGCAAGCAAATTCCCTCGTTCATCCTAAATTATATCATTTGCTACTATGACATTCCCTTATCCATTATCACTGATAATGGAAGAACTTTCAAAAACTACAATGTCAAAGAACTCTGTGACAAATTCCATATACAACACCTTTTTTCCACCTCGTACTACCCCCAAGGAAACAGTCAGGCGGAGGCATCTAATAAAACCATCTTGAAAATCTTGAAGAAGACTATTAATGATGTTAGCTGTGATTGGCATATCCAACTAAATCTTGCTCTGTGGGCCTACCGTACAAGTATTCGCACACCCACAAGTGCAGCACCATATTCCCTTGTCTATGGCTCTAAAGCCATCTTGCCCATCGAGGTTGAGTTACCATCCTTGCAAGTATCATTAAAAGGTCTAATAACTGATGACGAATATTAGGTTTCCAGACTACAGGAGTTAGAGCTATTGGAGGAAAGAAGACAAAATGCCTTTAATCATCTGAAAGCCTATCAACAAAGGATGTCAAGGAGTTACAACCATAGAGTAAAGCCCTGAGTCTTTCAAGTTAGTGAACTAGTTCTCAAGGAAAATCCCAAAAATTAGTAGGACAGGGAAAAGAAAGGCAAGTTTGAACCCAACTGGCTTGGTCCATATGTAATCATTGTTGCTTACAGATTAGAAGCCTATCAGTTGGCAACATCAGAAGGTGAGTTGTTCGATGATCCCATCAATAGTATGCATCTTCACAAGTTTTATACCTAAAAACCCCAATGCAAGGGAACATAATTTAAAATAAAAATAAAAATGTGCAAATAGAAGCAAGTGGTGAAAACTTAGAAACATGTGCTATTTGTGATAAACTACTTCCTCAATCTTGTAGGATTTTGGTTTTTACCCATCTTTTGTTCAACAACCATCAAATCGCATAAGGTTACCTATCATTGCTTGTTGTTCGCTCGCCCTTATCGTCTTAGCAAATCAAGTCATCAATCTAATCCTTAGCTCATCGTGTCATCCATCGTAACTCCTTTATCGATAACATTGTTGAACTACGTCGCCTCTGAGCTATCATGTAGGCAAGGCCATCATCGATGATCCCCCGAGGCTTCCCATCCATCCATACCTCTCGTCTTACCATAATAATTGCACCCCATTTGTTCATTCCATAACCAGCACCAGTCTCCCTGGTCAAACTATGTCGCCTCTGAGCTATCACGTAGGTAAGGCCATCATTGATGAGCCCCTGAGGCTTCCCCACCCACCTAGGTCTTAGGTCCACATAGTCCCCATAGTTGAACTACGTTGCCTCTATGTCATCATGTAGGCAAGGCCATCATCGATGAGCCCCTGAGGCACTATGTCAACCCCTTAGGGCCCGTCGCGTCAATTATCCCATTGGTTTAGTTCATATGTTTCATCCATAATATCTAGATCCTTTACTTGACTAGGGGCAAAATCCTCAACCTAGTTACAGAATTGGATTCTTGAATGTCACAAATCTTAGAGGATAACAATGAGGATCACGATACTATCTCTAGATAACATGCAACACTACAAATAAACCTTTTCAACAAAAACTTGGTGCAAGACATTAACCTATATCAGACAACAATGTGCCTAAACTATCAATATGATTATATATGTTGTCATGCCAAGAAAACATATCTATGGCAAGAAGATTTGATGGTTGTTATAAGTTTAAGTCTTAGGTCTTGATTTTTGTTATCATGTTTCCTATGCTACTCAAGGATGTCCAAGACTAGAGGAGATATGATGAGGCATGATTATTTTCATTTGTTTCTTGTTTGTGGATTAATCTTTAGTAATGTGACGCCTTGTTTAACGACATGATCAGCAAAAGATCATCGAGGATATTATGGGTCTAAGCATGAAAGAGTGTAATCCTTGTCTGTTGATATATGCAAGCAATACTCAGGTCATCTAGGTTCAATTTTGCCTAGATGCTTATATTAAATTGCTAAATCAAAATCCATGTAAGAGATACTAAGGTCATCATGGTTTAATTATACCTAGATGCTTGTATTTTCTTACAACATTTTAAAAGCTCAATGATGAAAAAAGTACTTCCAATATTGGTATACAAGATGACAAAACCTCATTTGTACATGTTAGGTTTGCATTTCGTGCCATTTGTAAGCATTCCATAAATTATCATTTTCCAAGTGCCTTAAGATCCAAGTCAATTTCTTTCATTTCATCCAAATTATCCATTTATACAAATCTTTTTCCTTAAGTTATCCAAATTATTCTTCTAAGTTATCTATCTATCCAGGTTATTAATCTAATTCTTCCAAGTATTCTTTCATTTATGATTGAGTATACTTGGCATAACAAAAACAAATCATCTTATCATATTTTGCATATTATAAGCATGTCCAACCATAAGTTCATATCATTTAAGTGCATTAGTTAAATTAAGCATTTAGATCATGATAGTGATGTCATTTATCCACATAGATTGCATAAACAACATTTATCATCAAAAATCAAAACATAGATATCATTTGTCACAGCAGCTGCTTATTAGATCATCATACATAGAAAATTAAAACATCATGTATTGCATTTAGGAAGTCATCAACATATGCATTAGTCATCATAAGTTATAAACATATCAAATCATTACTCATAACAATACATATTGATATAAGTACTCATGTGAACCATAGGAGCATCATAATCATAAAGTATCATATGCATCATAGAATCATCATCTTAGAAGCATCAAATATAAGCATAATCATAACATCTAGATAACATCCATCATATAGAGAGCATCCATCAAAATAGATAACATCCATCCACCAAAACACATGCATATAATCCATCGAACTCATATAGATCATCATCAAAAAAATAATAATGTCCAAGTATACAATGATATCATGAATGTGTATCTCGAGCTGTCAAAAAATAGTGTGTATACAAAAATGATATAACATGATACATGTCTCAAAAGTGCCTAGGAGGTACTACCTCTAGAAGGTGCTGGATGTTGAGGCTGAGGCTGGGGACCTATAGGCCCTGTCCCTGGTGGCCCTCGAGGAGTTGGCGACCCCATAACTCCTCCGCTCTCTGACAGTGTCTACCTGGATATACTGCGTGAGCTCAGATGGAAGCTACCCACTCTCTGCTCTGGTGGCACTACCTGCTCCTATAGAGATCTCTAATAGAAAATCTCTTGTCCAGCCCTAACCATCTCTACAATAGTCTGCCCAGTGGGACCTTGTGCTATAGTCTGTTGTACCTACTACAGTAGGGACTCTACCCTAGTGTATCTCTGAATGGCGGTGTCCTGCTCTAATATAGCTTTCCTCATGTCCCCCTATAGCTAGGTAATTTGTTTCTACATTTGTCCACCCTGCCCATGAAGCTGAGCCACCTAGGCTTGTAATGTTGCCATCACCCCATCATCCTGCCCTTGCACTTGTACCTATGCATGTACTTGTTCCTGTACCTGAGGCCAAGCCTATATCTGGGGCACCCCATCAACTCTTTATCTCACTCTCCTCTGTCCTCCATCATCTCCATCATCACCCCTACCACCCCTCCCACCTCTATCTCCATCATCACCTCTGCCATCATCATCTCCTCCACCTCAGCCACCCCTGCCACCTCTCCCACCTTGTCATCGCCTCCTCCTCTGGTGTCGAGCATCATCATCCTCCTCATTTGTATCCTCTAGTCTAGGAGTCTGCTCCCCAGGGTCGTACTATCTCGAAAAAGGATGGGCTGTAAAGTATGTTGCATAATTAAATGTCATCCCCATATCCATAATCTGTTGTCGCAGATCCCACGCCTGATATGGAATCTATAAAAAGTCTACTCTAGCCTGCTCATAAGAAGCAACAGGACCCCACAATGGACGCTCCTTGTGCGTCTGAGCAAATATGGCAGTACCCTGGGGCATCCCCTGGACCCTACCAAACTATCGGAGCACACTAGAAACAATATGTCGCTCAAGAATATAGGGAGTCCTCCCTATCAACCATTGTGTCTAAAAATAATAAGGTAGCTCAACAATATCCTCATCCCATGCCTCACAATCCAAATAAGGTCACCACTCAATTGCGTCAACGTTATCCAATGCATGCCGCCAGTACTCAAGCTTTCCCAGCTTGGGCTAGGAAAGAGTCCCCTGAAACATATAGGAATAAGGTCTATCATAGCCTCAGACTTTGATATCTATTGGTCATGTGATGGCTATGTAGCACCATGCCCAAATTTGTAACAAAGATACTCTAGCTAACAAACTAGTAGCTCCATCATATACAAACTGATGAAGATCATGGTATAAGTGTGCAAGGAGGCAAACACCCCAAGAAAAGCATGTCCCCTTAGATATCATCCTATCTAGAGTCCTCCCCAATCTAATTGGAAATCCACATGATCTCATGTCTAGGAAAACAACACCTCCAACCAACCCTGCTAATATAGCTGGCAGGGGCTCGTAGTAATCTACCATATCCGCCCAACTGATCTCTGTCCCCTCAAGGTCTGCATCGTCAAAAACTCGTCAGTACTACACTAATCCTACTCCCATGTGTGACTCGTACTCCACTAACTCTCCCTAAATCAAAATATGTAGAATTTGATGTGCATCCTCCAAGGTCACCGCCATCTCCCCAGTCGGCAAATGAAATGTGCATGTCTCACTATGATATCTCTCCCCCAGTGCAATCAGCAGTCCCAGATTTGTCCGCACCTCGGGCATAAAACAAACATACCACAATCCAACTGATCCAAGGACCAAGTGATCAGTCTCATTCAAGTACAGTCGTAGTAGTTGAGTAATAGGAAATCTCTCCTACGACATTAGAACATCATCTAGCTCCTCTTACAATCAACAACAACCACGTTAACCAATCAACTAAGCTATATATCTATCAAATCTATCAAAATAATTACCTAGCTATCTTATCATCCAAACCTATCTTATCATCTCTTCTGAGATTCTATCAATCTTGAAGATGACCTATTAGTTGGCCAACATCGATCAAGATGTCGACTTAATCAAATCAGCTAAGTAATTGACCATTTTAATCATATGTGCAACTCTGTTTATCAAAAGCACAACTTTGTGTTGCATGCACAGAAGCCCTAATTATATGCACTATATCATTTGTATGTGCCAAAACCAGAGTCCTATGCACTGATCTATATCAAATGTGCCTAATAGTAACATATGCACATAACCCCTTATCAAATGCATGAAAGCACAATGCATGCGCAAGACTATTGTTTAAATGCGCTAAATTGCAGGTATGCATGGAAACCCTAATTGTATGTGCGACATTATCATATATGTGCAATATTGTTTACTAAATGCAAAAAAATTGCACATGTGCCAATTCACATCTCAAATGCACAGAATCACATTATATGTGCAGCCTAAATTATCATATGCGTAGAACTAGCAAAACGATGCATTCAAAACTGTGACTTTTGATCCTAGATTTTGAATGCAATAAATGCACTTCGACCAAAATTAAAAGCATACATACCAGGGGTTTGTACTCTGCTGGCCACTTGAATCGTTAGATCCTCTCAAACATGTGGTTCTCTATTAGAATCTGTTGCATCTTCGTTGACTGCTATGCTCTGCTATGCACTAGGTCTCCTTATAATCTCTACTCAAAAGACAAGTGTGCAAATGAATAGAAAGGAGACCCCACATCCTTACTTATATCCAAATAAACCCTAACTAAAGGTGTTTGACCTTGCACATGTATGCCATGTTCTTCATCGGTTTCTCATTCTCCTTCACCCAAATTTTTAACCTATCAATCATGTCGTTCATTTCTTCTTTATCGTGAGATCGTTCATTGTCCTTTTACCAAATTCAACCCGACCAATCTTCCGAGGGGGCATCCTATCATTATCAAACTTGTACTAGGGGCAAACTAGGGCATGTATCATACTTAGAAAATTTTTATTCTTTGAAACGTGATAAAACACATTGTCTCAAAGAGGGGCAAAATGTATGCACCTAAAAATAGCTTGAGTTGAATTAAATAAATATTTTAATATTTATTTTATTCTTATTCTTCTATCAATAAATAAATATCCTAATTTAATTATCTGATTCACATTCATCTTAACCTTCTAAAAATTAAATAAAAACCAATTCATTTAATTAAATCATCCAAATTCCTCTAAATCATCCTTAATTGAATAATTCCAAATTATTTAATTAATCATCTATCCTAAAGTCTTAATTTTATAAATCCACATCATTTCCACCTCACTTTACAACTCATCATGTTGCACACATAATTGAATATTTTTAATATTTAATTATATAATTATCCTCACCCACATGTCCTATTTATCCTCTAACCATCCCTATTCTTAAGAACCTAGTCTTTCCATGTCATCATAGTCAAAGGACACTTAGAGACACATGTCTCATAGTTCCTAGATTCTTTCCAACAACCCTACAAAGAAGGACTCCTTCTTTGACCCTTATCTTTTGGTCCTTGAGAGCATTGTGACAAGTGGCCTCTTGCTCACACCTTTCTCTCCACCTTGTCATTGTAGGAGGAACATTTTCCTTATTCCTCTCCCTCATCCCAACTAATCAAATCTCTACCGTACACATCACATGACTTATTCCTCCACCATGGATGTTTTGACACTTGGATTTAAGCTTCTTTGGCCTAAATTAGGAACACACGGGATAAATCAGTTTACAAGGTATATCTTATGTTCATTGCATTTTTCGTAGTTTCATTGATGTATTGAATTTGAGTAGGAATTCTAAAGTATTTGTGGCATCTTAGTAGGTTCTTACAGTAGTTTCAAATTATCAATCACACTTCACGTTAGAAATCAATTACCAAGTGCCTTATGGAGTGTTGCCCATATTTACATAATATCACACTTTATGTGATTTAATCCCCAAACAATATAAATGCATGCATTGCCTTTCCAGTGCAATAATCATAGTAAATATGTTGCGCAATAGTCTTATAAACTATGCACTATGTTTAACATTTACATTGGTTACAAAGCTACACGTTATGCTATCAAATCAGCGCTAAAGAAACATTAACACACACATCATTTGATACTAGAATTCACATATTCATATTTGCATATTCCATCAACTACATATGTTTACATATACCGTAAACGATTATATATATCTATATGTATGTAAATGCAAACATATATATATACGCACTACACACACATATATTATCGTTACTTGAAAACAACATAAAACTCATTAACCCACATATCCACCAATGATGTATGGGTATAAAATACACATATACACACATACTTATAGATATCCCTCGTCTAATCAATACTTTTATGCCTACGAGCAATACGTTCATGAGCATGTGTAGATACGTCTACCTATGTATACTCATGCACATATTTTCTCATATATATGAGTTTATCCTGGACATGTATTTACATATGTGTATATATTCATTTCATGTTTATACCTTGTCGTTTGCAATTCCAAACTTTATCAAAGAAGACTTCATTCGACACTCAAACTAAATCACATTCCTTATTCAAAACACTCATAAAATCATATCCCAATAAGTATTCAAGATCATTACCACATATTACTTATCTTTACCCACACAGACTCGACATAACCTAGACCAGGTAGGATAGTGGTGTGTGCTTGCTTAGTTTAGGCTTCTCTAAGGATTACTAGATGAAGTCCTTCTCCTGAGTGATACTTCCCCTCGTTTCTGGAGGATCAACTTGTTCCTGCATCCATCTTACATCATCACAATAGTAGTTAGCCGATCACAACATAATCATATGCTTCATACATTTCATAACTAGAACCACTTATAATACATCACATTGTACCATTCAATCTTTCAACATATTCCATTCAAGATTCAGAATACACATTAATGCAAAGATTCATAAACCATTCATTTATTCAAACAAATTAACCAGTCAAGGTAAATAGTAAATAGTTAGAAACACACGAGGTGTAACATATTCCCCCCTTGTGAATCATCGTCCCCGATAATTTTTAAGTATCAAGTATGACCATAACATAAACAAGACATAAAAAATATCATATCACATAACACATTGTTCTCAATAATTTTCAAATTTCAGAAAAACTTGTGGAAACTTCTGCTTCATCTCAACATAATCTTCCCAAGTGGCAGAATCTTTTGCATACTGATCCCACTAGACTTTGCATTGTAGAACCTCTTTGTTATGCAAGCAAAGCTTATGTATTTTGAGCACCTTGAGAAGCTCGATTGTTACCACTCCTGGGTCCTGTACCTGTAAAGCATTCTAATCAATAACATGGTTATCCCCTAGAACATACTTCTTAAGATATGAGACATGAAAGACATTATACATCCTGGCAAGTGCTGGTGGTAAAGCAATTCTATATTCAATAGGATTGACTTCCTCAAGGACCTCAAATGGACCTACATAACGCATAGCTAGTTTGGATGACTTTCTAAACTTTATAGAAGTCTTATGGGGTTTTACTCTCAACAAAACCTTATCCCCAAACAAAGAAATTCTTAGGAACCTATTTGGCATCTGCATAGCTCTTCTGCCTATCATTAGCTTCTTCTAGTCTCTACTTGATAATCTTGACTTGCTCTTCCATATCTAATAACATTTCTAGCCCAAGACTTATCCCATCTTATAGGAGTCTGACATTTTTTGCCATACAATGCTTCAAATGGAGCCATCTTTATTGCAGAGTGATAGGAGTTATTATATGCAAACTCAACCAAAGGTAGGTAATCCTCCCATTTGTATTGTTGATCCATGAAATACATCCTTAGATGATCTTCTAACACTTGATTTACTCTTTCAATTTGCCCATCTGTTTCTAGATGGTAAGCTAAACTTATGTTTAGCTGAGTTCCAAGTGAAGAAAACAAGGTTTGCAAAAATCTAGAAGTTACATGAGCATCCCTGTCAGAAATAATCTTTTTGGGAATTCCATGCAATCTAAAAACCTCTTGAATAAATTTCCAAGCTATTACAGGAGCTCCATCTGTCAAATTACCTGGTATGAAATGCGCCACTTTTATAAGCTTGTCCACAACTACTAGAATGGCATTGTGCTTATTCCTCGACATTGGAAGACCTTGCACAAAATCCATGCTAATAACTTGCCACTTATTTTTTGGTACATCATGGGGATATAGTAAACCTACATGATGATGATGTTCTACCTTTACTCCTTGACATTCTAAACAACTTGCCACAAATCTTACAGCATCCCCTTTCATTCCCCTCCTGAAATATAATAGCTTCACATCTGCTAACATCTTAGTAACACTAGGATGTCCTGAGTATGGTGCATTATGTACTTCCTTCCATACCAAATTCCTTAACTCACTAGAATCAGGTACATAAATTCTTCCTTTATACCTCAATAACCCATTGGGTTCAGAGTAAAAACATTCATACCTTTTATCTTGCAAATTATCTGAGAGTGCTTGCTTGATTTGTTCATAGAACTCATCACCCTTGGATCCTTGCAATACTTGACCTTTGAAGTTGGTTTGGATAGATACCATTGAATATATATGGCTTATTCAACTTAAAGCATCAGTAACTCTATTCTCTTTTCCCTTGAAATAGCTAATGTCGAAATCATAGTCTGATATCAGTTCTAACCACCTCCTTTGTCTTGCATTCATATTGGGTTGAGTAAATACATACTTCAAACCATGATGGTCTATTTTTAATTAAGGATTTTCCCAACAGATAGTGTCTCCACATCTATAATGCATCAACCTCTGCTACTAACTCCAAATCATGCGAAGCATAATTTTGCTCATAAGGTTTTAGCTTTCTTGATTCATAGGCTATGACGTGCCCTTCCTGCATTAACACCCCACCCAAACCTTCACCTGATGCATCTGTGATAACAACAAAGTTACCATCTAGATCTAGCACTTTCAATATTGGAGTTGTGGCCAACTTCTCTTTCTGGAGATCAAATGCCTCTTGACATTTTTAGATCATTCAAACTTTTTCCCTTTACTCTACAAAGAAGTGATAGGAAAAGCTATTTTAGAAAAGTTTCCTACAAACTTACGATAATACCCAGCCAAACCCATAAAAGTTCTAACTTCAGGAACATTCTTTGGCACTGGCCACTCAAGCACTGCTTTTATCTTAGCTAGATCAACTGCAATTCCTTTTGCTAAAATCACATGACCTAGATATTGCACTTCCTTAAAAAAGAAGGTACACTTGGAAAGTTTTCCATACAGCTTATGCTCTCTTAACCATTGGAGTGCTATTTATAAGTGATAATGATGCTCCTCTTCATTCTTGGAATAAATTAGAATATCATCCAAGAAGACCAACACAAATTTATCCAAGCAGTCTCTAAACATGCTATTTATAAGATTCGTGAATTTTGCAGGTGCATTCATTAACCCAAATGGTAAGATTGTGAACTCATAATGGTTGTACCTTGTTCTGAAAGCAATTTTGGAAATGTCTTCATCCTTGATCCTTAATTGGTGATAACCTGACCTTAGATCAATCTTTGAAAACACTGTTGCACCATGCACCTGATCAAAGAGATCATCAATGCGTGGCAATGGATACTTATTCTTTATCATTGCTTTGTTGAGCCACCGATAATCTATACATAAATGCAGTGTCCCATCTATCTTCTTTATGAAGATCACTAGTGCTCCCCAAGGTGAAACACTGGGTCTTATTAATCCCTTGATTAACAATTCTTCAAGATATGATTTTAACTCCATCAATTCTATTGTCGTCATCCTATATGGTACTTTGGATATAGGTTCCGACCCTGGAATAATGTCAATGGAGATATCAAACACTCTCTTGGGAGGCAATCTAGGTAGTTCTTTGGTAAATACATCTGCAAAATCTCTTAGGATAGGGTATTTCTCCATATCTGTCTTTTCTGCATCCTCCATCTCTCCATCCTGAACTTCTTGGAGATCTTGTGGTCTATAATATGCCACATCATCTTGATTGATAAACTCTTTGTATTCCTCAAGTTTTTCTATTTTAAATGCAAAGAGTTGACAACCCTTCTTCTTTGCTCTATGCATTTGCACAATTGTTATTTGTCGTAGCTTAACTTCTCTAGGTGTCCCTTGCAAAGATACCCAATTCTTGAGATCATCTAGGCATTCTACTATTTTAGCATGACAATCAATCTTGGCTCTATGTCTCCATAACCAATTCATCCCTAAAATGACATCGTAAGACCCTAAAGGAGCTACGTACAAATTAACTTCTGTAGAGAAACTAGCAAGTTCAAACCTTGCTTCGAATAGACATTGGTCCACCTTTGCTCTTGTCTGGCTTGCATATTCAACAACCCAAGACTTTTCCATATAGCCAACTCTCTTAGACACTTTACTAGCTACTCTAGGGGAAATAAAAAATTTAGTGGCACTAGTATCTATTAAAATAGAGATGGGTATGCCAGATAAAGTACCTATGACTTCCACCAGAGTGATCTGATATTGTGCTTGTTGGTTATTAACTGCAGCATGTATCCTTTGTTGAAAAACATCCCATTGCGGTGGAAGAGGATAACCATGAGGTTGTGACCCTGGTGGATTATTGGGGCATTGACTAGCAAAGTGATCTCCACCACAAGTAAAACATCCCTTAATCAGTCCCTTCCTTCCTGAAGTTCTTCCAGAGTTACCATTGTTTCTAGCGGCATTGTTGAAGCTATTGCCGCTATTTCCTCTTCGATCTCTCCTAGGCTCATTCTAGTTATTCTGATAATCCTTTTCCCCTTGCTTTGGAAACCCTTCCACCTCATTTCGCTTCCTAGAAGCTTGATTGGTTTGAGACCAATTAAACCTCTTTCTCTTCTTCTCGCGATAATTGGAGGCAGACTTAAGCTTCTGCTCTTGCTTAAGAGCTTTTTCATACATAAGATCCATAGTGGTAGGACCATGCATATCTACCTCCCCACCTATTTGATTATTCAATCCCATGATGAACTTCCTAATATAGAACCACTCATCAACTTGATACATGGGTACATATCTTAGAAGAAGTGTAAACTTTTCTAATATTCACTGACTGAAGAATCTCCTTGCTTGAGATTCTAAAAATCTGAGAGCTTCTGGTCATAGAAAAGTTGGGGTAACCAACATTTTTAGAATATTTCAACAAATTCAATCCAGGTGAGCTTAATAGAACTAAGCCCTAGCTCTATCTTCTTACTCATCCACCAATTGGATTCTTCACCTGACATCTGGAAGGCTCCCAAAATTGCTTTGGTAACTTTAGTGTAGTTACTAATCTTGAAGTACTTTTCCATTGCAGTGAGCCAAGCCTTAGCTACGTCCCCACTGGTACTTCCTTCAAACTTAGGAGGTATAATTTTCCTCATGTCTTGGGATAGCTCTTTAGTCATTCTCCTCCTCTTGGTTCCTTCAAATCATGATTGAGATTGAGATTGTGACCTTTCATTCTCATGCTCACTAGTTTGTGTGTGGTCATGAGAATTCTCTCCTTCGTTCTCACTATTAAGGACTTCATTAATAATAGGAACTTCTTCATTGATAGGTACTTCTTCTTCCACTATGTCTTTTCCTTTTTCTTTTTGTTCCAAGTTTCCTACTCTCTTTCTTGTCTTGTCCAACATTGCTAAGATTTGGTCCAACTTAGCATCCATGTTTTCCTATCCTTGCCCTACTTCTTCACTTCCTCCTAGATTAGTTCTTGTAAGAACCATTCTTTTCAAGAAATTTTATACCTGAAGGTTTCCATTAAGGTTAGATTCTACGAATGTTTACCTAATGTTCTTAAAACATTAAACATTTCAAATAGAATCATTTATTCATATTTAAAGAATTTACCCTAAAAGAGTACACATACACAAGTTTTTGATAAAAACACCTTCTTTTATTAATATCAATAAGGATTTAAATATCCTTAGGTTTACATAAAATGACTATTAAGATAGTCTAATGGAGAGTATCCATCAGATTCACTCTCAAATACATAACTAAGTGGAGTGTATCCCTCAGATTTTGGTTCACGACTATCATCATATGGATAGTAACCCTCAGACTTATCCTCTGACACATAATTTTGGGGAACATACTCCTCTGAATCATTACTTAAGGAAATTACAATCACTTCTGCCAAAGGAAGGACACGAGGATCTCTAAACAACATGATGGGACTCACACTACACTCTAAGGGCATATCCCTAGATTGTGATAAGGATTCTGACTTGGTTGGAGTGATAGAAGGCAGACGGTTGAAGTTGACACCCTCTCTCAACTTTCTTTTCTCTTGACTAATTCAAGTGAGGGCATGACTCAATGTCTCCGTGTCACTTAACCATATGTTGTTATCATCATTTGTTCCCTCAGTGGTACGAACAATGGCCTCTCTCTCCTTCTTGTCCTTTAGGTAGAATTCGTTCCCAATAATTGACTTCCTTGTAGTCATTTTGAGATGCACCATCATGGCACAAGAATTCCAAACATTAGACTCTCATAATTTGTTGGACGGGAAAGCATAGTGAGCACATAGGTTCTAGAGATGAACCTGGCGGCTCTAATACCACATGTAACATGCCCATAATTCTACCAAATAAATTTTACTAAATTTAACCCAAAAGTAAATAGTTCATGATACCAACAATATGAGCAATAAATTTTTTTTTTCTTTTAAAATGATATGATGCACATTTGAAACATATTTCAAACTTCACCCTTGCATAATCAAATTACATTTCAACATTACAAGTATTAATATTTCTCATTTACAAAATTCCATAAGAAAGTTGCAAACAAGTTTCAAAGAACTAAATTGAAAGTAGAGATACAAATGGTTCCGATGTCCTTCAAATCCTGGCTACCAATTACATGAGGAGAAGCATCACTCAAGCACTTTTCTGCCAACCACAGACTAACTGCGGTCCCCCGCACATTTACCAAACTAGTAAACGACCCTACCTTTCGACGAAGGGGTTGGTATGGTAGCCTCAAATAGCCTATTCTGAGCATGATGTTGTGTCCTACATAACTAGAACTATCATATTGTGGCTCCAACCTACAAGTATGATTATCCCTGCCTAGTATGTAAACTTGGATCACAGTGAACTGATAGTGTAAACAGTGGCTACTTACATTACTTTAGCCAAAGTATTCATCACCCCTAATTTGGAATGGACATCACACGTTCACCCATCTTCCTAGTTCGATTTGGTATGACATCATTACACAAAGGTTACTCCCTTGCCCACGGATCAACTAATCCAAAGATTAACCCCACTTAAGAATTCCAAGTTTACTACGACACTTCTATCAAAGTAATACAAGTTGTAATACATAGTTTCCATAACTTAACCTTTCATAATGTATCAATAACTATTCATACTTAACTTAATATAGTGCATAATTCCAATATAGATACTAATCTCTACTATGGAGATTATTCATACATTCAATACATAATATTTCCCATACTAGATATATACCTCTCATTGAACATATAAGAAAATATCCAATTCGATAAAGAAAAGTAACCCAAACTTATTTCCAAAAAAACAATCAAGGACATATTATCTTTTCAAACATAAAATGCACAATGGAGAAGAAATTAGCATGCCTATTAATTCTATGCTCCAATAGTTCAACTGGATTCCTTGCTCTTAATTCCTCAAACTGGCTGAATATCTCCTCTAAGAACAACTCAATTCCCCCTCTTTACTTCTTATAATTTCCCTCAAAATCTCAAGATAGTAATAACAAAGCACACTCAAAACACTAAACTCAGAAAATTACAGTAGAACAACATAAATCAACAATAACAATGCCTGGAAGTGAAGTTCATCGTCAACAATTTTCTAGACAGGAACTCTGGGAAAACCTTGCCCCCAAAATCAATATGGAGAAAAAGATGAAATGGATGTTGGCAAGTGACTCCAATACCCCTTTATTCCCCTTTGAAAAATCAAGAGGCGTCACTGACTACTCTGATAGCATGGTTGATCTAGCTGACATTGAGGTTAATAACCAACTCTTCTCCTAGACTAATAGAAGAAGGGGAGATCAACTTATTTAAGTAAAACTAGACAGATTCTTGGTCTCTTCCAATTGGGAAATTGTGCAAAACTCCACTCTGACATCCCTCCCCCACACTATTTTGGACCACAATTATCTTCTTTTCTCCTGAAGAGATGGCATACCAAAAGGCCCTTTCCCATTCAGATATGAAATCATGTGGGCATCTCACCCTGACTTCAGAGATTGCATCAAAGATTAGTGGAGTATCACAGTTCAAGGATCTCCTATGTTCAGACTTACCCAAAATCTCAGTCATGTTAAACAGAAAGTCAAAGGGTGGAATAGGTTTTGTTTTGGTAACATCATTAGTCATAAGAAACAAATTTCGGTCAGCCTCTCGAAAATCCAAGGAAACATGGCCAAGGGAGACGTAAGTGAGGCTAACTGTAATAAGGAAGAGGCTCTTCAAAAGGAGCTAAGAGAAATCATGAAAAAGGAAGAGATCTTCTGGAAACAGAAGTCAAGGGTGCAATGGCTTATCGATGGAGATCGAAACACTACCTTCTTTCATAAATCTACCATGAAACATTGGAAAAGGAACAAAATTTCCAAGCTTCTTGATGAGAACAACATGGAGGTCAACTCTGAGGCTGATTTGGGGCTTTTGGCCTCTAACTACTTCAGGAACTTTTTAGCTAAACAAAGGACTATCACTTACCAGACAATGGTTGATGATATGTTGGACTGCATCCCTTTCATCCTAACTACTGAAGACAACATTAGTTTGTTGGCCCCCATTATGGAAGGAAGAAGTCAGAGTTGTTGTGTTCTCTATGGGGGCCTTCAAAGCCACAGGACCAGACGAGTTCCCCCTGGCCTTCTTTCAGGACTTCTAGGAAATTGTTTGCTTTGATGTCACTGATGTTGTCAGGGACTTCTACAGGATGACTAAGATTCTCGAGCAAATCAATTCCACTTTCATAGCCCTTATTCCTAAGAAGAACTCCCCTGATAAAATGGTTGATTTCTACCCTATCAGCCTCTACAACACCATCTACAAGATTTTTACGAAAGTGTTGGTCCTCAAACTCCAACCCTTGCTTAACAACCTCATCTTTGATTATCAAAAAGGTTTTGTTCCTGGCAAGCAAATTGTCAATGTGGCCATCTCCATGCATGAAATTATCCACTCGATGGACAGAAGCAGCACCCCCAACATGGCACTCAAGCTAGACATCTCTAAGGCTTATGACAAAATTTCTTAAAACTTCCTCTTTCTGGTTCTTAGGAAATTTAGTTTCCAGGATAAAATGATAACTTTGATACAAGAATGTGTCACTACGGTTAAATACTCAGTTCTTGTCAATGGTTCCCCCCAAGGTTTCTTTAATGCGGGCAGAGGTATTAGGCAGGGGGACCCCCTCTCACCCTACTTGTTCATCATTATGGTGAAAGTCATGGGTAGGAATATTCTCTCCCGCTTAGATAGATAAGATCTAAAGGGAATAAAAGATGCGTTAACGGTGAGGCCCTCGGCTGTCCAACAATTCGTTGATGACACTATGCTTTTTGGAGCGGCTTCAATTATGGAAGCCAGAAGATGGAAAAATCTAATGAACTCTTATGTTGATGCCTCTGGTACATGCATAAATTATGAAAAGAGTAATGTGTTCTTCTTTAATATTGACCTGGTTCTTCAGGAGAAGGTTAAGAAAGTTCTAAACTACAATCAGGCCAACCTCCCAGCGACCTACCTCGTTCTTCCCCTTACAGTAAAGGAAGTGACCTCCAATTTTTGGAACTTTGTCCTAGAGAAAATTCAAAGAAAAATGGAAGGTTGAAATGGGAAATTTCTGAGCCAAGCTGATAAACACCAATTACTAAAGGCCTCTTTGCAAGGCATCCCCACCTATTATCTAACCCTCTTTAAAATGCCCAGGTACATAGCAGAGAAATTTAAGAAGATTCATAAAACATTTATATGGACTGGTGTGGATGAGAAGAAAAGAATGGCTGTCATCAGTTGGGAGAAAATATGTCTGCCCAAGATCCAAGGCGGATTGGGAGTAAGAAAGACTCAAGTGATGAATAAAGCCTTGCTAGCCAAGATTGGATGGAACTTCCTCAAGGAAGATAGGGACTGGGTTTGGATAATGAAAGCCAGGTACCTCCATAATGGGGAAAAGATTGAGTAAATTGAAAGGGACAACCTTCCTAAAGGCTCTGTCATCTGGAACAAAATGATCAAATCTAGAGGAACGATGTCCCAAGGCATCAAGTGGAAAATGGGAAAAGGAGACAAAATAAGATTCTGGGAAGATAATTGGCTCTATGAGACTCCATTGTCCAACCAGGAAAATAGTAACATAAACAAAAGAGCAGTCACTTTTTTCAAGAAGTCTGTCAGTAACTACATGTTGGGTCAGAACCAGGGGTAGAGGCAATGGAAGAACATCAGTGATTGCTGGGGAGATAGCCAAATTGAGAAAAATGGTTGTTTGTCTCTATAATTGGAATTGAAGAACTTCATAATCCCTTTATTGCCCAGGGAGGATGAAATGCTATGGGCCTAAGACCAAAAGGGGGCCTTCTCAGTTAAATCTGCTTACAATATGCTATCTATCGAAGGTTAGGATAGTAGCTTATGGAAGAAAGTCTGGAATAAAAACCTAACTCCTAAAATCAATTTCTTTTGGTGGGCTGCCACTCACCACAAAATTCTCACCATGGATAATCTCAACAGGAGAGGATTTCAACTTGTCAACAGATGTGCCCTCTATCAGAAAGAGGAAGAGTCTATACAACATATCCTATTCCACTGTGATTTCACCAAGGAGGTATGGGGTAGGACCTTGGCTATCCTGAACATAGATTGGGTTCAAAATGAAAACCTAACGAAATTCATATACAACTGGAGCTCCCTCTTTTCTCACCCAAGGATCAGAGAGATTTGGAGGCAAATCCCCCCACATCTGGGATGGAGTATTTGGAAAGAAAGAAACAACATAATTTTTAGGAATTCGACAAAGTCAGCTAAGGAAGTGTTCTCCTTCTATAGAATGGTCTTGAAAAACACATCAATTTGTACCCTGAAAGCTCATAAGGAACCCCCCACTTAGATGGAAATCCAGATTGCCAAGAACTGAGGTTTGACAGCTGACATAACCAACTTTGACAACTCTAAGCAGCTTTCCAGACAAAGCACCACTTGGAGACCTCCCCCTAAGGAATGGGTCAAACTCAACTTTGACAAAGCTGAGAAAAAGACCACTAGAGTGGCTAGTGAGGGTGGTGTCATAAAAAGTGATCAAGGGAAGCTCATTGCTGCCTATGCAGGAGGCATTGGTACTCAATCCAATAACATGGTAGAGGAGTTAGCTCTTTTATGGGGTCTGGAGCTAGCTCTTTCCCTGGGTCTAGATAAGTTACAAATAGAGGGTGACTCAAAGTTAATTATTGATGCTAACATAGGCAAAATTGATAGTGGATGGAAACTTAAATATATCATTGAAGATATCAAGTGCTTGTTGAATGGATTCACATAGAAGGAGATTGGACATACCTATCGTGAAGGCAACAAAGTGGTTGATGGTATGGCCAACCTGGGTTAGAGCTTGAGCAAATGGAGATGTTGGAGACAATTTGATAACCTCCCCAATCAAATTCAAAAACTCCTATGTACGGAGCAGGACTCTATTCCCAAGTCATCATGATTTTAAATCTTTTTAAGTCCAGTTCACAGGCTAAGGATTGCCTTTTGAATTGTAGGAGAAATTATTATAATAATAATGATTATTATATGAGGAAAGTTACTAAAAGTTTTAGGGATGGTATGGAACACCGACAAATCAAATTGGAGAAAAGTTCTAAGTGCAAAAGGATGATGTGCCATAAAAGCAACAAGATGACAGGGACAAAACAAGGGGTTAATCGCATGGTCAATCATGTGCCTAGTGATCGGTTTATTACTTCTAATATCCATAACATCTAGCTCAGGTATAGCAATTATTTGGTGGACTAGCTTGTTAATTCGTATGAGGTGGAGTTATGGATTAATGTCTTTTCAAATGGGAGAGGTGTCAAGTTCATCATGAATTTGCGTGCCTTGAGCCATCTACAGGATCATATCAATAGCAAATATATTTTATCATTATAGAGTGCTTTTAATTCGTCTGATATTGCTAAGTGGCGAAGAGAGCTTCTTGAAAAGAGTTTCTTTTCTGTCAAATAATTCTGCTAAGAGGGTTTACATTCTGCAAATGGAGGGGGATAGGACCAGGACTAAATCAGAATCATGTGAAGAATTTAGAAACAATGAGACCCTTTGGCACATTTTCTAGGAGGGCGGGGTGGCACCATTTTTAGAATGCCTTCAAGGGCACAATGAAAACTTATTCTTGGAATTAGCATGCTCTTGGAACAACAGACATGTTCAAGTGGGTGGTGTTGGGTTTGAAGTTACAAAAGAAGTTATTGGGATGGCTACGGATGGTGCGAAACACAAGAGAACTAGCAAGGTATATGACCCAGATGGTATGGCCCTATTTTTGAAGAAAGATGAAGTCCTGCACATCCTGCAAGGAGGGTTCGATAGGGAGTGGTTGCCAAAACCCCAGGACGATGTTTGCTACATGATCATCAAATACTTCATGCTTGAAGGTAGGTTCTGCAGGTTCTTGCACTACCATTTTGCGTTACTGAATCACTTTAGGCATAATGAACACATCAAATTTCCTTTTTACTTGCTCTCTTCTCTAGCAACTTCTATAGAGACTGCCATAGAACAAACCAAGAATGACCCTGAGAAGCCTTCCATTCTGCTTCACCAAGGGTTAATTTACAAGCTCTACAAATTTCACCTTGTCCTCTGCCTACCTAAGAAAATCCTTACCACTCGGGTTGATAGCCCCACTGCCTCACCTAAAACCAATCTGAAACCCACCCATAGCAATCCCATGATTATCACAGAAATCACCCCCAAGTGCTACTCCCAGTCTCTCAAAACTACCAAGTCCTCTTCAACCAAGAAGAAAACCCCTATTTTGGCTTGCCCTGAGGAACAAAGTGAACCAAAGATGGACAACCCTAAAACCAAAAGAAAGTTGTTTGTTAGTGATGTGAAAGGTGTTACTCCGCTCAAGAAGGGAAGAGTGGGCAAAGAAGGGGTAAGCACATCTGTGAATTCCGAGGATAACCCTAGAGTGGAAATCCATAATCTAGAGGAAGGGGATGAGAACTTAGTGGAAGTGGGGATAGTAGTGATGGAAAGAGGGACGAGGAGTATGTTTCCCCACAGAGTAAGGGGAGGGTCCCGTCTGCCAGGAGATCACCTAGATTGTTTGCCAAGCCCACCCCGGTGTGCAAGAAGTAGGATTACTATCACGTCTTATTTTTATGAACAATATAATTATTCTAGATTAGTGAACAATTATTTTGATTGACTTTAAGTAATTTTGCGTACGTGGAGGTAGTTAGTATGAGCTATATTGATGAAAATTGGAAATTGTTTTAAATAGTGGATATTGTAGATATGATTAAATAATTTGCCTCGGCTATGTTTTGGAGACACTAACCTATTGACGTCGAGTTGAGTGCAAATGGATGCAGGTACTCGTTGAAGATGAGAACATGGTTGAGGTAGAGGTGTTCTAGCCACTTGGCAAGAACTGATGGATGGATTACCCTGATGCAATCACACACATCACGTAGTTGCATATGCATTATTGAATGGCTTTTATTGCATTAATGTGTGATTATTAATCGATTCAGAATGCATGATATGATTACTTAAATTTAATGTCTTTTCGAATTATGTTTGAATGGTGTATTATATTTAAATAAGGAAATATATATGATTGTATTTTAAATTAAATAATAAAATATTGCTTATAGATGTTTGGAAGAAAATATGTTCCTTAAAAATAAATAAATATATTAAATTATATATATAAATATGCAATATTGTATTGCATTTCTCTTCTTGATTATTTAAATGGTTTTGTTTTAATTAAAATAGTTAAATAATATTAAAAATAGAATTATTATATTTAGAAAAAGAATGAAGGAATTAAAATTAGTTACTGTCATTCATGCGACAGTAGGTTTAAGTAAATAGTTTTATTTTATATTAATTGGAATGGAGAGTATTTTAAATATTATTATTTTCATGCAAACTAAAAATACAACTTCAGTTCTTAAACCTAATTCTTGATCGTCGAAAATAAGAGTTGGAGAAATTTTATTAAAAAGGGAGATCGTTAGCAGAAGAGGATCCACGTTTTTTGTAGCAGAGGTGACTATTTCCTGAGCAACAGAAGCAAAGAGGATTTGCAGCGACAGGAGAAAAAAAGGGAGGCAACGACAATAGCTGCAGATTCTTCATCAATCGACATCTTTATTTCTAGGTTTTCTTCTTATTTTAGTTGGTTGCATTGATATCTTGTTTTGTGTCTGCAACGATAGTCTATCTGGTTGTTTGGTGGCGTCTAAATTTTCTTGAAACGAACTTGCAAACCTGAGTAGAAATAGTCTATTTCCTTGTTTGTTCTAGTCGCTTGTCTTAAGGGTTGATTCTCCTTGCCTGGCCATCGATTTCTTTCTGGTTGTTTATCTTATTGCATGGTTGTTTCATCTTATTCCTAGCCACTTATTCTTTGGCTAGTTGTCGTCCATTTTAGGGCCATTAGCTGCTTCTTGGACGATCTTGTATAGATCAATCACTATAGTTCTTGCTAACGCCTAAATATTTTTCTTGGTTGATTGTTGGTTGTGAATGATATAAGATCCAACGCTTCCTTGTTTGGTTGCCTGGAAACCAGAGGTTATTCCCATATTTGATTGTTAAAACTAAAGGAAACTATTACAATACAACCCAGATCATGTTGATGTTTTTGGTAGCTTTGGGAGGTAAGCCTAAAGTCAAGTTGGCCAAAAAGAGTAAATTAATAAAAGGCTGACCTCCCTTTGTGAATAGTTGCCTCTCTTGGGTGAAGAGGCATTTGAGGAGATATAAAAAGGAGACAGAAAGGGAGTTAACATATGAAGAAAGAAACAATTACATAACAACATATCTGATCTAAAAAATTTAACAGATCATTTACATGATTTTCCTATCAGACACATGTATGACTATATTTTTCTTCTTTAGTGTTGGTTGAAGCAGTTCTGTGATAAAAAAATTGACCTTACTATAAGTGAAATACATATTCTTAAAATTAGAAAAGAAAGCTATTATTATCTCCATAGACATTCCCCAGTTACTGTTGTGTAAAACACTATTTTCAAACCATTATCTTGGATGATAGTAGACTATTACAAACTCTGTGTATTATTTGTTTTTACCATTCTATCACAGCTCCTGTCACTAAAATGACAGGAGGGTTATTGAATAGTATATACAAACTTATTGATTAAAATTGAGTAGATCCTGCTGTAAGCAAATGGCAATAAGATTAAATAGAGACTGTAGAGTTCTATATTATTTTTCCTTTGAATGCTGATGATGAAAACCTATTACATGTATATTCATGACCAAAAAATGATTAAACTATGATCTTTGTTTATCTTTTTTATTTCTGCACTAGCTCCTGTCGCAGTTGTGACAAGAGGATTGTTTTCATTGTTTTTATTATTTTTGAGACTTCCTATCACTGTTATGACAGCAAGATGAAATTATAACTTAAAATGACTTTTTGTATGAAGATTGTGATCAAACTTTGGATTAGATAAAATATACCTATTTGATATGCTTATGAGTGCAATAGTGTAAGCAAAGATGAATGATTTGATTGGAAAAGTGTAATTCCTTGAATGTTATTTAGGAAAGGGAATTTCAATGATTTATTGGCAAATTTGACTTTTATTTTATTACTTATATCTTGCTTCTTGGGGAAAGAAGTAGATTTTCACCTAGGAATGTTTGGGTTACTTTTGGGACTAGGATGCCGAATGTGGATATTTAGAGATGACTTTTCCTCTTTTCAAGAATTGAACTAGGTTACTTATAAATGATTAGATCTAACCAGAATGACATTGAAATAGATGTCTATTGTCTAGCAAACTTATTTTTTGATATATCTGCAACATCCTGTTGTGAGACAATTTGCTTTTTATTACTTAGAATTACACATTCAGACATCAGGGTTGCATCGGGTGTTCCCTCCTACCAGTTGTTACCAGGTAGCTAGACATTTCGTGCAGGGCTGGGTTTCCTTCATTTTGTGAAGAGATTCGGGGAAGTGTAAATACTTCATGGTTGGGTGGAAAAGAACCTGGGCTATGTTCTCATCTCTCAGCTTGCAGGTGGTGGACCACTTGGTTCGTGCAGCTAGAGAGTGTTAATTTATTTATTATTGTTATACATGTTGATTTTACCCTACATTGGATGTATTATGGCATGCTTGCCAAAGGATTTATGTATATTATTTTATAGTGCTTGTTACCTAGATTAAGCACGTGAATATGTAAGATTTAATGACATTGGGATTCATATTTATGAGATTATCTTTATTTGAGATATTATGATTAAGCAGATTAATTACATCTTTTATCTTTGAAGGTTGTATCTAAGTGGATTATTTACATCTTTTTTTATTTTTGGTTATTGCAATGTTGTATTTAAGAGGATTATTTACTTCATTTACTTTTGAGTCGGTTTAAATGCTTTTACATGACATGTGAGGATTTACATTTGGTATCAGAGCTCTAGGTTTAACACTAGGGCCTTTGTTTTTGGGACTACTGTGCTAAAGTTGTGAACTTGATACAAATTATCCATCATGAATACAAGAAACATTGATCGTGGTGATGGATCAGGAAGTAGTCAAGGTAGAGGATCACATGGAGGTGCTTGTGGTGGTTGAACTACTAGAGATCGTGGAGATGCTAGTAATGACCAAGATGGGAGATTTGACCGTATTCTCGATCTCTTGACTCGACAGGACACGAGGATGAATACTCTTGAGCAGGAGATCAGAGTAATCCCTAGAGGGCAGAATACTAATGAAAACCCAAGGGTTGAGACACAAAATGAGAACCCAAGGACAGAAGTTCCAGTTCCTGAAGTTGGAGCTATTATTGATAATCAAGCAAAGATAGCAGAAGAATTGGGGAAAGACCTTGAGAAAGTATCATTGCCAAAATTTGATGGAAAGACAATTGGATATGGAGTCGAGTCATGGATAATAGAAATGGAGAAATACTTTGGACTCTGAAACCTTTCAGATCACACCAAGGCAATGTGGGGATCTTACTAGTTGACTAGTGAAGCAACAACATGGTGGGATAATGAGAAGGCAAATAAGAAGTTGTTACCTGGTGAGATATCTTGGGAGATTTTCTTGTAACTGTTTAGAAAAATATGGTTACCATAGTTATTATTTAACAAGAAGATGATAGAGTTTCAGAACTTGATCCAAGGAGGTATGTCCGTAACCAGTTATTGGGAAAGGTTTTCTCATCTACTTAAGTATGTTCCACAGTATCAGATAGATGAGAGATTTCAGATCAGAAAGTTTATTTTGGGATTGAGGCCACGGATTGGAGTTGAGGTAGACATTCATAACCCACTTACTATGGATGCCGCTTTTCAGAAAGCAATAAAACAAGAACAGAGGTTGCAACATACAACCAATTACCATAAGCAAAGAGATGCTAAGTTTTCAAATAAGAAACCACTGAATAATCAGCAGAACTATCAAAGGAATAACAACCAAGGCAATAATAGACAGATCAGGAATCTGAAGAGAGGCAATAACTCTCAAGATGGAAATGGTGGAAATAAAAGAGGTGGCAATAACAACAGAAACAACAATCAGAGGGAAAGAGCTGAAGGACCGAGAGCACCTAAGGGTAGATGTTACAACTGTGGAGAAGAGCATTATGCAAATGCATGTCCACATAAAAGAGGAAACAAGAATCAGCAAGGAGCACCACAACATCAGATTCACGCCGCAGTGGATAATTGGCAAGCAAAGTTTCAAGCAGCACCTATTCAGTTCCAAGGTAAGCTCTATGGACTATCTGTTTCTATTTTAATTGATACTAGTGCCATAGAATGTTTTGTAGATCCTAGAGTAGTATCGAAGTTACCTATTAGACCTGGACATATGGAAAACTCTTGGATGGTACAATATGGCAATAATGCAGAAAATAGGGTAGACTCATGTCTAGCATGCAGTGAGTTAGAACTTCCTAGTTTTCAGACACAAGTGAATCTGTATGTAGCACCTTTAGGCTCTTATGATGTAATTCTGGGAATCAACTGGTTAACTAAACATAAGTCTCTAGTAAACTATGAAGACAAGGTTGTTAGATGTTTGGATGACCTAGGGAATCAAGTGGAAATTAATAGGACAAAGAGACCTTTAGAGCTTAGACAAATCTTGGCTATGCAATTGAAGAAATCCAAGAGGAAAGGATGTGCCATTTATGTTGTCCAAGTAAAGGACCTTGACAAAGAAGAACCAGTGTTCAATGACTATCCAATCCTTAGAGATTTTAGAGATGTATTCCCTGTAGAGTTGACATAGCTATCATCGAAGAGAGAATTTGACTTCTTAATTGACTTACTATCAGGGACTGAGCTGCAATCTAAGGCACCGTATAGAATGACTACGTCAGAGCTGTATGAGCTTAAGGCACAATTGCAGGAGTTGCTAAATCAAGGGTTCATTAGACCTAGTGTGTCACCATGGGGCACACCGGTCATCTTTGTAAAGAAGAAGGATGGTACTTTGAGATTATGCATTAATTATAGGATGCTTAACAAAGCTACTATAAAGAACAAGTATCCACTTCCAATAATAGACGAGCTCTTTGATTAGCTGAAAGGAGCAAGAGTGTTCTCAAAGATAGACCTTAGATCTGACTATCACCAATTGCAGATCAAGGATGAGGACATCTCTAAAACAACTTTTAGGACTCGATATGGTCACTACGAGTTCACAGTAGTACCATTTGGATTGACTAATGCTCTAGTAGCTTTCATGAATTTGATGAATAATATTTTCAGAGATTGCTTAGATGATTTTGTGTTAATCTTCCTTGATGACATATTGATATACTCTAAATCAGTGGAAGAGCATGACAGGCATTTGAAGATTGTTTTGCAGTGTTTGAGAGAAAGAAAGCTTTATGGTAAATTATCTAAGTGTACATTCTTTCAAGATAAAGTGCACTATCTTGGTCATGTGATCTCAGTAGAAGGGATTGCAGTTGATCCTAAGAAGATTAAAGCAATAATGGAATGGCCTGCACCGCAGAGTGTGACAGAAGTCAGAAGTTTTATGGGACTTGCAGGTTATTATAGAAAGTTTGTGGAAGGTTTCTCAACCATAGCAACACCAATTACAGCACTACAAAAGAAGGGTAAGAAATTTGAATGGACTGAAAGGTGTAAGCAAGCTTTCCAAGTGTTAAAGGAAAAGCTCACAACTGCTCCTATCCTGACCATACCAATCCTGACCATACCATATATTAATGGGCACTTTACAGTTATAACAGATGCTTTAGGGGAAGGATAAGGAGGAGTGTTGATGTAGAATGAGCAAGTGGTTTCTTATGAGTCAAGAAAGTTAAAGCAACATGAGTTCAACTATGCGCCACATGATCTTGAATTAGCTGTCATAGTTCATGCACTTCAGATGTGGAGGCATTATCTTCCAAGTAAGCCCTTTGAGTTAAAGACAAATCATCTAGGGCTTAAGTATATATTTACTCAACCTAACCTTAATGAATGACAAAGAAGATGGTTAGAATTCCTTAGTGAGTATGACTTTGGAATTGAGTATATAAAAGGAAAGGAGAATAGAGTAGCCGATGCTCTTAGTAGGAGAAGACATCTGGCTGTCATTGGTACCATGAGATCCAATTTGAAACAGAAAGTGATTCAGAATCTTTGAGGGATGAGCATTATGAAAGAGTAAGGCAAGCTTTAGAAGTAGGCCCCTTAGATCACAGGTTTGATGGTTATGTTATTGAATCAGATGGACTCTTGAGATTTTAGGGAAGGATGTATATTCCTAGCTCAGGAGAGTTGAGGAGCTTAGTACTTGAAGAGACACACAATGCACCTTATTCAGGTCACCCTGGAGTGAGAAAGACGGTTGAAGGTTTGAAACCTTTATACTCCTAGCATAGACTTAAGAGGAATGTGATGAAATTTGTAGCTCGATGTTTGGAATTCCAGGGAGTCAAGGCTGAGCATGTGCATCTAACAGGGTTGTTGTATTTGCACAGTATTCTTGAGCACAAGTGGCAAGTGATAAGCATGGATTTTATTCAAGGGTTACCTATGTCTAAGAATAGGCATGATATCATCTTAGTGGTTGTGGACAAGTTGACAAAGGTAGCACATTTTATTTTGGGGAATCTTTCAGATGGTCTTAGCTAAGAAGTTTGTACATGAGATTTTCAGATTGCATGGAGTGCCTGAGATGATCATTTCAGATCAAGACACTCACATGCGATCTAGATTTTGGACAACTCTTATGTAGCTTTGGGTACAAAGTGGAATTTCAGTTCGGCTTATCATCCTTAAACAGATGGTCAAATAGAAAGAGTAAATCAAGTGGTAGAAGACCTTCTTAGAATGTATTGTATGGATCAACAATATAAATGATAGGAGTACCTTCCATTGGTTGAGTTTGCATACAACAATTCATACCATGCATCTTTGGGAATGGCACCTTTTGAAGCTCTTTATGGGCATAGGTGTCGAACACCTATTAGTTGGGATAAGATGGAGGACAAAATTGTGATCGGTCCTAAAATGTTAAGAGAAATGGATGATCAGATGAAGTTGATCAAGGAGAAGTTGAAGAAAGCTTTAGATCGTCAAAAGAGTTATGTAGATAAGAATAGAACTCCTAGACAGTTCTCAGTTGGTGACAAAGTCTTTTTGAGGGTTAGCCCTCATATGAGTTCAGTATCATTTGGCAAAGCATCCAAACTTGCTCCTCGTTTTGTAGGAGCATTCGAAGCTCTGGAAGTGATTAATCCTATAGCTTACAGACTTGCTCTCCCACCTGCACTTGCCAAAATCCATAATGTTTTTCATGTGTCTTTACTTAAGCTTTATCATCTCGACATATCACATATTCTTAATTGGCGTGCTTTACAAGTTCAGGACCCAGGAGTGGTGCTGGTGGAGCCCACTCAAATTATGGGGAAGTGCAACATTAAGTTGCGTAGTAGAGATGTGGTGCAATATAAGGTCCAATGGGATTAGTATTATGAGGACAGTGCCACATGGGAGGATGCAGAGGAGATTGATAGATCTTTTCCTCATTTGAGAATATAGAATAGATTTCTTATTTATGCATGGATTATGATACTTTGAGTTCAGTTATGCTTTGCTACTTTGATTTGTTATTATGATCTTTTGATGCTTTGAGTTGATGTTATTGTTTTAGGACACCTTGATACTTTATTGGTGGTTGATGGACACTTTATTGTTTTGATGTTTAATAAGACATCGGGACGATGTCTCTTCCAAGTGGGGAAGGATGTCACGTCTTGTTTTTATGAACAATATGATTATTCTAGATTAGTGAACAATTATTTTGATTAACTTTACTTTAAGTAATTTTTCATACGTGGAGGTAATTATTATAAGTTATATTGATGAAAATTGGAAATTATTTTAAATATTGGATATTGGAGATCGACTAGATTGGCTGCCCAACCCACCCCATTGTGCAAGAAGCAGGATTACATTGTTGAACATGAAGAAGCTGAGAACCTAGATGGGGAAACCAAGGATGCTAACCAGGAGGACACTGTGGTTCTTGAGACCGTGGATGAAGGACCCAACAACTTTTGTGATTTTAATGCTCAAATTTCAAAGATGAACAGCTTTGAGAAAACTATACAAGAAATTGACAATAACAAAGAGGGTAAAAAGACTTTGAGCAAAAGAAAAAGCAAAGGCAAAGCTTCAGAGGACATCAACACTAGAATGACAGTGCTAGAGAAAAAGTTTATGACTCTAGTCATGTTTACTTTGAAAGTCATGCACAGGTCTACAACCACTTTGGTAGTGCTTCAGGATATCGAACTCACCAGGCATGGTCTGAAGGACAAAGAACTCAAGGAGTACGAGGACATGTACCAATTCCTCACTGAGGATTGGGAACAACTCTTCAACTAGCACTTGGGGCTTTCTGTGTTTTCTTTGTTTTTGTGTTCTGTTTATCAACTGTCTTTCTGTTGTCTTTGGTTCTGGACTTTGGTTCCTTTTTGCGGTGTTGATCCTTTTTGGTTAACTTGATGTGGTGCCCCAGGGGCTAACGTGTAATGGGTTCGGCACCCTTGTCTTGCCACTTAATATGTCAAAAACATAAAGCAACTTAGATGGAAACTTGTGTGTACCAAATGAATGGAAGAGCTCCTCTATTTATACAAAAAATTTGAGCATGCCAAGGCTAAAAACAAGCTCCCAGATTCGCCATAACTCCCACTCAAAAATTTGACTCAGTAAAAATAATTCAAGGTGGCAGCATAAATTATTACGCAAAGAACACATAAGTGGACAACAAGAACCAAATTCAAACATACAAGGAAACAGATCAACCCATATTGGCCACCTTATGCTTGACTAATTCCTACAGGAATTCATAATGCAGATTCAAGACTCTAAATTGGTTTGCACAGTTCAAGCATGGCGCCACTTGAACACTACGCGTCCTATTCTCATGCTTGCAGTTTGGAAAGAACATGTTAAAGCATTCTCATGTTGGTTATCGTATTGTCATCTTACATATAATGACAAAGTCAAGGACAATTATCCTTCACGTTGGAAATTAGTTACCAAGTGCCTTATGGAGCGCTGCCCATATTTACATAGTATCACACTTTATGTGCTTTAATCCCCAAACAATATAAATGCATGTGCTGCCTTTCCAATGCAATAATCATAGTAAATATGTCGCGCAATAGTCTTATAAACTATGTGCTATGTTTAACATTTACATTGGTTACAAAGCTATGTGCTATGCTATCAAATCAGCGCTAAAGAAATATATATATATATATATATATATATATATATATATATATATATCATTCGATATTAGAATTCACATATTCATATTTGCATATTCCATCAACTACATATGTTTACGTATACCGTAAACGATTATATATATATATGTATGTATGTATGTATGTATGTAAATGCAAACATATATATATATATATATATACACACACACACACGTATACATACTGCCCTTAGGGGCACAACACGGTGGTGAGTTCACTTGGTTGCGGTTATCACCACCCAGGTTCAAATCCTTGCTGGGCCAACGAGCTCGCAGGCCTTGTGTCTTCGTTTGGTTGTCGTGCACGCAGGATCCTTCTCAGGGACTTCGCTAGGCTGGCGTGCTCGTAGGCTGTGGGTCTTCGCTATGCCAATGAGCTCGTGGATTTGAACTAGGGGCGCTAATGCCCATTGGGGACGGAGACCCCCCAGCTGTGGTCTCAGGCGGCGATAAAGCCATGGGAAGAGATCCCCCGTAAGGGTCTCTCTGGGCCCAGACCAGGCTAAAAACTCAAGTATACCCAAACTAATATATATATATATATATATACACACACATATTATCGTTACTTGAAAATAACATAAAACTCATTAATCCACATATCCACCGACGATGTATGTGTATGAAATACACATATACACACATACATATAGATATCCCTCGTCCAATCAACACTCTTATGCCTACGAGCAATACGTTCATGAGCATGCGGAGATATGTCTGCCTATGTATACTCATGCACGTATTTTCTCATATATATGAGTTTATCGTGGACATGTATTTACATATGTGTATATATTCATTTCACATTTATACATTGTCGTTTGCAATTACAAACTTTATAAAAAAAGACTTCATTCGACACTCGGACTAAATCACATTCCTTATTCAAAACACTCATAAAATCATATCCCAAAAAGTATTCAAGATCATTACCACACATTACTTACCTTTACCCACACAAACTCGACATAACCTAGACCAAGTAGGATAGTGGCGTGTGCTTGCTTAGTTTAGGCTTCTCTAAGGATTACCAAACCAAGTCCTTCTCTCGATTGATACTTCCCCTCGTTTTCGGAGGATCAACCTGTTCCTGCATTTAGCTTACATCATCACAATAGTAGTTAGTTGATCACAACATAATCATATGCTTCATACATTTCATAACTAGAATCACTTATAATACATCACATTGCATCATTCAATCTTTCAACATATTCCATTCAAGATTCACAATACACATTAATGCAAAGATTCATAAACCATTTATTTTTTCAAGCAAATTAACTAGTCAAGGTAAATAGTAAATAGTTAGAAACACACAGGGTGTAACACTCAAAAGAGGAAACCCGAATTCACTTGATAATGGGAAGGTCTAAGAAACTCCAAACCATTAGATATCACCTTAGAATAGATGATTGGTGCAATCCAAATGATGCCAACATAGCGAGGACTCAGAGTTTTTGAAACCATAAGGATGCATTCTAAAGTGGGGCCCACCGTTGGGTTAGGTCTGATAGTATATAGAAGAGGGCAATGCAAAGGCAATGGAAACATTAGATGTCTTTTATAAGTTCAATGGCTGACACATCTAAAGGATGCTATCGTGGTTATATCCAGCGAGAGCCTCCAAAAGGAAAAGAAGGCGAGTAAAGAGGTAGGACCCATTGTGATGTATCAGTGTCTTAAGGAAGAACAACCTACATTGTTGGATGGGCGATGAATGACTCATGGGGATTTGGCCTACTAAGTCGCCACAAGGATAGAGAGAGTTGTGAGGTAAATCAATAGAAAGAGGTGAGATCCATGCAAACATGAGGTTCGCAAGCATAAATAATATTTGAAACCAATGAACATGACACCAAAACTCTTCGAAGAGGCTAAAGACAACCAAAATTGAGAAACAAGGGGTTCATGAATGACACCAAGATGCTAAGATAAAGCTTCACTAGACATCATGACATCTACGACTCAATCATTGAGTCATGTAAATCATAGGGAATGATCTAGGACTTGAAGAAAGGGAACCCCACCAACCTAGAAGGGATCCAGAGTTCCATGAAATTTACTAAAAGGGACCCAAGGAATCCATCTATGTTAGCATGGATAACTCAAAGGGAGCGTGTTAGGAAAACACACTACACTATATCTTATTCACTTCCTAGTGTGTTGGTGATTGCATTCTCTAGAGAGGAAATACCATAAAACAATTTTATATGTTCATCACCTATTCAATTTCTTGTTGCTCATGTTAAAATAATATTTGTATGAAAGAAGAATTGTTTGACACTTACATTAGAGATCGAAACTATCACATCTCAGGGTTTCATTGAAAATAACTTATGGAATGTTAATTAATACATTGGGATGCATTATTGTACATTTAAGAGATGGGCCTAAGGAATTACCTATTTTACGTCATGTCATACCATCCTCTGATAGATTTGGTATATTACCTTAGAGACCATGAATTAAACATTATAGAGGTGTTCCTTACGTTTTGCATCGATGTGCTAACTTTATACATGAAGGAAAAGTGGTCATAATTAAAACGGCCTATTATAAACTGATATTTGATGCTAGCCACTTCACATTAGATAAATTTGTGCAAAAACCAAATGATGTACCTTATGAGAGAAATGATGATCTACGTGATTTGCATAAGATACATCTTGAGGAGTTACAAAGGATTGAAAAGAGATCAGATAAAGATTTTCCAAAGCCAAAGAGCCTCAAATTGCACTATTAAAAGTTAATGTTCACAAAGGTCTTGATATATATAGATCTTCCAATAATCTATACAAGCAACAAATCAAACATGTACCAATGATAAAGAAAACAAATGAAGGGTACAAAAGAAGTGAAAGTAACACTAATTGTTAAGCTTCACAAACAAAAGACTACATGGAAACCAAAGCAAGAAGTTGTGGGGCATCAAAAGAGTATCATTCAACCACAACTGCGAGTTAAAAAGTAAGAATGGATAAGAAAAAGTACCTAACATTACACATATTGAGCACATATTTTCTCCATGTACAAAAGCATGTCAAGATGAAACACACGTGTTATTGACAAAGCAAGCAAAGGGGAGCAAGATAAAACAAAAGGAAGACAAATTGGATGATGATTTTAGGACAACAATGATCTAATGGTTAAGCCTAAGATGGTGATACCTAAGAAATGCATTGTTAAGTGATTTATGAGCACCACTATAGTGTGTATTCATAGACTCTCTCTCTCTCTCTCTCTCTCTCTGCACCTTTTTTATTGTATGCTCTACTCTTTCAATTTCACCTTCATTATCATGACTTTTGGACTCATTCTACCCTCTTATCCTCCCCACCTAGACATCATTGTTGGGGTTTTCCTTCCATATTGTTCTTAGACCTTTATCCTTATTTTCCCACCAAAGTTACCTATTTGCTTTTATTTGTTTATGTTTACATTACTCATGCCTTCCTTGTGCTCATGATTCATTACTATGGCATTGTTATATCATGTTATTAAATAAAGAGTTTACACATTGGTCTTACATTGTTCTATCATGTTAATTAGAGATTATTCATTCGACTCACATTGTTATATCATGCAACTTCCTAGAGCTCACTTATGGTAACATCATGCTTGCTAAAGCCTACAAATTATTCCCATTATGATACATCATGATACACATAATACTTACATTGACATATTATGCTGATTAAAGCTTCTAACATGATTCTACATTGATTTATCTTGCTTCTTTGAGATTTATACATTGAGCCTAAACATTGATACATCTTATTCCTTAGATACATCTTACTCCTTAGACTTGCTTGTTACACTTATATTGCCATATCATGCTTCTAGAACTTCACACTTTGTTACTACATGGACATATTCTACTTCTAGAGTTACTATACTTAGGGAAGCATCATGATCTTCCCTCACGACACATTGAGCTTACTTTGCCATATATTTACTTTAAGGTCATCGTGTCCATCACCCCTTACATATCATGCTTCTATTGCTTTATCTTTACACTCAGAGGGCACGTTGCTTTCCCCCTTATACCTTATGTGATCCTATTGCCACATCTTTAGAATTTACACTTGGGGGCCATCACGCCTTCCCCTTTTCTCTATGTCACACCTTCATAGTCACACCTTTACAATTGGGTGCACTATGCTAATTGCTTCCCTTTCTATTTATGTTTGGGGACATCATGCTTCCCTCTCTTCTAAATTGTACCTACTATTGTCATACATAGGGGACTTGTCCCATAATTTTTAATACTACACATAATTGTCGGCTCTAGCCCCTTATCATGGCTTTAGACCTTCTGTTTTGAATTTATGTTTTCTACCTTGGATTTATGCCTTATCCTAGGGCCATTGACCATAGTTTCAATTCCATACCATTATTCATATTTCTATTACCATAGGGATTGAATGCGTTACCAACCTTTGCATGCTCATGTCTTTGGATGCCACATTGGGGGCACATGCCTATCTCAGTGCTTGATATACTTACATTGGTGTTACTAGATGGTTGAGGGTTGCAAGACCATTTTATTTCCCATTCCAGGGGCAAAGTTCTTATTCATTGATTCTATCTACAATCTATGATGTGCCTACATGACACATTCTTTACACTTGTTGCTATATGCTTTCATCACTATATGATTAGATGGTTTATGGTTACATGATTATATGTTTGCATGCTTAGATTACATTTACTTTTCATGTATTGTTTTCCCTCTTTCTCCAATTCCTTGTATCATATGGATACATCTAATTGTTAAGGGTGGTGGTCAAGGGGGGCATAACTCGTCACTAATGTTCCTATGTTCATATATGTAGATACACACATGTGCTCATAAATATTTAAATCTTATATAGAAGACATGTGTAGAAAGTGAACACACACGATCATATCCTTGTAGGCTCCAGGCTCCATTACTTTATATGGACCCCATGATGATATCCCTTTGAGTATTGGAATACTTATTTTATTGAACATGCATGTTCATGAGTGCTACACACTTTGAGATACATGTTCATTTAGGAATGACATACATCTCAAAGTAGGTGCAAAATGTAATGTTGAAATTTGCATATCTATGCAATTTCCCATTTAGTTTTGTGCCCATTTTGAGATAACGTCTTAATTCACATACATAATGATAAATGGCACAATATTATGTGAATTCGGGTTCATTCCCCTAACCCCTTTATCTATTTACACATACATATATCTCTAGACATTTGACCCCACCCTATCCATTTACACACACTCTTATACATTTGTTTTATTTGCCTATTTATGACACCTATCTATGCACCTACCTCTATTTAGCTATTTGCCATGAGGTTCTGGCCATTATTCGATTCTAGGAGAAGTCTATGGATGTAGGGTCAAACTCATGGCCATGAACTCGTCCTTTCCCAATTTAAAATACAAAATTCAGTTTTGGTTGAGTAGTCCCCTTTACCCTTCTACCTTAAGCCAACTAAACACACTTTTGACACAATATGATGTTATGTTCTAGTATTTAAATACATTAAATGCATTCATTCTAATCATTGAATAACTATCCTAGAATCTATAAGCATTCAATATATCAATCATTATAGAGAGCAATTAATAGCAACACATTTCAATTTGGTACAATAAGAAGACTAAAGAATCTTCATCTTAGGTGATTGCCTACTATTTTCAATATTTTTCAATTTCAAAGGGTTAATCAAGACACAATGCTCTCACAGCTCTAGTCGAACAACAACCTAATAAAGTAATTATTAATATTGCTATCCTCAATTCTTAGAAAACGCAGAGCAAAGAAGTACACGTCGAGTGAAGTTGCACAACATAACCCTATAGATTGCTAGGACTAATTTAGAATACATAGACACAACTATACTCATGAATATGTCGCACGACTGCGAACTTGTCCTTTGATAATTCAGTGCAAAATTCCAAACAATCCCATTGATAGAGACACTGTTTCCAAATCCTATATCCAAAATATTCTAAATCCTTATTCATTTGACAACACTTTTGATCTAAATATCACTATCCACCTCATTCAACTTTCAATGTAATAATATATCAATTTACCAACTTTCAACAAATTAAATTTTAATTAATCTAGATTGCTTGTGCTTATTTTGCTTGCATTTACTGAATTAACCGAAATTACCTCTGTAAAGGTATCTTCATTTTCCTTTTCACCGTCAAAATGGGCCCAAAAGTAAATAGTAATTGACATGGGTACGTAAATTTTACCATTACAAGGACATAAAAGGACATTAGGTAAATCCCATTGAAAAAGGTCGGTCGCTTCCCTCCCGCCAGTATCGCCCCGAATATGTGAGAGACAAGCTTTGTTTCGCGGTGGTAATATACGTAGCGAGATGAAAATAAGAAAAAAAAACAAAAAAACTATTTAAAAAGTGTGAAAAAAGAGTACGAAGATCGCACATTTCTGGAGTCTTAGGGCAAGTTTGGCATCCGAGGACGGTAGAGCGGGAATCAAAATTTCAAAATGTGCGATATAATTTACGAAAACCCAAGAACCAGAGCCTGAATAAGGAAGGAAAGCACATATTTCTTTTTTCTCAATCTGTTTAAATCAGCGGATGATAGAATTTATTTTTTAGTGTAAACCATGGAAAACCAGAGCAAGCAAACAATGGTGAAAGGGAGGGAAAGCGAAGAAGGCGAAGAAAGAGAGAGCAGGCGGCAGCCTCAAAGCCTCAACCAGAAGAATGCCCAAGCGCTTCAGAAGTTGGCTCGCCTTCGAGCTGAGAGACAAAAACTTCGTCCTATTCAAATGAATTCGGATTTTAAATCCGTTTCAGATAAATATGAATCAACGGAACCCCAGCCAAAGCATCAGGGTTCGTAGCTCACTCCACCCCTTTCAATGCGTTTTACAATTACATGCATTTTCCTTTCCAAATTCAAATTGCAGCCATTATCGACAAGCCACTTTGAATTTCAGAAGATGCTAAGAATTTTGCTCCGATTTTACTTTGGATTAAAAAAAGACTAGAAAAAACATATGAGATGCTCTGATCGTGTAGAAAAGAGTGGAATTATAGGCCTAAAATAAGAAAAAATGTTTTTTTGGATCCATAGTTCTAGGATTAGCTAGCCGCAGGTCATGGTTCCATGGAGGGGCCTATCGGGCGTTTTCAGCGGGTGCCGATAAGATATTTTAGGAACACATTGCATGAAAAATGACCCCCACTGAAATTTTTGATTCTAGCTGTTCTTAGAAGATACAGCTTTTACCAAAACTTTGTTTTAATCCAAACATGAAGAGTGGGAGCCTGAAGGATGAAGCCCCAGCTTCCTTTCCCTGCGGCCAAAAAATGACCCGTCGGTTTTTTTTGTACTGAAGGTTCTATTTCTTCTTGTTGTCATGCTAGACGGTTTAGAGTCTTCATGGGACTGTGGCCTTACGGTTTTCTGGAGATCCTTGCAGTCTCATGGCACAAAGGAAACACATGGTTTGTATGGTGTTAAATTGCATTTATGAAGGCGAGTTGAAATTCTCCGAGATGACATTCTATCTGTAATGTGAAATTCATTTTTAGGATCTTTAAAATTTGAAGGTAGCCTGTGTAATTTAAATATAAGATTTCAAGTAGAAGAGCACCTGAAGAGTCTTAGCCTGTGGAAGCCTTGAGGTATATCCTGCTTTTTTATAAGTTTGTCTTACTTGGCTTTATTCTTATTGCTTTACGGGCCCAATTTTTACTTGTGTGCCGTGACTTGTATTTGAGACTAAATGTGATGCTTCTTTCTCATGCTAATATCAAAAGAGAGGCAACTTGTAGGGATATTTCTATTTGAATTTGCTACGGAAGAACTAAAAAATGAAAATTTTGATTGGAGAGGAATTAGGAAAGAGTTACTTTCCACTAGTATTTGTATGCTAATTGGGGCTTTGAATAATTTGAATGGACAGAGAAGGGCTTGGACAAAGTCAGAATTTCTGGAAGACGGAGGCTCTGCAAGGTTTCTGCTAATGCTGTTACTTCGAGCTCCCATAGCCCATTTTCTGATGGGTCGGCAGCAGATGAAGGTAGTGGTGAGAATTATGTTGGAGTATGCGATGAGGAATACCAAGGATTATATAGTCATCCAATGCCTAACGATGTATCTTCCAAGAGCAAAAAAGATAGAAAGATCAGTGTGAATGAAATAAGTTCAAAGCTTCATTCTCTGAACATCAAGAATTGTGAGTCCTTCAAAACAGCAGATATTGGTAAAGCAAAGTTTAATGTAGAATGCAGGGCCAATATTAATGATACATTTAATTCTCTCAGTGATAGCTCAGTCGATGAGTGCAATGGTGATAATGAATATGAGGTTGAGGATGAAAAAAATGAGGCGAAGGGGTGGCGGGATGAGGAGTCTGCATATAATGGCAAGGACAGGAAGGATGAAGCCAAAAGCCCTGTTCACAGCTCTGATGCTCCAGATTTTGAGAGTGCACTATCTGCATTGTCTTCATTGTCTCGTAAGGGTGATGATGGTGAAGAGAATTATGCGGAATCATCCAGAGATACTTCATTCTTTGTTGGTGCCAGTGTTGGGGATCAAGAAGATGCTACTAAGCTGCTAAACCCTAAAATGGACTGTATGGAAGGCATCTTTCAGGCAAATAATGCCAAAATAATACCTTCAAAGGCAGGTGAACATAATAAAAATGCATCTCAAGTTTGTATGGCAGAAGTGTCATCTTCTGCTTCGGAGCCTGGTTCTGTGTGTTCTGAGAATGAGAATGATTTACTAGAATCTGCAAAGTCTGTGAAGGTCAGAACAAACAATCGTGCTTATCCTGCTAAGGGCAATGATGAGCAGGATGCATATGAGGTAAATGCTAGTGATGAGGAAGAGGCTGCTTCAGCAGCAGAAGAAGATGCTATTGTATTGACTGATGATAATAAAACTTATACACTTCCTGGAAAAATTGCAAAACACTTGTATGCACATCAACGTGAAGGAATTAAGTGGTTTTGGGATCTTCACCATAAATGCAGAGGAGGCATTCTAGGTGATGACATGGGTTTGGGAAAAACAATGCAGGTATTCTTTGTCTTCATTTATATTGCAATACAGTTCCTATTTTGTCTAATGACATATTTGAATATGACTTTCATAAGTATTTTAGGGTTTAATGTCTTCTTCAACCGTCAAAAAGATGAATGCATATGCAAAGTAATATACCATGTATACACTGGCAATGTAGCTTTTACTCTTAATACGTTTAGGATGCTTTCATATCTTCTGAGTGCTTTTTGATTTGATTAATCTTTTTTCTGTTCTGAATTGGTGTAATGATTCCTTTGCTCCAGGAGTCATGGTGAAATTGCATTTTTATAAGAAATGCTGAACTTTGTTAATTTATTTGTGTATAAGTTCAAATGTTTAGTACTTGTTAATATTTTGTTATATTGGTTGCAATTAGAAGTGTTGTACTTACTTGAAATTAATCTTTTGTGTTGCCTTGTTTGAGCATAATGCCATTAATGACAACAATATTACAACAGAATTTCTCTCCTGTTTCACTAATCTCCCCTCTCTTTTAATTTTTGTCCGTCCTTGATTGTTACTCAATCCTTTAATGACTTATTTAGAAGAGGGAAGAGACATTCAAAGCTTGTTGTTCAATTCTTCAATTTGTCCCAACTCCTACGGTTCTTCTCCAGATTGATGTTATTGGATCCATTTTTCTGCTGTCACCCTCCTTTGCTGAATTGTGAGAGGTTTTTTTGTCTTTGAGGAGTTCCATCCTTATGTGGAGCCTTTGTAATGGTATTGTATGCATTGAATAAAACTACAAATATTTGTCACTTTCTAAAAGTACTTGGAATTGACATTGATGAAAAGAAAATTACAATGATGGAAATTGAAGGACAATAATGAGTTTTCACGTACACTCCTGGCTCCATATGTTTTTCATCTGAATATTTTATTACAAAAGAAAAAAATTACAAAAGTCTTAGAGGAAACTTCAAATGTAAGGTAAAGTACGGTCTTTTTTAAGGTCAACAATGCCTGGTGCCCTGCCTTTCAGGGTGGTTTAAACTTTATATCATTGTAGACCACCTAAAAGGGGCACTGTATGTGCTACTGTGATACTAGGTGTGCATAACCTAAACCCACTCTGGACTTGAATCCATGACATCTATTCCCAAATCACAAGTTCAAAGGAATAAAATCAGCAAGATCAAACAGTAGCTGGATAATGTACAGTGTTTCCCAAAACCAAAACAGAGAAGAAGCAGAAACATTAAGGCCTATGGGTCTAGAAACTGAGCCAACAAATAGCTGCAAGACACCAACTGCTAGAGGAAGTAGTGAACTTGAATATTCTTTGATGGTACAGAAAGCCTCTTGGAATTAAAATGTATTGTTTACTGTATTTTTCCTTGACCTTAGGAGTTTGCTCTGTTTTGCATCTTTGTCCAATCTTTACTTGTTTCTTGTTCCCTTAGTGGCTTGTTAGATTTTTCAAATTTCCACATGCTGAAATTTTGTTTTCCTGGATTTCTTCGTGTTCAACTTTCTCCAACTCCTGGTTGTCTTCAGTTTTATGCATTGGATCCCTTTCTCTTCTGTAAATTCAGTTGGAGGAATTGTGAGAGTTCCATGTCTTTGAGGAGTTACTTCATAATTTGAGCCTTGATGGTAGAATCCTCTGTAGTTCATCAATTGTTAACTGTTAACTAACCAAAGGAATTAAGTCTTAACAATCACATATTTATTAAAGACATGATATTTCCATAGTCTATGGCAATGAATTAGCAAGCTTCTGGTAGAAAACTGTGCAAGTTTTTTGTATCAATGTTTCAGATCATAAAGTGTGACTGAAACGTTGATACAAAAAACTTGTCCTGATGAAGGATCACAAAGTGTGAACCGAAATGTTGATACTAAAAAATTACACACTATTTTATACCAGAAGCTTGCTAATCACATATTTGAATCTCTTACTTTTTAAGAAGACAGATAAAGTTTCTGTGCGCGTCATTTCTTGGTTTCCAATTTTGGAATTGCTTCTTTTCCCTTTCTTGTTTTCTGTTTTGAAAAAGTGATCAATAACAGCAGGCTGATCACTTCTAATGCTCTGTTTTGCTGCATATTTTCTGTATTTTTGTTCTGTGTTTTTTCAAATTTTATGGTAGCAATTATCCTACATGATTGTAGTTTTTGTTTTCTCTTCATTTGAAAGCTATAAAAGAAAGCTACGGGTAGATTTTTAAGTCACCACCAAGTGAGGCACCAATTTGGTGTATGAGTCTTTGCTCGGGGAATCCCACAAGGGGATTGTTTTTTTCCAATTTCCCTATGTACTTTTCATATTGGTTGTACATACGCTGATCACTCCCCAGATTCAAATTTGTGCCTCCTTCATGGAGTACTCAAGCTTTCGTCATTAGGCTCACTCAGGCTGTATGAGGCCCACTGGTTTATAAAAACATATCTATATTAAAGGTTTTAATATCTTGAGGGAAAATTGGAAATGAGGTATTTCTCAATGTGAATCCACGGACAGGTGGAGATAATCTGCATCTGTTTAAAATGAAACTACTGGCCAAAAGATTTTTTCAGATTAAACAGAAATAATCATCCACGTTCTTCTAATTATTTACGCAATCATATTAAAAAAAATTAAAGTTCCACTAGATAGACCTATGAGCAGTGAAAATATTATCGGTTCTTGAAGAAGCCTCTTTGTTTTTGACAAGATGTTTAACACTTTCTCATGCTCTCCAAATGCTGCTAATGACATTAAACCGAAAATTTCCTAATTAACAGATCATGAGGATGCAAAGCTGTCCAGACTATACCTTTTTTTTGCCTTGAAATAACAATATTGTTTCTAACTAAAACTTTCCAAGGTTCATTTCCATCCACAGCCTTGAGAATCCACTTAACAGCCAGATAAATCCCTTGCAACTTAAGATCTTTAATCCCAAGACCTACCAATTGTTTAGGAACACAACACTACGACCAACTAACACTGTGTCTTTTCTTACTACCTTTGCCATTTGACCACGTCATCATGTTGCGAATTCTATTCTTATTATAAGGTTGTTGAGGTTGCCCCCTTGAAATTGCTTGGTTATATACCCAATATTTTGCTCTATTTTCCATCATATTTTGTACAATTTTGTGACTCTACTTTAGTGATACAGTAATTTCATTACAAGTGGTATTAGAGCTTTGATTTGGGTAAAAGTGGGTGAAATTCTTATTTTGAAGTCACACATATCTTGCAAACCGTTGCTAATTTTCCTAAACTTTTTTAGGGAAGGTGTGGATTCATTCCAAGAAGTTATACTCCAATTTGTAGCCTTTTGTAATCAATTTTGAGTGAATTATTGTGATTTTGGTGTTTTTTATAAGCTTGCTTTATAGGCCACAATCTGTGAAATTATTTTTATTTATTTACATTTTCGAAAAGTTCTCAAAAGTATATTGGGGGTTAGTTCTTTAAATTTGGTAATTTAAGGCTAACCTTAGTTTGAAAGTGTTTAGTCAAAGTTGGGTCAAAAGTGAAATTCTGCATTGTTAGGCTTCAACATGACAGGGCCACAAACTAGAGACTGAGGAAAGGCTTCATACATGCTAGGGAAGACTTCTATCAAAGACGAGGCAAAGTTAGAGTTCAAATTAGGTGGGACTCTAGACATATTGTTTTCTTGATTGGATGACAAGGTGTGCCTATTAGATGAGAATATGTAAAACATGAAGGAGACGTAGATAGTATCAAGTCTAAAATGACCAAGACTCAACAAACCTAGGGCGGATCTATGGGACAACCCAAACTTGATCCAAATGTTATGCAACCTCAACCCACAACTTGCACTAATTTTGGGTCTTGGCACTTGCCACCAAAGGTGGATATGTGTAAATTCAATGGCAAGGATCCACTTACTTGGATAAAAAAAATTGAGATTTTTTGTGGTGTACATCAGATCCCATGTGGGCAAAAGGTGACAATGGCTTCCTTATGTTTGGAACCTAAGCAATTCATTTTGTATTGATGGCTATGTGCTCAAAAGAAGAAAACGACTCAATGTTACTTGGTTAGTTTTTATAGAGGAGCTGGAAACAAACTATAACAATAGTGTGATGGAGAATTACTTCAACTAAATGGCAAAACTATGACAAACAATTTTGGTTAAGGATTATATTTATCAATTCCAAAAGCGATCCTTGCAAGTGGAGATGATTATGGATGAGAACTTAAATGACCTATTTCTTTGAAGGCTCAAGGACTACATTCAACATGAGGTACACATGTTTAATCCACTTAATGTATTTGATTCTATTATTATGGCGCACAGAGTAGAAGAAAGACTCCTATCCAATAAGATGTTGACATTCACTAGCAACAAAGACCATAGCACCCTTGCACTACCACCATTTCCTTAACCTACTAGGTTGATGCCTCAACAAATTGAAGAGAAAAGGGCAAAAGGATTATGTTTTAATTGTGATAGCAAATGCAATTGAAGACATAAATGTGTTGAAAAGATGTTCTATAATGAGGGCACCAATGAAGAAGAGGCATCAGAGGTTGATAAACTAGAGGAGTTAGAAGATCTCCAACCATCTCTTGCCACACACTTTTAGGTATTAACACCCCACAAACCCTCAAGGTAGTGGTTTTCCTAAAAAAATAGAGGTGACAATATTGTTTTACTCAAGAAGTACTCACAACTTCATCAATAATAAGTTGGCAACACAATTCAACTATTTCATATACCCAGCTCTAGAATTTTAGGTCATGATTGTAGATGGGGTATAGTCTAACAATTCAAGGAAATGCCATGCTATTAAACTCACCATGGGAGACTTCTTGCTAGATTGCCCCATGTTTGCTATTCCCATGGGAGGTGCAAACATTGTTTTGGGAGTCCAATGGCTTACTACCTTGGGAATGATTGAGATGAATTTCTAGGAGTTGTTCATGTGTTTTCATTCAGAAGGTAGGACATTTGGACTGGTGTCAAAGTCTTCATAAACAATCAGCTTCCATCAAATGCAAAAGATGCTAAAAAAGAGTGCGGATGAGTTTGTGGCACAATTATTTTAATTAGAAGCAGCATAATGAAAGGTTACTACACACTAGCTTTGTAGGCAATTGTAGATAGACACTTAGTTTGGGATATGCCAAAAGTATTGCCTCCCAAAAGTGATCAAGATCATGCCATTCAACTACTACCTGGGAGCTAACCACCCAACATCAAACCTTATTGGTATCTTGTATCCATATGTGCAAAAAAGTGAAATTGAGAAGATGGTGCAAGAGATGTTGGAAGCATGTCTTATCCGTCATAATTATAGTGCTTATTCCTCTCTAGTGGTGATGGTACATAAGAAGGATGAGTCATGGCATACGAATCCAAAGTATAGAGAACTCAATAAGTCACCATAAAAGATAAGTTCCCAATTGTGGTGATTGGTGTTTTCCTAGATGAGTTACATGGTGTTGTTTATTTTAGCAAACTGATCTTTGCTTTGAGTATTGTCAAATTGGAATAAGAGATGAGGATGTTCATAAGACAACTTTCAAAGCGTAGTGATGCCTTTTGGCCTCACAATGCACCTTCTACATTTCAAAATTTGATGAACTTGGTCTTTAGGCCATTTCTATGAAAGTTGTCTTAGTTCTTTGATGATATCTTAATATATTGCAAATCAAGAGAGGAACACTTGCACCATGTGCATGAGATTTTGGAAGCTCTTGGACAACATCAACTTTATGCCAAGCCTTTCAAGTGTGCTTTTGGAGTCAAGGAGGTGCAATATTTGGGCCACATTGTATGATGGGAAGGTGTTAAGGTGGACCCTCACATAGTCAAGGCCATGGTAGAATGAAAAGAGCCTAGCACCTTCAAGAATCTACGAGGCTTCTTAGGGCTTTTAGAAGTTATTATCGTTGATTTGATAAGAATTATGACAACATAGCAACACTACTCACAACTTTATTGATGGACTTCTTCCATTGGAATGAGGCAACCATCGTGGCATTTGAGAAGCAAAAAGAAGCCATATGCACCATGCTTATTCTTGCTACTCCAAATTTTTCCAAAATCTTCATTGTTGAATGCATAGTTTGAAAACTCTGCTAGGACTCGCCAAAACTCGGCAAACTCGCGAGTCCTAAGGCGGGCCGAGTCGACTCGCCATGGACTCGCGAGTTGAGTCTTAAAGAGTCCTATCCTGGGACTCGCGTGAGTCCTAGGGTAGGACTCCCGAGTCCCAGGGTAGGACTCCCGAGTCCCGACTTTGGACTCTCGATCTGTCAGTTGAACACCCAGAAACACTTAAAACTCTTTTTTTTTTGTTTTTTTCTTCATTTTAATTCTCTTTGAGGCACACAACAGGTCTACATAGTGGATTAGAAGCTGGAGAAGAGGAGATTACGAGCTAAGGAGATCAAAATAGAGCTAGGTAAGTGATTTTAATTCTCTTTTTTGTTTTTGTTTTGATTGATTGAAAATCGAAAAATCTTCAAAAATAAGGGGAAATGTTGGCAATTTTTTTTTCATTTCCCTTCATAACGTATTTCTTAGTAGTTTTAGCTTGTTTTTGAATTCTATTTTTTTTCAAATGATTGATTATCATTTTTTTGCTGATTTTTCACAAAATTGAAAACCCTACTGATTTTTTTTTTCATGTTAAAACAACAATGTTAACTTCAAGGCCATCAAGAAGAGACCCAGCATGGAAGTATGGAGTACAGGGAAATAAAAAGGGTGATGTCACTTGTACTGAATGTGGTAAATCGATGACAGGAGGAATCAATAGATTAAAATACCACCTTGCCAAAATACCTCGACAAAATGTGGAGATATGCACTAATTCAACTCCGGAGATCGTTAGAGAGATGAAGGCCCTTCTTTCTAGTTTTGAGACGAGAAAAGAAGAAAGGCAAAAAACAAAGGAAGCAATAGCAACAGTGATGTCTCCGTCTCACACTTCTACGCAATCGGATCCAAGTCAAACCATCCGTCAAGCACATTCATCTTTGGGTGAGACTCCTGGTGGTTAGTTTTCTACTGCTAGTTAGATGCCTCCATCAGGACCGAATTACTTTATTCCACGCAATGTTCCAGGAGCACAACCTTCACTTGAAGGTACCGATTGGAATAAAGAAAAACATTAGGAAGCTAGGATGGCAGCAACAAATTTTTGGTACTACAATAATTTATCTTTCAATGTGGCGAGCAGCCCATATTGGGAAGGTTTGGTGAATGTATTGACAGTTGCAGGCAAGGGGTTTAGGACCCCAACAACACACGACTTGAGTGGGCCATTGCTAGAGGATGCAGTAAAAAATACATGGCTTGTGGTTGAGGAACAAAAAAAATTTTGGAGGAGAAAATGATGTAGCATTTTATCAGATGGATGGACAGATGGACGGAATAGAACTCTCCTGAACTCCTTAGTGGCTTCTAATGGTGGATTGGTGTTCTTGAAGTCTGTAGATGCCTCCTATGAACTCAAAAATGCTGCGACTTTGTGCAATTTATTAGATGGGGTGGTCTAGGAGGTTGGTGTTGAGAATGTTGGCCAAATTATCACGGACAACATAGCTGCATATGTAGCTGCAGGTAGATTGCTTATGGAGAGGCATCCTACAATTTCATGGAGTCCTTGTGCTGCACATTGCTTGGACTTGTTGTTAGAGGACATTGGGAAGATTGGATGGGTGAAAAGTGTTGTTGAAGATGCTAAAAATGTCACCAAATTCCTCTACAACCATACTTGGGTCCTTTCTTTGATGAGACAACACACAAATGGCAAGGATCTTGTGTGACTAGGAGTGACACGATTTGCTAGTCACTTCCTCACATTGCAAAGCATTCTTGGTGCCATTCCTCATCTCATACAGATGTTTGTGTCTGATACTTGGATGCAGTCTCCATTTTACAAAAAACCTGAAGCTGAGAAGATTGTAAAAATTGTTTTTGACAAGTCATTCAAGAAAAATGCAGAGGAGTTGGTTAGGGTAAGTAACAAACACAAACATAAACTTTATAAGTTTATACAAGATACTATTGAGTCTATTTGCTGTTTTTTTTTTTAGGTTAATTTTGTAATGATTTATAATTTGTTTTCATTTTTTTAGATGACAGAACCTTTGGTAAGGGTTCTTCGTATGGTGCATGGAGAGGGCATGCCAATGGGTTTCATTTATGAGGCCATGGATAGGGCCAAAGAGGCCATTTCACATTTCTACAGCAGAAACAAGAAGAAATATGCAATCATTTGGCGCATCATTGATCGTAGATGGACAAACCAACTCCACCAGCCAATACATGCCTTGGCCTACTTCTTGAATCCAAAATTCTATTTCTCTGATTCACTTAAGGTTGATAAGATGGCACTTGAACTTGAGTTGAGAGACAAGGTTCTTGATGAGTTGGAGGTGAGATTTGCTATATCTTATTTATGAATTTGGCAATGTTGAGTCGTTGACTATCTAGAAACATGCATTTTACATACATAGTAACTAATTTTCTATGTTTGATTTAATTTTATTTTTTATCCTTTCAAGGTCTATAAGGGAGCAAAGGGGAGACTTTTTTCTTCATCTCAAGCAATTGATAGGAGAGGAAAACAACCAGTTAAAAAATTTAGTTCAATACTACAAGAAAAAAATAGAAAATTGACTCTTATATTTCTTTGCTTAATTCTTATATTTCTAAATATTTTTTGTAGATTTATGGTGGGAGAATTATGGTGCTGCCACGCCTCATCTTCAAAAGATAGCCGTCCGTATTTTGTCCCAGCCATGTAGTGCTTTTGGGTGTGAACGCAATTGGAGTTAATTTGAGAACATTCACACGAAGAAGAGAAATAGGTTGACCCAGCAGCAGCTCAATGATCTTGTCTTCGTCTGGTACAACCTTCGCCTTCGAACTAGAAAGGTGGAGGGCATTTCACATGAGTCCATCGACTTAGATGATATTGATCCATATGGTGAATGGACTACCAATGAACAAAATGATGATGATGTCCTCCTTACTGAAGAAGATCTTGCAGAATTGGAGAGAGGAGCAACAGTAGAAGCAGAAGCAGCAGAATTGGATGAAATGGAGGATGACGAAGACAATTTTGATTTTGAAGAACAAGAAAGAACTGTAGCACCTAGTTCGAGGCCTCAAAAATTGAGTTACATTAGGAGAGGAAAGAGGAAGATGTAGATTTTATTTGGTTGTTTTTCTCATTTTGACATCATTATATGTAAACATTTATAAACTTATGATGTTGTTACTTGTTATACATTTGAAAGTTTGAAACTATGAGTATGAATCGTATGATTATGGTTCATGAATGATGAAATTTCAAATATTGAGTGTTTGAAGATCATATGACATGTGTAATGCTTGAATTATGGCTCTGATGTTCTCTAAATGCATTAATTTCTTTTTTTTTTTTGTAAAACTACGGTTTTGTTCTTTGCCGAGTCCTAGTCGAGTCCTAGCCGAGTTTTTTACCGAGTCCCAAGTCCGAGTCCTATTTTGGGCTGCCGAGTCTGCGGCGAGTCCGAGTTTTCCAACTATGGTTGAATGTGACACTTTGAAGTATGGTATGTGTGTTTTACTCATGCAAGAAGGAAGGCCCATTGCATTTGAGAGTTGTCAATTCAAAGGTAAGAATTTGCTAAAGCACATTTATGAGAAAGAAATGATGGCTATCCTTCATGAGGTCAAACAAATAGAGACCATATTTGATGGGAAGATACTTAAGGTAAAGACAAATCTTGATAGTCTAAAATACTTATTAGAACAAATATTGGCATTAAAGGAACAACAAAAATAGTTCATGAAGATGCTGGGATATGACGTCGAGATCATCTACAAGAAAGGGAAAGAGAATGTCATTGCTTATGCACTATCCATGAGGGATGAGTCCATAGAGGTATTTTTGTGCGCCATGCCCATATTACAGGTTGATTGGGTGGATGAGGCATGATTAAAATGGAAGAACGACATAAACACACAAAATCTTATTCAAAAGCTCAAACAATATCTAAGCATCTTAGAAAGTTTCATGTAAAAAAGGGATTCTTTATGGTACAAGGATAGGTTGTACCTTTTCAAGAACTCAACCCTCAAGCATAAGGTTCTTGTGGAACTCCATGCTTCTCCAATAGGTGTGCATTTAGGCTTCTTGAAGACTTATCATTGAATCAAGAAGGATTTTTTTTGGAAGGGCTCAAAGAGCAAGTATAGAAATTTGTGACAAAATGCACAGTGTGCCAGGAAAACAAGGATGAGACAATTTAGACCTTGGGTCTTTTGCAGCCTGTATCTATTCCCAGATAGTGATGGGAGGGATTTTTTGCGGATTTCATTACCGGATTGCCCAAGTTTGTCGAGAAGAATTTGTCATGGTTGTTGTGGATTGAGTCACCACATATGCAGATTTTTGTGCATTGTCACATCCATTTGTGGCAAGTATAGTTGCAAAAACTTTTATGGAGATTGTTCGAAAGTTACATGGGACCCCAAAGATCATGGTAAGTGATCTTGATCCTATATTTACTTGTAATTTTTGGATTGAGTTATTCTCATATTTCAATACTTGGTTAGCTTATAGTGGTTCTTATCATCCCCAATTTGATGGGCAAACTAAGGTTGTCAACAAATGCTTGGAGCATTATCTATTTTGTCTTGCTTTTGATAAACAAGAGAGATGGGTTTAATGGCTGCCACTAGTAGAATGGTGGTATAACACTTTTTTCTATACCTCATCCAAAATGTCTCCACTTAACATCATCCATCCATCACCTCATCCTTGAAGGTACACCCAAAGGTTCAAACAGTTGAAGAACACATTCAACATCAACCAAATCTCCTCTTTAGTCTTAGAGAGAACTTGGTAATGGCACATAATTATATGAAGCAATAAGTTGATCAACATCTAAGTGAAAGACATGTTGACGTTGGAGATTGGGTTTTTGTGCGATTGCAAGAATATGAGAAATTTCCCTTGAAACAATAGAATAAGTATAACAAGCTTTCCCCTAAGTATTATGTCCCTTAGCAAATCTTGCAGAAGATTGAAAGTGTGGCGTACAAACATGAGTTTACTTAGTTTGCAAAAATATATCTGGTCTTGCATGTTTATTGCTTGAAGAAAGCCATTGGACAACGAATTTTCTCCTAGACAGTGTTAACATAGCTTGGTGAGGAGGGACGAATCATTTTTGATCTTGAAGCAATCCTCCACCCACACACTAAGAGGTTGCGGACAAGGGTGATTATAGAGTATCTAATCAAGTGGAGGAGTCTTCCTAATGAGAATGCAACATGGGAGGTTGGCAGATTCTTGTAGTAGCATCCCAAGATAGTCAATGTCGAAGACAACTTTGGATTGAAGGGGAGGGACATGCTATGTCCTTTGCTTATAGCGTGTATTGGGATATGTGTGGGACGACTTATGACACTCTTAATAATTATATTTTTATTTATTAGTAGTAGTTTCTTTAGGTTGACCTAATTAAAACAAAGGGTTGTGACCCTACCTAATTATGTCTTAAATAAGGATGAGTCATTGGCTCTTCCATATCATCAGATTGTGAATTCTAAATTCTTATTATAAGGTTGTGGAGGTTGCCCCCTCGAAGTGGCTTGGTTATATTCTCAAATCTCTGCTCTTTTCCATCATATTGTGCTCTATTTTTGTAACTCTAGTTTAGTGATATAGTAATTTCATTAAATGTTTTGATGTTGTTGCTCAATGCAATTTGTAACATTTGTCTACAACATAGTTAGCAAACTTGCCTAGTCGTCGAGTACTCGTTTTTTTCCAAATGAGTACTCTAAAGGTAAACTTGTCGGCCTGATATGACCAAGTTTTTGGCGAGTAGTGATAGGGGAAATCCATGAGTTTGTTTGAAAAACTCATGAGATGCGGTTTGTATGTGGTTCAAAATTTCAAATGCTGAGAAGACATGGCTTTTTGCCTTCTAAAAAATTATGAAAATGGTGTGCGCCGTGAAGGTTTGTGTGGTTTTGAAGATACATTTTGTAGCTGAATTTTGCATTTTATGTTATTGTTTTTAAAAAATTTAAGTATTTTTTAAGTTTTCGAGTTGGGAATATTTGGTTTGCCAAGTTTGATTTTGTGAACTATGGTCTAAACTACTTAAATTGAGAGGTTTATTTTAATTGTTATTGTCTTGAATGACAATTGTTACTTTTTTGTTTGTTTGGGTCATTAACTTCCTTATGGGCTTAATTTTGTTCTAGTTATTCTTCTCATCATTTTTTTCAGCTAAGATGCCATCCACTTCATCCGTCTTAATGGGTTTTTGTCATAAGATTCATATAGAGTGTCTTGAGACTCATGGAACACCTTATTAAGCTTAACTTGTGTAGTTTATCTTTTCCTTGATAATTTTAAGTTTACATGGATGTTCAAATCCACAATGACTTTCTTTAGTATTTAGATGTACAGATTGTTGACACCTGAAATTACCAATTCCTTAAATGCCCATTTTGCCCCCCAAGTTCGGTTTTAGTCCCATTTGAACCTATAGTTTATAACCGATCTGAGACATATTTCATAGGTTTTCATGTGTTTACCATTTGAAAATGCAAGATAGAAAAGCCCAAAAATTGGCTAAGTCCCAATATTCTAAGTTTCCCCTTGTGTTTTTTCCCTTTGTTAGAGGTCAGAGTTTCGGGCTTCCTCCTTCCCTCTGTGCTTCACCTTTTGGTCCCGAAAATTTGCCTAATTGTTGGTTTTCTAAGTGTTCGGCAGAGTTTTAGAGGTCGGAGTTCCTCCATTCCGTCCTCCTTGTGGCAAGCGTTGGGATGAGGCCCTGAGGGCCGAAGTCTGCTCAAAGTGATGAGAAATTATTCTAAGTATGTAAAGTATTTCGGAGGTCGGACTTCGGGCCTTCGGCCTTTGGTTTTCTTCATGGCAAGCGTTGGGAAGAAGCCCTGAAGTCCGAAGTCTGACGGGTTTCAAAAATATTCTAAGTGTGAAGTATGCGGCGGAGGTTGGAGTTTTGCTCTTCTTCCTTCCTTTGAGGAAGATGGAATGGGAAAGGCCTGATGGCCGACCCTTGACAATTATAAGGTATTCCGCCATTCCGCGGAGCCTTTTGGTGGGCCTGCAAGCGGGCACATGGCAGTTTCAGTGGATGGTGGGCCTCTTTTCTTTTCTCTTCCAAAGGGAAGGTGGTAGATGGAAAGCTTGGGTGCTGACCCCTGATGTTTTCAATATTTGACCAAGTGTTTTGGAGGGTGGGAGTAGGGCCTTCGGCTCTCCATCTTCTTCAGGACAAGCGCAAGGCAGAAGGCTAAAAGGTCAAAGTCCACCTAAGGTCTTAAAGAATATTTTAAGTGTGGCGGACTTCGGGGGGTTGGAGTTGTGACATTTTCTCTTCTTCCTTTTGGAAGACAAGACAGTGAAGGCCCGAAGCCCAAAGTCCGACAAAATCAAAGTGACTAAGGCAGAAATGAATAAAGGCAGAGGGTGGAAGGCTGAAAGTCTAAAGTCCGAAACTCTAACTTTTCGGAGGTTGGCTTCGTGGCCTTCTAGACTCCTCCAACCACCTGGGAACACGCCAACTACTTCCGGCGACGCCATTACTGCGAAGTGGGTGTCTGAATTCAATGCTTTTAATACAATGGTTGCGGTGGTTGAGGATTTTGGTGCCCAGTTCATTCTCAGACGTGTATGTGAATGCTATAAATAGAAGATTGAAGCTCTTTTCAAAGGGTTGGTCGTTGAACCAATTGTCTGGTTTGGAAAATGCCTAAGGAAGATTTTAGGGCATCAAGCAGAGGAAATTGTTTGGGCAATGAATGAAGGAATGCGTCTGATACAATGTAGGAAGGATTGCAATGCGCATTTTCATGCAGTAAGATGTCTCCACGGCTGTTTGTAGTAATTTAGGGGAATGCATTGTCGCAGCTTTGTATTTTGCCTTCACCACATTGGCTGGTGCGGTTGTAATAGGATTTGATAATGTGTGACAGTATTTAAATCAATACAAGCTTTGTGTTGGGTCATTTCTCTATTGCAAGTGGGTTATTATAGTTTGGCTTTGGATAAATAAGTATGTTTAGTGCATGAAGTGTAATATGAGAAATGTATGTGAATATATTTTAGTTTTTTGTTGATACTGGTTCAACCCATTTCTTTCCTCTTTATTGTTTATGACTCAGTTGCCCAATGGAATAGGCACCGGTCCATATTGGGGATGGATCAATCATCTTTTCAATCAAATCCTCGTCCTGATAGCTGTAGGAGTAGGAGTATGTTTAGTTTAGGGTACTACATGTTGTTCATGGTTTTGTTCTATAACCAGGGATAAATCTAGAGCGATGCAAAACTGTTTTAATCATTTATGAATCATGAACATGTATGTCTGCACTATGTATCTTGTGTATGAGAAGTTAAGTGAATTCATTTCAAGGAGTATAGTATTGCTATGTTTGGATGCAAATGCATAGTGTAGTAATCAGCTTAATACAGAGGCCTATGCAGCTAGTTTGTCTTGACTTAGTGACATCTTTGGGGGTCAAGTGTACATTGGGTATGGCTGTGTATGCTTATTTGTGTTTTATTCCATGCCTCTAGGAATATCTCTCTTAGGTCTAGCCGATCCTGAAGTGCAAAGGAGAATACCCACTCCTGTAGGTTGTCTAGAATCGCCCAAAACTTGTTGATAAACCTCTTTCAGTTACCTTGACGACACCCTTGGCCTTGGTGATTGTGAAATGTTTTAGGGTTTTGGGTTGTAGTTATTTTGGGAGTCAACACAAATGACTTTTTAAGCAGGATTCATTCTCTATGGAAAGTTTTCTCTATATTAAAAGCTAGAAGACTGGGTACATTTCATTTTTGCATTCAACAAAATAATTTTTTTTTGGTTACATTGTTCATGCTGCATATCTAGGAAAATTGACAAAATTAAAGCCAAATTTTTCTCTATAAGGGCCTTCACAATCACAGCAAACAGCTAGTGAAAACTACTGAGAACCAAATTCTTTGCATTTTGATATTTTTCAGGAATCCTTCTTTAGGTGTGATAATCCTTGTATTTGAGGAATAAACTGTATATGCAAGTGACAAGGAGGCTGAAGAATCCAAAACAACAGACAAAAATGCATCATTTTTTGGTATTTTTTGACTTTATTCTAAGTTACCTGGAAATAGGTATGGAATTGCTGATTTCTTTGGTATCTGAGGTTTGGTTTGTCTTGGGAATGTCCGTACATAATATATTAACTATGTCAGAAGTTGCGAGAAATATAAATGAAATTAACCATAATATCAATATTATATGCATAATCACCTTTATTTAAATTACACAAAATTAACAAAACACTACATAATTGATGATTTCAAATATCATTGTTTTATATAAGTTATATCATCTGTTAAAGATACATCAATGGTCAGATAGTCACAGTCAAACTCAACAACTATATGAACAAATCATCAAATTGCTCTCCACTGAATATCAAAAACATCCCTTGGTTCATTAGAACCAGATGCAGTAGCAACAATGCCACTCCCACTAGCTCCACCAAGCAGTTCTTGTGTAGAGGTTCCAGTATAGTCTGCTCATTAGAGTACGTACGTGGCTTTTTATTTTTTTGGAGGTTCTACCAGAGTCTGCTTGGAATTGTCCTGGAAATATAAGACTTAAATACACCATTACATTTTGGTGCATTTTTGTTGTCTTTAACTGATCGATCTTGTTTCATGCAAGTTTGTTGACACCTTTTGATCTGAGTTGAGTTTGAATTGCTAGGATTCTGGAGTTGACCTCAAGTCACGTGACTATGGTGTTTTACAGAATAATAACCCGTTGGCAATATTTTCAAACATGAACTATTTTACTTTTCTTTAGGCTCTTGTGAAACTCATAAATGCCTAAGTAAATACCAAAATTGTAAGGAAACACTTATTCTTTGTGGCTTAGAAATCTTGGCCAACCTTATGCAATATTGAATTCTCAATTTGTTATGGATTAGTCATAATCTGAAATATGTTTAAATATTTCCTTAAGATTTTACATTTTTATTTTTAATAGAGGAAGTTGATATATTCAGATAAAAGCCATTTATCTGAACATGATGTAAATATTCATTTTCAAGCAGCAAATATTATGCAAAGAAATTGACAATGTAGCCAATTGATGAATATTTGCCAGTGGTATTTTTGTTTCATTTAAAAAAAATAAAAGGTAGGTCTAATGTTCAACCTTGTCATTTTCCTTCCCAATCATTGTCATAATCCAATGTATGTTTTCTTATTTCCTTTAGATATTTTATATTTTTATTTTTAATAAGGAAAGTTGGCAAATTCGGATAAAAGTCATTCATCAGAACATGATGCAAATCTTCATTTTCAAGCAACAGGCATTATGTGAAAAAAATGACAATATAGCGAAGTGATGAATGTTAGCCAGTAGTATTTTCATTTCGGTTTTGTAAAACAAAAGGGAAGTCTAATGTCTGATCTTGTAATTTTCCATCCCTTTCATTGATAAGATTATTTTTTTATATTGATCCATTTTGATGTTTCAATTCTTTTCTTGTGAATATAGCCTTGAATTGAAGCTGCTTTTGAAGCTATTTTTTTGGTTTGTTTAATATTGTGATTTTTGCAGCTATTTTGGTTTTCGTTTATTTATTAATTTATTTTTATTTCATTATGTGCATTGACAAATGCTGTTTTTGTTGCAGGTATCTGCATTTCTAGTGGGGCTTTTTTCCTCAAATTTTATCAAACGCGCTTTGATTGTGGCACCAAAAACACTCATTGCACATTGGATAAAAGAGCTATCTTTTGTTGGCCTTGCAAGGAGGACTAGAGAGTGAGTAGCTTATAAAACCAAACTTTAGAATGTTTTTATTCGTTGCAGGTTGATATTTGAAGTTGCATGTGCCTCTGATTTTGTTTGAGATTTTTATTCAAGAGTTCCTGTTATATTGGAAATAAAAGGTATATTTTTTTTTTGTTTTTCAAAATTGATTTCTAAGCTTCTAGAATTTTCTTATCTACTCATATAACAATGCAATGTTGTAGTTACTCGGGAAGTTCAGGAAGTGCTCGTGAGTATGCTCTTCTGCAGGTTCTTCAGGTGATATTATAAATTTCTTTGCCAATTTTATAATTATTATATATGACATTGTAATTTGCATACCGTTATAAAGTTGATGAAGATTTGGTATTTCTTTTTATTTCATGCATTTTTAGTAACTTGTTTGACCTCTTATTTTTCCACTGTAATTGTTTGAAGTGCCATACAATTGATAAATTTTTATATAAGTGGAGGCTTGGCCAATTGGATCATTTAGATATTTGGTTTCATGTTGTAGTTGTTAGGATTACTAAGGTCTAAAGGTCTCACTAAGCCAATTGATCCTTGCAATCATTGTAGGTGGATCCTTAGACTTTGTTATAAATACAACAAATCTACCTAGGGCTCTAATGTGTATGAGCTAAACACAAATCTAAATTGGAGAATAAAGATATTCTATATTCAATATAATGGAGCAAATTACAAGGAGTAATACACAAATATATAGGCCTCTTGGATTCACTATTCATGGAAGTGACATTTCCAAGAGGTCATGAGTAAACTCACAATCACTCCCAACCTCTCAATCTAATTGTGACAAAGGTGGCCCTGACTAATAGATGTGACACCTAACTACCATCAATCAAGGATTGATGAGGTAGTGGTGGCACTTGTGTACCTCAAGTCAAGGTGAACATGTCATTCTTAGCTACTTAAGTTAGAATAATGCTCCTAAATCTTAAGTAAATGTATTAATAGGTACAATATTACACTAATACCCCCCATAAGTGCTACTTAGAAGAGATGAGAAATGAAAAATAAGAAATTGGTCTTGACAAAGCAAGCCATATGAGGTACTCATGTACAATGATAGATGCCCCAAAGAGAGAGAATGAACAACCCCTTCAAAAGAGAGAATGAAGAGAGAGACTAGGTAGCCCCTCCAAATGTGATGACTCCTTTGTCGATGGTGGATGCTTAGCACTGAATGTTGAAGATGATCCATGTTAGGAAGAAAGAAATCCAAAGGTGAATGTAGAAGATCTTTCCAATTTGGAAAGGAATATGTGGGAAGAAAATGCAAGACATATATCTTTGAAGTTGCACATTTGTCTCCAAGTTAGAGCTCAAAGGTGCCAAAATTGGATTAGGTGTATTGGGCCTAACTAATGATGGTGACAACTCAACATTGTGGAAACTGTTGTAGAATAGGAGTAAAAAATGAAGCTACAACAACTATTGTGGAATTATCATCAAAGACGAAAATAAAATCCTCAATGGTGTTTTCTAGATTTACAAGGTAGGACTCACAAAATAGGTACTCAAGATATGCCAAATACTTGTCCTAGTGAATTGCCTATGGAAGATGATGATGGTCCTATTGTATTAAATCATTGGAAGCTCCATTTGAAGCAATGCTGAACTTGGTAGAAGCAGGCAATGATGTGAAATCTTAGTGCATGTTATCGAACTACATTGTTCATCCCATGATGTGTCCACCCTAGATACCTAAGTATGAACAACAAATAATCTACAAGTGTTGGTGTAGGGGAGTCCTCAACCTTAGAATTAGTTGAAGTATTAGGAGGAGCAAGTGAAGTCTCTATATCATCTTGACGTACAAGATCTTCCCATTTTTTAAGCGCAACAATTGTATCATGATCATATGGTTAGAAAACATTAAGAGGTATTAGACTGTCCATAGCAGGATCATTTGGTAATGGAGATTTGTTGAAATCTTCATACATGTCCCGTATTTTGGTTTAAAGCTCATGAGGGCATTCGATGTGAGTGGTGATCAACATGGTGTTGATATTGACATTACACATAATTAATCCTAAGACATGATCAATCTTTTCTCTCCATACTAGCTTTTACAAAAAGGAAATTTGTTTAGGAACCAATCCATAGAGAATGGACAAGAGTTTGACCCATCTAAAATGTTTTTGGAGTCCATCTTGTTAGAACTTGTAGATTTGTCTATCCAATTCAATAACAACTGGATGTTTTTTTAATACTCATTGTTAATTCCTTCAATTAGATCAATTAAGAAGTTAAACTAGCAAAAGCAATCAGTGTGTTTGCAATGACACCTCCCAAACTAGCTCAATTGTGACACCTTTAGCAAGTTACAATGTTGGCATTTTATAAATTAGTGGTATACAAAGTTGAAGCTAATTTTTAGAGTTTTACAATGCCAAATGTGGACCAAAAAGTTGAAAGTACAATGAAATGACAATATAAGAACAAAAGGTCAGCACAAATGTGTAGTGCTTGGAAAAACATCTACTTTCAAAAAAGGGAGTCAAATGTGAATCCATTTGGGAAAGTTATGAGGCCTAGAAGTTCAAACAATTGAGATTGTGGTCAACTGCGAATCCATTTGTGAAAGTTTTGAGGCCTAAAAGTTCAAACAATTGAGATTGTGCAGCAAAGTCTATGAGAAAATTGTTTTTTTGAAAAATCTACCAATCATGAGTAGAAATTGATTACATCATTGTGAGCTATGTGAAATTTTAACCTAGTTCAAAAAAATGCATTCAAAAAGGGGCTTGGATGCCCAAAATAGAGTCCTTAAAAAATTATGTGCAAAATGTTGGAGTGAAATCTCCACAAGCCAATTTTGCAGCATGAATAAATTTAGAAACTTCACCAATTTTAACAGATTTTGCCAAATTTAGCAAATTTTGCCAAAATCGTTGCTAAAGCTAGTTGACAAGAAGAAAAATGTAGAGTGCTAGATTTGGAGGGACAATCAAATATATTGCCAAGTTTGGGGAAGTAACTAAAATTGTGGGATACTAAAAATCATTGCCAAAATGGTGGATTTGCTAAATTTGCTACCAAATTGTTTGAAATGCCACAAAAAGCATGCAAAGAGGGGTCATTGTCAAGGCCAAATATAAAAGAAATTGCAATGAAATATGTGGAGCGACTTTTTTGATAGGTTGTAGGTTTTAATATCGTGCTGGTCCTTATTAAAAGGAACACAACTAATTCAATAGGCCATGGCCTATGAAATGGTCGCCCACTTGTAACAATGGCCGACATTGCATTTTGCGGGCCTACTCCTATATGACGCCCCTTAGTAAACTTTAATTGTTTTTTAATATGATTGTGTAAAAAATTAAAAGAATGTAGATGACTAATTTTTTTGAATCTAAAAAAATCTTCAAAGAAAAAGACTATAATACTTTCATGTCTGCTTAGTGTTGATATAAGCAAAGATGTCAATGGAATATTCTATAGGGGTCAAATTTTTTTCCTTAGGGTCTTAAGGCCAAGTGCTTTGGTTTTGACAATTTGATAGGCATTCCTAGGGTTTTTGGGTCTTTTTTTTTTTGCTTGGTAAAAGGCACAGAAGAGTGCCCAAAATATATTGATTATAAGAACGTAATTACATATTCTAGATATACATTTCTCAGGAATATCTACAAAATTCCTGTCATATACAAAAAATAACAAAAAACTGGTATTTGCTTTACAAAATCAACAATGCTGCCATATCCAAGGCACCAGAAAACCGGCCATTTTGAATCCTGCTGGTAAAATTCATCCGATTACACAACAAAAAGTTGAATCTAATGGGGAGATTCTGCACGAATCATAGCTATGGCGCTCACAATGAAGTCCTTTCCTCTTGAAGCCCAGACATGGTGCGCAAGAAGACGTTGGCCATCCAAGTCTGTGAGAAATGGGAGGTGTTCCACCACTGCATCAGGGTCCAGTAATTTGGGTAAGTCCCCAGCCTTCGGAATGCCATTATCTAGGTTAGCAAAAACTGCCGTCTCAACATCATCACCTAGAATTGTATCTTTAAAGGTCTCCCGAATGTAGACCAACGCGTCCACCTTGGACATCCCCAAGTCTAGTAGAGATGCGAGGAAACGAGAGGGGATGTTGGTATTTACCCGATAACTATCTATAGAGGATAGAAATCGCAGCCCCAAGACCATCTTAACAGCCTCAATGAACATTTTGGATTTCACCTTGCATAAGCCCATGAGTCTGGCATCTGAAATTTGACTCAAAAAAACTAGTTGTTGTCTGGTGTTGGTAAGACGACTTGGTGTCTCCATGCTGGCAAAAGGCTGTAAAAAACCATATTGATCTTAACATAGATAGAACGCTGCTATCGTTCCAATAAATGGCCAACAAAATGCATTAATGGTTGAAATGAGCGAGCGTCCCTTCACCAGAAGATTACCGTCGGTCGCACAAGTGGAAAGGTGTCCTTTAAGCAGGAAAATTTATTTCTGAAGCATTTGGAGGGCTGGAAACCCAGCGCACGAAAGGACTAATGTGACATTAAATTTCCTGTTAGGATCTCCTCGGGCCAGGCCGTGACTGGAGTTGTCCAATCATATTAGTTCTGAAAATGTATGTAGAATGTCCTTTATTTCAAATTTGCAACGATCTCTGACTAAATAGATTTTTAATTTTTAATTGAAGGGCAAAGCCAAAGCCCTTTGTGACCAAGGGCCAATCTCTTTGATCGCTTGACCATCTGCTGCTAGATTGGCAAGCAAATCTGCTTCCCCATTGGCTTCTCGAAATGTGTGGTTGATAGTAAAGGCATTGAAAAGCTTCAGAAGATCCAAGGCACGATCCAGATGAGTTGACAATTTCCAATTTGGCATAGATTCCAACCTTATGGCATTGACTACTAAAGAAGAGTCCCCTTCAATTTCAATGTTTTGTAATTGAAGATCCTTGCAGAAGAGAAGGCCAAAAACCAGAGCTTTAAATTCCGTTGCATTATTGGTGTCTTCATCCAAAGGGACTGCTAATTTACCAATGATGACCCCTTGCCAAGTTTTGATAATGCAACCTGCACCAGAAGGACTTGGATTGCCCCTCGAGGCCCCATCAAAATTTAATTTAAACCAGCCTCTTTTGGGAGGTAACCATTTAGCTTTCTTTCTTTTCACAACTGAAGCCTTCTCACCATCCCTTGTAAAGGTTGGAATCTTAATCCCGAACCAACTTAATCTCATAGAACTATCCCAATCTGTGAATTTATTCTTCTTATTGATGCTCAACCCCGACCTGCTATTGACCACCTCTATAATGGCAGCCTCCACTTTATTCTGAAAAGAAGCAATAGTCATTTCTTTATTCAAGAAGATGCGCTTGTTTCTTTCTTTCCATAATTCCCAAAGAAGAAGAGAAGGACAAACATTCCACAGACCGTTCAGAAGACCAGACCACGATCTTATTGGCCAACGTAGAAATAGACTTGTTATATCATTTGGAAGAGCCGTGATCAGTCTCAACTTTGCACACATCCATCTCCAACATTCTTGAGAGAAAGGGCAGCCTAAAAGCAAATGATCAATGCTTTCTTCTTCTTTTCTACATAGCACATACCAAGATGGACCTTGAAATCCTAGTTTCTTGAATTTCTCTACTGTCAAAATCTTCCGTTGAAAAGTTGCCCATGCAAAAATTCTTGTCTTGGCACACATAATTTGTCCTAGTAAAGGTGAGTGGGCAAATCTGAGTTTTCCATGTGTTCAATACCTGCTGCAATTCTATATCCATCTCTAGCATTGAAATTTCCAGACTTTGAGCCTGCCCAAATTACCCTATCTGTACCACTTCTAAAAACTAGCTTTCTTGGAGCTAAAACTCTGCCTAAATTCAAGATCTCTTCAATCGGTAAAGGGAGAGAGGAGAAGTCTTTCCACTTCCACTCGAAGGATTGATCTTGTTGTGGAAAAAGAACATAATCTTTTACCTTATCCCCCCAATGCACTTTAAGGAGGGCCTTCGTTTGCTCAAAATTGGACTCTCTATCTAAGCATTGATATCCACCTCATGAGTCTTCCCAAAAGAATGTTGAAGCGCCATCATGGATATCCCAAATGATAAGATCAGAGATAATTGTTCTACATGACAAAATGAAGTTCCAAATTCTTGAACCTTTTGATGGATTTGTGATTTGAACAATGTCCAAATTGTTGTCACTATTCAAGTATTTTGATTGAAGGATTCTAACCCATTTCGAGCTAGGCTCTTTGAGCATTTTCCATATTAATTTTGCTCCTAGAGCTTTGTTCTGCCATAATTGATTTCTCAAACTTGAATCTCCCTTATTCTTGGGCTTGCATACCTTATCCCAGGCTATGAGGACAAGCTTATCTTTCTCTAAATTGCCTTGCCAAAAAAACCTACGCATCATTTGTATCATTTCTTGATTTGCTCCGTTTGAAAGTGCTAAATAAGACAACAAGTAAATGGGCAGAGAAGAGATGATTGTTTTTAGCATTAAAAGTCTTCCTGCCCAAGAGAGCCATCGACCCTTCCAGGAGTTTAGCCTTTTGTCCATTCTGTCTTTCAGAGGATCCCACAACTTTGAGCTTCTGACACCTTTGTCAATCGGCAGACCTAGATAAGTGCAAGGTAGTTCTCCTTTTTTGAAGTTTAGGATGCTCAGAATTTCCCTTTCCTTTCTTGGGTTGGTGGAAAAAAAAACTTCAGATTTGTTTTTGTTGACTTCCTGACCTGAAACTTTTGCATAAGAATTAAGTATCCTTAGCAAATGAAGCGCTTCTGCCGACTTAGCTGTCCCAAATAACATAGTATCATCTGCAAATTGTTGATGAGTGACACCGATATCCCTTGACACCTTAATTCTTTCTATTTGAGACAAATTTTGCTTATTTTTGATGGCCCTCCCCAAGGCTTCTGCTAGAATGATGAACAAGAAAGGGGATATTGGGTCCCCTTGTTTTAGACCCCTCGAAGCTCCGAAGAAGCCTTCCAGAGTGCCATTGACTAAAACCGAATATCTTGGCCCAGAATTGCATTCAAAAATCCAATTTATCCATTTTTTATCAAAGCCAAATGCCTCCAGGACCTTACACAAGAAACTCTAGTCAACCTTATCATAAGCTTTTCGAATGTCAAGTTCAACATACTTGCTGTCTTGGTGTTTTGAAGAGTGTGAATGACTTCTTGAGCAATGATCACTCCATCTAAGATAGACCTACCCGGGACAAATCTTGTTTGTTCCTCTGAGATTATATGCACTAACAATGATTTGAGTCTGTTGGCTATTACCTTAGTCATGATTTTATAGATGGTATTGTAAAGCGCTATAGGTTTGAAGTCTTCCAACCTACTGGCTTTCTTTTTCTTAGGAATGATGGCAATAAAGGTATTATTAATTTCCTTTAGCAAACTCCCTAAATTCCTATCTGCTTCCAGTGCTTCAGTCAATTCTCTACCCAGAAAAGGCCAGCACACCTGAAAGAAGCTGGCAGGGAATCCATCTGGGCCAGGAGCCTTATCTGGATGCAACTGTTTTAGTGCCATTTCCACTTCCTCTAAGGAAAAATTATTATTTAGGAATGAATTCTGATTTTCACTTATCAAGTTGGGGATGTGACCAAGGAGAGCCTGCTGATCAATCCTGCTAGACCCTTCCCTATTGTTGAGCAGATCTTGATAATAACCCACAATTTGATTTCTAATGAATTTTGGGATCCTGCAAATGAGTTCCATCTTCCAGCTCTAGGCTATGGATTCTATTAGCACACCTTTTCTGTTTAGTGATATTGTGGAAATATTTTGTATTCTTATCACCATCTGCTATCCAATTTTCCCTTGATTTTGTTTCCAAAAAAATTCTTCTTTAGCTAAAACATCTTCATATTCTGCCATAAGTTCCTTTTCTCTGAGATAAGAGTCTTGAGACATGCCATTGGATATTATTTCTTCATTCAGTTTGGCTAAATTTTCTTCAATGCTCTCCTTTGCCTTAAAGATATTCTTAAAATGCAGTCTATTCCATTCCAATATCTTTTGTTTGACATATTTTAGTTTTGAGATGAATCTAAAAAGTTTGGATCCTTCTACTTGATCTTCAAGCCACCAACCTTGCACTATGCTCAAAAAGCTTGCATCCTTCAACCACATGTTTTCAAACTTAAAAGGAGACCTGGCAGCGTCACATCTCCAAGAATACTTAGAATAATGGGGAAATGATCAGAGCCTTAGCATGGCAGGATTTTCCTTATCATAGAATGAGGAAAGGTAGTCAAATCACCTTCAAAAAAGAACCTGTCTAATTTTTCTTCTATGTTACAATACCCTAGTCCCTTGTTATTCCATGTGAATGATTCACCCTCAAAATCAATCTCCAACAACTCATGGCGCTGCACCCAATCCTTGAAATCCTTCTGAGTTTGTCTCGGTCATGAGATTCCTCCTTTCTTGTCCCCGATATGCAAAGTGGAGAATTAGGACCATAGACATTAATCAACAGAAAATGAGATTTGGAGATTGTAGAACTTACCTTTCCGCCCATCCAATATTTACCATCCCCAAGAGGTTCATATGCCACTCTAGTTGTGTTCCATGCAATGGCCAAACCACCCAAAGCACCCTCCGATTGGACTGAAACTATTCTCCAATTCCTAAAACTATGCAAAAAATTCTTCATATATGATGATTGCAATTTTGTTTCTTGAAATAGAATAATTTCCGCCTTGGCTAGGCAGATCCTACGCTTTACCAGGCACTTTTTTTTAGGGGCATTGAGGCCCCTAACATTCCATGATAGGATTTTCATGACCCTTGGGGAAGGGATTTGCCCTTCCCCGAATCCATTAAAGTTGTGATTTTCATCTTTCCATCTGCATCCCCATCCTTGTTCTTGAGTTCCAACAGAGTTTTCCTCCCCACTTTTTTATTTGAAGTGCACCCAAAATCCGGTTTGGGTTTATTGGAGGCAATTTGCTATATTCCTAGTGTGAGTTGTTCTGTTTGTATATCCATATTTGAAAATAAGAGAGCATTTTCTTTCTGCTCTAATCCATCTTCTACCATTATCTCTTTAATAAGAACAAGTTTTTTTTGCTGTTCTTCTGGGGACGAGTGCATTCGCTGTGCATTTCTTGAGTCTTCCTCATTGAAGATCCCAAGGATTTCACAAATAAAACTGAGTTTTTGGAGCTCTGCATCACCCCTATCTTCCTCTGGTTCTTGAAAACTTTCTTTGACCATTTCTTTGTTAGCCATTACCTGATCCAAAGTACCAGTAGCAAAAACGCTCCTAGAAACTTCCCCTTCCTTGCTCAATTCCACAAGTTGTTGGCTAATGTCTCTATGTAATCTCTTTGTTTCTTCCAATAGGTGAACTAGTTCCACCTCTAACTCTGGAGCCGGAGTCTGTTCTTCCTTTGATAGAGGAGAGGTTTCTTTATCCCTTTGTAAACCAAGAGAGTCATATTGAGTTTCCTTTACAATGTCTACATCCGAGGAGAGCTCTGGTTTCGAAAACTGTTGTTCTGTTTAATTATTTCTGTGTTCCACTAAGTCTTTCTCTGTCACTATATTGTCCCCAATCGATCTCTTTCCCATTTGGGGCTGCAGAGACTTCATTCTTTTGCAGGGTCAACTTTGAACCTCCTACTACACACATCTCCCTGAGAAGACATTTTTTGTTGGTTTGACCAAAGTTTGGCTTTATCTTTTGAAACCATTTTCCATTTGAGGTGAGTATTTCCAGAGTGCCATAAATTCCAACACCCACATCTATTTCCACCAATACACATGGCTCTGAACCATTGTCGTTTAAGAAATCCTCATCTACACCCAAGCAGGATCCAAGTGCGTCCCCAATGTGGATGAGGGCTTCCATACTCTAGTATTCCGCCAGTAAACCGGTTAAGGTTATGCATGTGGGAATCTTTCTAATGGAGTATTTCCAAGGGTTGAAGTTTGGTACCCATTTAGTGCAATGGAAGCTCGACCCATTGTAGAAGAGGGGTTTGCCATATAATATTTCCTGTTTCAGATTCTGATCTACACACTCAAAGAGGTAAAAAGAGTTAGGGATTTGTTTGATACTAACCCTATCGTTGAAGGAGCATCTCCACCAATCTATAATCTCCTGGGAGGACCCTCCAATACCCCACCATTTGACCAACAGTGCTCTTTCCCTCAAGCGATCCATTGAAGAGGTTATTATCTCTAAAGGTAATGTGAAAAGCTTACTCCCTTGTGGTTGCAGAGTTTCTTGGATCCTAGCACTTAAATTATCTGCAACATAAGATTCTTGTCGAGCTGGGGCTTTAAATCTATTGTTCTTCCCAGAAGCCCAAGAAGATTGCTGCAATTGTTTAATGCCTAAGCGGATGGCATTTGCTCCTGTAAGCATGAGCTGGGCACCTGTAGCGGGATCTTCCCACCTACTTGTTTGTTGTTGTTTGCGATTCTGCCCGGCTTTTCTCCTCCATTGCTCTGCAGGTTTCCCCATTTTTTTCTAATATTAAACAGGGTTTTTGGGTCTTTTAGACGTGATGGTAGGGTTGAATTTGACCCCAAATGGTCTAGAATGAGTGATATGTGGATGGCCAATTTTAAACTTCTCCAAAGCTTTGCAAATCTTGCCATTGAAGCTTTATTTGGACCAAATGATGAGAAAAATTAGCAAATTCAGAACATACGAACTCAACACAAGATGAACTTGCAAATGCAAATATGTCAATTCACGCAAGAAATAACCCTTGGACTAAGATGTACTTGCCCTCATTACCCAAAAGATGACTAACCTTATGATATCACAACTTTGATACCATGTTAGGATTTGTCCTAAATACAACAAATCTACCTAGGACCTAATGTCTATGAGCTAATCACAAATCTAGATTGGAGAATAAAGATATTTTATATCAATATAATGGAGCGAATTACATAGAGTAATGTACAAATATTTAGGCGTCTTGGATACATGATTTTTGGAAGTGACATGTCCAAGAGGTCATGAGTAAACTCACAATCACTCCCACTTTGGAGGTGAGTTAACTCAGTCTAATTGAGAGAGAGGTGGGTTTGACTAAACACAGGTGGCACTTAACTACAATCAATCAAGGATTGATGAGGCCGCACTAGCGCTTATGTGCCTCAAGTCAAGGCAAACACATCATTATTAGCTACCTAGGTGAGAATAATTAAATATTCCTAATATCCTAAGTAAACTTATTAATAGGTACAATATTACAGCAACGATCCTCATAAATAGTAGGATCAAGATTTATTTGAAATATGTTACCAATTGGTCTTGATTGTAGGAAATTCTTTTTCGCTTGCATTTCCAAATGTAATATGGGAAATTCCATTCTGCTTTCATATCCCTATGGGGGATGCTTATGAAGAGGAATTTTGGAGGACATAATGCAAAATATTTTTGATTTTGGTAGTGTTTTACCTTTTTTCCCTTTGGGTGCATAGGGCAAGTGGCATTCCCTAGAAATATTTTATTTTTGGGAGTGTATTGCCTTTTTCCCCTTGGGTGGATGGGGCATTTAGTATCCCACACTAAATAGTGGGATTTGGGGCAACTTTAGGTGGTTTCTTCCTCTTAAGACATTTACCTATTTCTTAAATATGGGGAAGGGCCATTTTAAAATTTCCTTATTTAAAGCAACATAGAATTAAAATGCAAAAATAAACTTATTTGTGGCTAGTTGAAAAAGAGAAAAATGCTTGGGGAAAAATGACAAAGTTAATGTTGCAAGCATTAGTTTGATGTCAAGATGACATGTTAGAGTTGGATTTTTAAGAAGTGTCATTGTTTGATAGAAGACTTCTAAAGGTGGTTGTCAGAATTGGTAGAAGCTTAAAGAAAGTGCACATTGTCAGGGACAAGGAGAAACAGAAATTTGTAGAGAAAATTAATGTTCTCTAGCAAATGATAGAGGGAATCATAGAAAAGAGTTAATCAAGTATATTTCACATTTGGTTGAGAGAGATTTGCAAAAGATGATGAAATGTTTGTTTGCAGATTTATTTTAACAACGAGAAGTCTACTGGGAACATCAACAAGTAGAAATGTGCCAAGAAAGGAAACAAGAAGCATTTGAAAGTTCTAGAGAATTCCTTGGACTATGGGTGATATATGCCAAAGTTTAGGATTTTTGAAAAAAAAATGGAAGGTTTATAAATCAAGGAAATTACAAGAGTGTATAAAGATACATATATGAAACATGATGTTCACAGAAACAAAGCTAATAGTTCTTGATTGTATGGAGGACAACAAATCAAATCCATGTAGGTTAGTGTTTTTTTTTTTTAATCTTAGTTGAACTAGATTGCCCTTCCAAAGTGCGAGGGGATAAAAGCTTTAGTTATAGCGGATGCCATTTCTCATTGTGGGGTATGGGGATGAGGTTTTTTGGGGGTGGTTGTGAGCTATTCTTGCTTGGTGTTGCTTCTTGCACTTTATATTTTTCACTGAAAAGATATATTCTAGACACCATCCAATGTAGTTGACTTTAAGTATGCAGAAAATGAAAATATTTTCCTACAATTTTTTGCCAAGGAGAAATTATGAGAACATTGGCACTCATATGCACGGGCACCTAATGCTCCAATTGGAACAAGTTGGATTGGGGCCATTCTCTAGCTTTTGAGCAATCCTTTGGAGAGGACTAGTATTTTACCAATTTGCAATTATGCTTGATTTTTATTTTGGATGGACTTGGTGATTATAGCGCACATTTAGAAGGCCTCATTAGTGTTATCAATGTAGTTAGAGCTGATGTACCTATTGAACACATCCAATAGTGCATTTGGAGGTAGACATGAGTAGAAATCTTTCGTAACATACAACAAATTTTCAATGTCAGAAGGGCTTTACATACCAATTGATTTGATATTTGAATCACTCAAGTATATTTGGTTAGCCAGCCATAGGTTACATGATTTGGTTTTCCCTTTAAGGAAAGAGGCTTAGCTTCTACGTGTTCCATCCACAAACTTCTCCCTATGTAGAGATAGAGATGAACATAATAGGGTAGTGAAGAAATTTCAACGTAGGCAACCAATGTCCTAATGCATTCAACCAAGAATTAAATTCTTTAACATTGCATTAATTGCGCACCTATTAAAATTCAAAACAACGAAAGTGAAAACAAGACATAATTTACACCTTCAAATCTGTTTTTCATTCCTTCGAAAAACTTACAAGGAAACCTCTACAAGCTGTTCCAATAACAGTTGCATGCAATCATATCACTGTGTTTTATCACAATTGATCACTGAATTAATATTGTTCTATCTTGAACCTATCTTTATATATTCAATTAAAAATCTAATTTTCAAAAAACTTCTTATCTCTTGCAGGAGATGACATGGAAGATAAGTTTAAATCATTAGTGTATATCTACACTTTATTAGACTTAATTAGCTAAATAAAGAATTTCACTTTATCACTTAAGTGAAATGCAAAATAAAATTAACTTGAACTACTTGCATGTTCACACTAAACCTGTGCAAAAGTTCCTCTCTGAGCTAAAAAACTTAACACTCCCTCTTAGCGAGGAAGGAATTCGGCATCAATCCAAGTTTGTCTCGGAATGATTCAAACTTCCCTTTTGCTAGGGCTTGGTTAGAATATCAGCTAACTATTGATTTGTGGAAATATGCTGAAGCTAAATTGCTCCCTTTTGAATCCCGTCTTGAATGAAGTGATATTTAATCTCTATATGCTAGGACTTGTCATGAAACATTGGATTCCTAGAGAGTTTGATTGATACAACTTTGATTATCACAATAAATGACGTGGGATCCAACTCTTGATCAAACAATCCTACAAGTAACTTGCAAAGCCAAATAGCTTCACAACTGACAATACTAGCTGCCATGTAGTTTGCCTCTGTTGAGGTAATTGCCACTGAAGTCTGTTTCTTGCTGATCCAAAATATCATCGCTTAACTCAAGCTAAAGCAACACTCTGAGGTGCTCGTTCTAATTGTTGCATTGCTTGCCTAATCTAAGTCTGTATACCCTTGCAACTTCACTTCACCATCTCCAAGATATCTTAAACCGTATTCCATTGTGCCCTTCAAATGCTTGAGCATATGTTTTGCTGCTATCCAATGCTCCTGCCTTGGACCCACCATGAACAGACTCAAGGTGTTCATTGCAAAACATACATTTGGTCTAGTGCTGAACAAATACATCAAGGAGCCTATCAGTTGCTTGTACAACGTGGGATCAACCAACTTTGAATTTGAGGTTGTCACCTTCTTCAGATTAGTGATCATAGGTGTGGCCATAGGCTTGCAATCCTCCATTCCAAATTGCTTCAGGATCTCAATTGCATACTTACCTTGCCCAAGGAAAAACTCCTCTGGTTTTTGCTAAACCTCCAAACCTAAGAAGTAATGCATCGTGTCGATGTCCTTCATCTCAAACTTAGCAGATAAATCTGCTTTGCACCCTGCAATGAGCTTCTTTGCATGTGTAAGAAACAAGTCATCTACATACAATACCAAAACAAGCAAATCAGTCCCAACAACTATATAATATCAACTGGGATCCGTTTCACTTTTGGTAAAGCCTAGACTTGTCAGATTTCCATCTATCTTGGAGTACCATGCTCTCAATGTCTGTTTGAGTCCATACAAGGCTTTCTTAAGCCTGCAAACATGGGATTCCGTCCCATTTACCTCAAAGCCCGAGGTTCCTCTATATACATTTCTTTCTCAATGATCCCATTAAGGAAAGTTGTCTTAACATCCACTTGATGTATCTTCCATTCCATAGATGAAACTAAAGACATAATTGCTTCGATGGAAGTGTATTTGGTGATTGGAGCAAAAGTCTCCTCATAGTCTACTCCCTCTTTTTGAGAGAACCCTCTCGCCACAAACCTCACTTTGTACTTTTCAATGTTATCATCTACAACATGCTTGATTTTATAGAGCCACTTGGAAGTCACAACTGACTTCCCCCCTTGGTCTTGGCACAATGTCCCATACATCATTTTTCATGATGGAGGTGTACACCATAGCATCCCTCTAAACATGTTGGTCTATTGCTTCTTGGAAGCTAGAAGGTTCTAAATCTATGATGTTGCTCATCAATGCCATGTAGTTTGGAAACTTCTTCGTTGGTTCGCCTTGTAACTTGTAAAGATTGCCTTCTCTAACCCCTATAACTAGTGCAGTATCTAGGCTAGATTCTTTCGGCCTGATAAGGACTTGTTGGTTTTTAAATTCAACTGCATTGCCTTTATCTTGCATAAACGAAATTGAAGCCAAATTCTTCCTAAAAGTTGAAGGGGAATTGTACCAACTCCTGCTACTGGATACTTGGCATCACCACCAAGCTCAACCTGAACTCCAGAGTTGTGTTCTTTGAGTTTGGTAAAACAATGCTAGGCTGATGTCATATGTCTAGATGCTCCACTGTCCACATATCAAGCATCCCTTGAAATCGTATTGGTAGAAAGACAAGATACCATTGAGAAATATTTCTCAAACTTGGTAGCAAACTCATTCATTTGAGTTTTTGCAGAGGTTGCCACTTGCTTCTGTTGTTGCTTTCCTTTGCCTTTCTTCTTTTTTGGACATTGTGATGCATAATGACCAAACTTATGAAAAATAAGGCACTTGATTTTACTCAAGTCCCTTTTCCTTGGCTGTGAGGATGAATCCTCATCCTTTTTATCCTTGCTGGGCCCTTCTCCTTTACTTTTCCTTGTCTGTCCAAAGAGAGCTAAATTATTGTCACCGCCCTTCTTGTTGGCTTTTGACTCCATTCAAGTTTCCTCTTGGATAGAGTCATCCCACAGTCTCTCAAAGGAAGAAGATTTTCCCTGGCACAAATGCCCTGAACAAATGCTTGCCATGAAGATGAGAACCCATTAAAAGCTAAATTCACTAGCTCGCCATCTTCAACTTTCTCCCTAACTGCTACAAGTTGGTCATGAAGCTATGTGACCTTCATCAGGTAATTGGTAATAGTATCCAATTTAGACATCTCTATGGATCTGTGTTTATATGCAAAATCATTTTCCTGCTTATTTTCTCGCTCTAGAAAAGTAACTAATGCATCAAACATCTACTTGGTTGTTTTCTTTTCAAATAAATAGGGAATTAAATGATCCTTTTTTGCATTCATGATCATCTGTTTGGCCTTTATCTCTTTCTTTTTATGAGTTGCCAATTCCCGCGGATTCGTAGGTGGAGTCACTTGATTTTTGAAGATATCCTAGAGATTATTTTCTTCCAACAACAAAGTCACCCTAATTTTCCAAGGCAAGAAATTTATCGCATCTTCCAATGTATCCTCGAACCTAAGGCCCGCTGATGCCATTTTATTAAAAAATAAAATATTTTGCTCAAAAACTCAAAAATTTGAAATAAGGAAATTGCTCTTTAGATTTTTTAAACACTTGTAATAAATTTGCCCTAGTCGTGGGCTATTGAACCTGCTCAAAATTATTGAAAAACTTGCAGAATTTCGGCCAAACCCTAGCCATTGTTTTGTGCCCTAGCCACTGCTTCAAACCCTAGCCGTTGAGAAATCCACCAAAAAAACTCACAACCCTAATCCTGGGATGCCTTGATATAACTTGTTGTGAACAAAACATTGTTGTGGGTTTTAAGACCAAAAAACAGTCATGGTTTTGTATTTCAAAAAACATTGCAACTTTAAATCCTTCTGCGGTGTGATTTGGTAGAAAAAAATCCGCAATTTTATACCTCTTTTAGGCCACAATTTTTCATAGGAAAATATGGCGTGATTTATAAAAAAAGCTGTTGATTTCTTCTCCTTTGTGGTTGCGGATTAGCTACAGAAACCCACACGATTTTATGTGGAAAAACTCTGTGATATCCCTTAAAAAATAAAAGGGGATTTTCCCTCTGCCCTTGGTCGTGATTTCTCTCTAGAAAATCCGACATGATTTTAAATAATAAAACCTTGATATTCGTTTATCTCAGGCTATGCAATTTTTCTCCTGCATTTACTAGCTCTGATACCATGAAGAACTTTCAATGAAGGCAATCAATATCTTAATGTATTCAACTAAGAATTGAATTCTTTAACATTGCATTAATTGCACACTTGTTAAAATTCAAAACAACAAATGTGAGAACGAGATAGGTAATTTACACCTTAAAATTAGTTTGTCATTTCTTTGAAAAAATTACAAGGAAACCTCCACAAGTTGTTCCAATAACAGTTGTATGGAATTATATCACTGTGTTTTATCACAATTGATCATTGAGTTATTATTCTTCTATCTTGCACCTATCTTTATACTATTCAATTAAAAATGTAATCTTCTGGAAGCTTCTTATCTCTTGTAGGAGATGATTTGGAAGACAAGTCTAAATCATTAGTATATATCTATACATTATTAGACTTATTTAGCTAAATAAAAGAATTTCACTTTATCACTTAAGTGAAATGCAAAATATAATTAACTCGAACTACTTGCATGTTGACACTGAACCTGTGCAGAAGTTCCTCTCTGAGCAAAAATCGTCAGCAAGTGGAAGCACAAAGATCTTTCCCACTTGTGGGCCACACATTGCTTAGCTATTTATGCAATAATTGTATGCCCCAATCTTGGGACACAACGAAAATTAGACTAAGTTCATTGTAGGTGACTTTTTTGACATGTATATGTGTCTCTTAAACATTGTATGTGGTATCCTTTTCCCTCCAAGCCACATGAAAGGAATTCGTTAGACACAAATCGTTGATTCAGATTACATTTTTTCATGATCAAACAAAGTTATGACATGAAAATTTTCAAGAATGTGGCTCTGAAAGTAAGCTTTCCAAAAATATAGATTTAATGTAGTATTTTATTATTATATTTATTTTCTATTTTTCTAACCAAAATAGGATTATTACAAAAATCAAAGACTTATGTTCAACACGTGGAAAAGTAACAAACAATGAAAAAAATTATAAAAAATTAGAGTGCCTTTCATATCGATGTTCTTTTTTTAACAAAAAAATTAATTAATTTGGGTATATGCAAAAACAGATGCATTACAAGTAAACATGTGTCTAAATTAATAATTGTTCTTGATTAAAACTTAATAATAAATAGGATATGCAAAAAAAGTGCCCTAGATATCAGTGTTAATAATCTATATTAAATAAATTGTGAACAGATTTTATGTCTAGCTCAAGTTATGCTTATGGAAAAATATCACAGGTCATTAGTTTATATTATTTTCAAATTCTTTACTGTTTGCTTACTATAATTGAGAGAGAATGAATTATTTAAAAAAAAATGATTTGTGTGGCCCACTTAGGCCAAATAGTGGGACACCTAGTATACTGTCACCCAATAGCAACAACAACTCATGATTAAAATTCACAACCTCACCAAGGAAAGGTGAAGATAAAAGTGACTATGTTAGGATATTATGATCTTTAGGTTTAAGCCATGATAGTCATTTAAGTAGTAATATTAATAGTGCCATGCAAACATATTGTAGAAGAATGATTGACAAAGTACACAAGATTTTACATGGATAAAACCATACTGTAAAAAACCCCACAAAGCATCATTCAATAGTGAGAATTTTTTTGTAAAGCTTGTACAATTACAAACATAAGAAACCTAACATTACACAATCTCCTTCCTCTCCTTCTTTCCTCAAATACCTCACAATTTCCTCGTAGTTATGTCAATCTGCGAATGCAAATCATTCACAATACAAATATCCCAATATATATGGTGTGTGATATTTAACTAATGGATTAATTAATAATCACTTCCCTATAATATGGCCAAGCCATATTTATTTATAAGGGTAATCCTTATGACAAATAGAGCCTATATTAATGTCATTAAGGACCACTAATGTGAAGTATGCCCCCCTAATGAACGTTATGCTCTTAACACCCCCCTCAATGTTTATAGGGGTTGCATGCAATCAATTTCTTTTGACAAAGAAAAGATGAAGATCCTCAGTGATACATGAGTTCTTTTACTAACGTGCCTTAGGATCAAATAAATGCAAAGATGATGATCATGCATTTTAGATTACATGATTACAATAATCTTATACAATGATTTTAAGTTGACCACTAGGAGGTGTCATTGTTATGCACACTCCCCCTCAATGGCAACTCCTTGAGGCCCAACATTGTTTTGAATTTACAAAATTTGGCATTGCACAAATGTTTTGTAAAGATGTCTGCCACTTGATCGTTAATATGGCATAATTGGAAAGTATTTTCACCATTGAGAATTTCTCTCTAATGAAGTGCACATGGACTTCAATGTGCTTTGTTTTTTGATGTTAGATTGGATTTTTGACAAGAACAATATTACTTTGGCTATCACATAATAAAGTGGTACTCTTAGTAGTTCCCATTTGAAACTATTCTATCAATCTCTTAAGCTACATTGGTTCCTTTGTTGCTTCTATTACACTACTATTTTTAGCCTCTATAGATGAGAGAGTCATAATTGATTGTTTCTTACTACATGTGATAGCATTTGCACCATATTTAAAGACACCCAAAAGTAGATTATCTATAAATAGAATCATCAACATAGTCAACATCACAATAACCAAATAATCTAGTATTTTTAGTGCAGGAATAATAAAGACCATAATTAAGTGTTCCTTTTGTATACCTTAAGATTCTTTTAGCCATTTCCTAGTGATGCACATATGTATCTTACATAAGTCTAGATGCAATACCTATTGCATAGGTAATATTAAGTATAGGTATAGTGAGGCAGATCAAACTTCCTACTAGTTGTCTATACAAAATAGGATTGGTCTTTTCACATGAAGGTTTAGGATCAAGTTGGAGACCTACTTGAATAGGTATGGCAACAAGTTTATAGTTAATCATGTTAATTCTTTGAAGCAAGTCATTTGTGTATCTAGCTTGAGATACTGGAATAAGGTGATGATCTTAGAATATAGTCATTCCCATGAAGTAATGAAGAAGCTTGAAGTTAGTCATTTCAAATAATTGATTTAATTTGGTTTTATACTTGTGGATTAAATAGTTAAGAGTATTTGTAATGAGTAAGTCATCCACATACAACACAATTATTGTTGTTTGGCCATTTTCAATTTTAATAAAGAGATTTTTATTAGAATAGCAAATAGAGAATCCGAGAGGTTGAAATAAGCTATTGATCTTTGCATACCAAGCTTAGGGCATGTCCCCATGCCGCTGCTTCGCTTATTTTGGCTAGCAGCCACTGCTTAATTTTTTTAGGAGATATTTGTGGAGCTAGTGACCCAATGAATATTTTATTTTTCTGCTTATCTTAAGCAGTTATCTTAATTTATAGTTTTTATTATATAAAAAAAATAAAAACAAATTATCTTAATTAAGAAGAAAATAAAAAAAGGGAAGGAAGGAAATATATGCAGCCACATGGCATATTTTTCATTATGGAGTGGCTGCTTATTTCTAGGCCCCCCTTTTTTCCACAGCTTATTTGCAATTCCTAAACAGTAGCTGCTCCACAAAAATAAGGAAAGATTCTATATTATCCATTTCCCATAATTGTAAATTTCCACGGGGCCACTCCAACTGCTTAAATTTAAGCAGAAAATAAACTTAAGTAGCGGCATGGGGACATGGGGTTAGGGAGCTTGTTTAAGGCCGTAAAGAGTTTTTTTGAGTTTATATACATACTTTTCTTTATTAGTTTTTTCAAAACCTTTTGGTTGAGAGATATAAGTATTTTCTTGAAAATAACCATTTAGGAATGTGTTTTAAACATTCATTTGGTGTATCTCCCAATCATTTTGAGTTATGAAAGAAAGAAGCATCCTAATGGTGCTCATCTTTGCAACTGTGTAATGTCCACATTTTCAGGTTCTCTTGCAACATAGTTGGAGTTGACTTTTTGGGTTTGTGACATCCTGTTCAAAGGAGTATTTCGATGTCACCGGTGTTCTTAGGTTATCTAGTGGAGCTGTATGGCACTTGCCGGAGGGATTTCAGGCAACTTGTCCATACTATTTATACCAAGTGCTCGCATGGCGACAATCTTTCTGGGTGTTTTTGGGTTTGTTCTCTTTGGTCTTCAGAGAACACTTCTATTTTTAGTAAGTGTCAGTCTGGATACTGTTTTGGCGACTTGGTAGTATCAGGTGTTTAATTGAGCTCTGGAGGTTACGATGAGCGGCATGCCACTTTCTAGGGTGTTTTTGGATGATTACTCCTATACTTACTATTTTTAGTAAGTTGGTTGGGGTCACCGATGGAGTCGGTGTTGGCACTTATATATTTTAATGACATCGGTGGGCGAGTGGTATGAGATTCTCGACATTTTAAGTGACTAGAGAATATGATTTTAAATGTCGAAAATATTAAAGTTAAATTAAAATATTTAACTTATAATATTTAAATGTTATAAAGTTACTTTATTTCTAAAGTAACTAAAGGGGATATAAGTTATAATATTTGAGGTCATTTTAAGGATGAGCGCTCAACATGGGAGACATAAGGGTTATTAATATTTAATAAAATATTATATTCCTCCATCTTGGTCGTTGGGAAAGGAGAGGAAATAAAAGATGAAAAAAGAGAGCTCATTCTCATCTATTGTTGTGCATAATATTTCTGAACTTGGTTTGTGAAGTGGGAAGGGTTTGTGAGGACAAAAACCCTTACAGGTTACATCCTCCACGTTGGTGAAAGATCCAATCTGGTGGATTTATGGTGGTTTAACAGCAGGGATCACAGTTGGACTCAATGACAGAGAAGAATGATTCTTTGGAGCTGATTGAAAATGTATATGTTGATGTATTGAATGTTTGAAAACTTCATTTATGCTGAGCATATAAATCTGAAGAGTTTGAGAAGGGTTTTGATATTTTAAATATCAAATTTTGCTGGCTGTACCACCTTGTGAGCAGGCCGTACAGTTCTATGCAGCTGTTTGGGTGTTAATGTGAATGAAATTCCTCTCATTCTTGGCGTTGAATATCTATATGCATGCTGCAGATATATCAGAGACTGTTGGAACAGATTTCTGGTGTTTTTATTGTGTTTAAGCTGCTGTTGTACTCCAGGACAGTGCCGTACAGCTACAGCCAGGGTGTGAGGACTGTGGATGCTGATTCGCCTAGGGTTTGGGCCAGAAAACCACTTGTTTGAGAGCTATTTTTGATGCTTGTTTGACTGCAAACCATTCTGTGGAGGAGAACTGAAGATTCAGTCCATTTGAAGGATTCCTAGGATTCCCTGTTCGCTGTCAATGTCATATCAGACCTGTTAAAGGAAAATGCAGCTGATGGGTATGTTAGTTTGTATGTTGTAATGGTTTTGTAGCTACCAGGTATCTTTGATTTGGTCAATATATTGCAATTTCAGTGACTGTTAGTTATGGGTGTTGAAATGTTGTATTGTAAGAGATATTTCAGTCATTATATTCTGCATGCATATGTTTATACATATATTCCGTGAAACAATTAACATACAAACACAAACAAAAAAAAAACAATCTCAGAAAAAATCAGACCCAGGGGTATACATTACAAACTGGGGAAAACGTTTTATCATAATCTATACCATGTCACTCAATAAAACCTCTAGCTAACCTTAGCTTATAGTTGTCTGTTTTACTGTTGGAGTAGTATTTGATTTTATAAAGCCAATGACAATCGACAATAATTCTTTTTGAAGGTGGAGGGACAAGATCGTTTGTGTTATTTTTAATAAGAGCATCATACGCTAGTTTCATTGCATCTCTCCATTTTTCTTCTCTATTAGTTTCTTCAAAGGATTGAGGTTCACTTTCATAAAAGGTCACTAGAGAATTGAGCCCCATTTAGGTTTTTTAGTTAGAGAAATGTAAGACTCCTTCCTCTTAGACTCATCAACTAAGGTATTTTGCTTATCTTCATCTGAGATAGAAGATTTTGCATAGATCTCAATATGAGTAGGTTGGATGGAAGATTAAGAGTTTTTCAACAATATGAACATTTTTGTTTAATGTGATCTCCCTTTTGAAAGGATCATAATCTTAGTCCTTTTGTTCTTCCTCCATATCCTACAAAGATACACTTGAATGTAGTAGGATCAAGTCTCTTCCTTTTAACTTTGGGAATGTATATGAAAGCAATGCTTTCAAATATTCTTAAGTGAGAAATGCTAGGTTTCTTTTTCTATGACATTTCGAAGGGTGTTGAAAGATTCAATGCTTTAGAAGGCACCCTATTAAGAATATGAATGACTATATTTATTGTTTTAGCCCATAAGAATTAGGTACATTAGCAAAATGCGTTATGGATTTGACCATTTTTATTATTGTTTGATTTTTCCTTTTTGCTATGCCATTTTGTCGAGGAGAGTATGGAGTTGTGAGTGTTATTAGTATATTGTACGTATTAATAAGTTTACTTAGGATATTCAAAATATTTAATTATTCTCACTTAGGTAGTTAATAATGACACGTTTCAATTTGACTTGAGGTCACTTCTATCTTAGTCATATTGAGTTTATTGATCCAATGATTGGTTGTTCAATTTTTGACTTCTTAGTTAAATTAGGTTAACTCACCTCTTGATTGGGAGTGATTGTGAGTTTATTCATGACCTTTAGATTGTTATTTCCTCAAGTCATGCATCCAGAGGCCTATATGTATTTGTATGTAATTTTCGTATCATATCTTTTTCACAATCTCGATATTGGAATATTGCGAATATATGCATTTTGTATAATTTGTTGTTTGCATGTAGTTTGTGTAAGTTGTCTTCATTCATCTAGATCTAGGCTTGTGTTTGGATTCTCACTGAATCTTACATGGTAACATAGTTTTGTTGGTGTTTAAACTTGTTTGTGTCCTCTGAGGATTGATCGTTTCAAATTGGAGTTTCGTGGAGAGATTATCCTTTGGTGATTTTTGGGTCAAGTTAGAGCCCACCATTGTATCTAGAGCAAATGAGAAACTAAGATTTGACTTTTATTTCATTCGTATTGGACACCAAGAAGTCAAGGTTTTCCAGTTTTTGGTTGCATGTTTTTTGGTGTCTTTTACAAACGGCATGCATTTTGGGGCAGTTTTGAATGAAACAGACATCGCTGTTGCGTTCAAAAGGTGTAAAAACCCATAAATCAATTATAAAGTTGTTTGATTTCATCAATGTTGCAGCGAAAAGAAAATTTTTTAAATGCCCTACGACATAGGAGTGGCTTGTGTTAGTAGGTATTAAAAAATATTTTTTGTGAAGTTTTTTGTTTGAAAACAAACAAAACAAGAATAATACAAAAATCAAAAGCCCGTAGCCTATGTATAGGTTGTGGCCTATTAAAAGGTTTGCAACTTAACAAAGGCTCTGGCCTTTTCTTTGCTTAATGGGGTGCAACCTTTAAGGCTTGTCAACTCCTTTGCAGGTCTACACAACCCTTTTGCTACATCAACCCCCCTCTTTGTCACCAGGTTGCCTATGTGGAATCTAAAAGCCTTGCGTGACATTTTGGCAAATTCACCATTATTTTGCAGGTTTCCTAAATAAATAGATCTCGAACTTTGGCAACCCCTCTCTAAATTTGGTAGTAGTCTCCAAAATTAGCAGTTTCCCTAAATTTGGAGGAATATAATTAACTTTTTGGTGGGGTTACTAATTTTGGAGAATTTTGCTATTTTGGTGGAGATTTTGTTTGTGGTTCTAAAATTTGTTGAGGTTCTAAATTTTGTTGAGGTTCTATTTGCTCTTGTAAGCACTTTGCATGGAAATGGGAATATCAGGGTGACTTTAGTTTTATTTTCAAGTACTCTCTTGCTTATGCATTGTAATTGTTGGAGTAAATGAGTAAATACCATTTACTCATGCTTAAGTTTACTTAGGCATCCAACACAAATATTAAATTAGGTGCATATTAAATAATTAGTTGCATTGACCGTTCGGGTAGTTTTTATCTATCTACTCCCGAACACACCTATATATTGTACGTTGTAAATTTTTTTTGCATCTCAATACATTTTTCATCCTCTGGTGAAATATCTCTCGTATTGTGAAGGATTAATTTGCAGGTTGTGCTTCTAGGAGGTGGATGACACCAACATGGTATCAGGGCCTTCGACCTGCGCCTCCTGTTTTGAGATTATCTTGAGGTTGTGTTGGTGGACCCGAATTTGGTTGGCTTGTACCTTTATTCACTGAGTTCTAGAGATCAAAATTGCTGAGTTTGCTGGTATTGCGTTTGATTCAGGCTTTTTTTAAATCTTCAGTCCCAGTTCGTGAGTGGAGTTGCCTGCAGGCGTTTGAACCAACGATATAATTCTTATTAATCGATTCTTGGTCGGAGACCCTTATTGATTTCACGAAAGATCTGATTGTAATTTCATTGAAGGTCTGGCGGACAATCCCTCATATCAGGAATTGGGCGCATCTTCGTAATTGTTGTCATAGGCTGGCCAATTGCATCACCTATTGTTGGCCGATCTGTAGCTAAGTGGATACTTGGAGCTGCTTGCAATTGATCACAACGATTCTTGAGGGTGGCGAACTGCATTTTTGGTGCATACAGGAACAACTATTTCTCTCGGGCTGATTCAAATATTGCATTCGACTTTATATTTTGCAACAAATATATATTAATCAGCCTATCAGTCACAATGAATCACTTTGGACACCAACAACTTTGAAGTATCATCAATGCCTCAGGCAGATTGACCCATGCTAGAGGCCGTTGGATGCCGCTCTGCCCAGTTGCATACGGGAAAACACCAGTTTTTTTGCTGGATATATATTATTGACTAAACTTTATAAAGTTTTTTGCATAAATATTTCCTAGGGTTTATCATTGTGTGCAGGCAGAAGTGGAGGTGGGTCCGTCAGGCGTGTTTGGGTGTTGTTTTGGATTGGGACTTAGTCCCACATTGCCTGTGCTGTATGTGTTTTGGCTATTAATATATTCCGGCGGCTGTTTCTATAGTGTGAGCAGAGGCTCATGAGGCATTGTTTTCTCTCTCTCTCGCGCGGATTGGAGACGTGTATGCTGCTGACTTGTATGCTTAGTTGATGACTTGGTGGTGATTTGGCATTTAGGCTTGCTGATTTGGCTCCTTGTTGGTACGGAAATCTGCCAATTCATCGACCTTGAATGGTCCAATTTTTGCACCAAATCAGGTTTTTTAACCTTATAATTCTTTTTTGGAGGTTTTTATACTTGTGAAAGCACTATCTTTGAAAATTTTGAATAATTATCAGTTATAATGGTTTTTTTGGAGAAAGGGAACTTTAGGCAACAAAGTGATTTTATACTCATTTTAGTGAGCAAAATCTATTGTCATATTTGTATAATGATGTTCCTATTCCAGGCACACCTTGTGAGTATAGCATTTGGAAAGGCTATAGGGCTAAAGTCTTTAGAGTTATTTTTGAGCATGTAGATGATGACCTTTTGGAATCATTTATTCATTTTGAGTGCCCTTATGCTCTTTGGACTTACATTCGAGAATCATATGGAGATCATGATACTCCACCATCTCTCGATGATCCTCTTTCCAATTCCAATGTGCCTCTTTATTCTTCGGAGAAGATAAACCATGCTTGTGATCCTTTTTGAGACTTCAGATGAGGTTACAGTTGCTTTAGAGGTTCTTGATTCTTTGTCAGAGATAGTTGATCCACCTTCATTAATTACTTCCATCATTGTTGAGCAACATGATTATCATTGTCTTCTTGATTGGGATTCCTATTTGCCGGGCATTGGTTCATTGTTCGTGGAATCTCACATTTTAGACTTGGAAGATGCATTTGAAGGATTAATTTTCCTATTTGATGATAGTTGTGGTACAACTATTGTCACTCCATCTCTGTCTTTGGAGAATGTTCAAAATCAGTTTCCAATGGTACCTTGTTTGTCACTTTCTATTGTGATTGGGGATGTTCCTGATTGGTTCGTGGCATCATCTTCCAAGGTCTTGGCGACACATGAGCAGATTTCAGAGACATTATCATCCTACATTTGGATTTCACTTGCTAATTCCTATCCATAATGGGAAACATTCTTGCATTTATATTTGGTTTATCTTCTTCCCAAAGGGAGAAATGTTATTTGTAGGCATTGGACTATGTTTTGCCTTCAAGCACTTACCATTTTTGTAGGACATTATTCATTATGGGGAGGCTATGTAGTCTCCTTCTTTCCTTCCTATGGGAGGATCATTGATTGTATATACATGATGTATGTAGTCCTTGGGGGGTGTTATTGAGTCCTTCATCCATTCATCATTTTGTTTTTCTTTTCTCTCTTTTAGAGACGAGTTTTCTCTCATAGGGTCTTTCTCCTTTTCTCCAGTTTGTGAGAGATTGCATTGCATTGCATTTGCACTGTAAATGGGTACCTAACATGGTTGTGTAGTCGAGACCCATATTGCATCTTGCTCATATTGCATAATAAACTCCCTAGGTTGCACTTAAGGGGGGTGTTGGAGTAAAAGAGTAAATACCATTTACCCATGCCTAAGTTTATTTAGGCATCCAACACAAATATTAAATTAGGTGCATATTAAATAATTAGTTGCATTGACCGTTTGGATAGTTTTTATCTACCGACTCCCGAACACACCTATATATTGTACATTGTAAAATGTTTTAGCATCTCAATACATTTTTCATCCTTTGGTGAAATATCTCTCATATTGTGAAGGAGTAATCTGCAGGTTGTGCTCTTGGGAGGTGGATGACACCAACAGTAATCACACAGAGAGATAAAGTGCCAAAGTTGGTAATTGTTGGGGGATTTTTATGCATTGGGCATTGTGTACTTCATGAACTAATATAAAGTTCCACATGCGGGGTTTGCTCTTGTGGTTTTATATTGCTTTTGTTGGTTTGATCTATTGTGAGGAGTTAATTATGGTAAAAAATATTTTTTTTGCCATATTGCATAGAAAGAACTATAAGGTCTAGTGAGTTGAGATCCTGAAATATCTTGAGAGTAAGGAAATTTGGCCCTTTCTCTATGACCTGGTTCTTGAACAAAGTGACAAAGATCAAAAAGATAAATGGGATGATAACAAAAACTAAATCCTAGGATTTATTGGCTTATGTGTGGATGAGTACATAGGATGGTTTGTTTGGCACATTGAGTGGCCTCGCATTCTTTGGACCAAAATTTGGGAGGTATATGAACAACATGGTGATCCTCCAATCCTAGTTGTTCTTGCTTTGGACAATCTTGTACCTGTGGATGTTCTTGCTTTCCATTCTCCTATAGACAGCTCTATTGTGGACACAACATTGATAGAGGAGTAATGTAGATCAATGACATGCATTGAGATTCAATCACCATCATCTGTGGTTTTCACCAAGTTCATTGTTGCTTCTGATGGGGCTTCTAGTGATTCAGTGCAATGGGTCCATCATTGTGTTCCAAAGACGATACATTGGGACAAGTACTTGGTAGATCTTGAGTATTTGTTTTGTGATGTACCTTGCAGTTTTGGAGAACACCATTGAGGACTTGATCTTCCTCTTTGATTACAGTTCCACAATAGTTATTGCCCCTTCATCTTTGGTTCTTGTTCGTTAGTAGTTTCCACAATGCTTTGAGTTGTCATCATCATCAGTTAGGCTTGGACACCTTATTTGACCTTGGCACCTTTCAACGACGACTTGGGGATTGATCTACGGTTTCCAAAGATCTATATCTTTTATTTTCTTCCCACATATTCCTTTATAGACTGGGAAGATCTTTAGCATTCACCTTTAGAGTTCATTCTTCGTAAGGGGAGAAATATTGTTTGGTGAGCATGGATCTTCTTCAACATTTAGTTTTAAGCATCCATCATTGGTGTCAGAGACATCACATTTGGGGGGTCAGGGGGCACCTAGTCTCTCTCTTCATTCTCTCTTTGGGGGGTTTATGATTATACATGGGTACCTCATATTGCTTGTTTTGCCGACTTCCTTTTGAGTTACACTTATGGGGGGTGTTGGTGTAATATTGCACCTATCAACAAGTTTACTTAGGATATTATGAATATTTAATTATTTTAATCTAAGTAACTAATAATGACATGTACTCAACTTGACTTGAGGTAGATAAGTGTTGACATTGCCTCATCAATTCTTGATTGATGGTAGTTAGGTGCCATCTTTGTTTAGTCAAGGTCGCCACTATCTTAGTCATATTGAGTAAACTAATCCACTAATTGACAATTCAATTCTTGACCTTTAGTTAATTCACCTCTTGGTTGGGAGTGATTGTGAGTTTACTCATGATCTTTGGATTGCTATCTCCTTGAGTCATGCATCTAGAGGCATATATGTATTTGTATGTAATTCTCTATATCATATCTTGTTTGCACCCTTGATATTGGAATATAGTTGATATTTGCGTTTTGCATAATTTGTTGTTTGCATGTAGCTTGTGTAACTTGTCTTCGTTTATCTAAACCTAGGCTTGTGTTTGGATTCTCATTGAATCTTACAGTGAGCTCTCTTTGAATTCCACATCGGGTGCAATTTTTTTCAAATTCTTTGTTTATATATTATTTTCTATTATCTCCTCTTAATTTTTTTTAACTTTAGGTTACGTTGGTTTTCAACTAGGGCTTTAAATTCCTTGAATTTGGGAAGAACTTTATTTTTATTCTTCAGATATTATGCACATATCATTTTGCTATAATTCTCAATAAAAGTGAAAGCATAAAGGGAACTACTAAGAGATGCAACTTGTAATGGTCCCATAAAGTCACTACGGACTAGTTCTAACAGGGTGGAGGAATTGGCAATATGATAACATTAAGGATATAAAGGCCATTCTTTTGAATGTCGTGAGCAACAATAGAATCATTTTTTTCTTTGATAAACCAATTGTCTTTAAGCAGGATAATTTTGAAATTTTCTCGAGTGAGTTGTGAATTGAAAAGCAAATTTTTCCTTAACTTAGGAACAAACAAAACATCTCGAATAAAATTATTGTAGATCTTAGCTTTTCTTTAACTTTGGGCTTGAATGATAGAGCTGTATCCAAGATTGACCTTTTCATTACAAATTTGAATATCTTATAGGATATCATACTTATAGGTCATGTTCTGTGAAGCACTATTATCAAGAATCCATTCACTATCTTTGAAGTGGAAAGTGTAGTGTAAAGAGCAATTGTCTTTGAGTTTTGATTTTGGTATTGATTTTGATATTGAAATTTAGAATTGAAATAAAGTTTTGAAATTTTTCATGTCTATTTATTTGAACAATAATTTAGAGCAATTTGTCTTGGATAAGGTTACAATTGGTACCATGTAATTGGGATTTAATGTTCTTCATGTTGGCTAGATAGTTACAATTTTCTCATCTCCCTTCGTAAGAGTGGTGAAAGTTTGAGTTTGAGTTTGATGATTTTTGAGAGTCTTGTACCCTTTGCTTGGATTCTAGGAGTTCCCATGCTTCACTAGGAGAATCTTGATTTCAACGTGAGGGATGAAATAATCTCCACTTTGAAGAATGATAGATATCGATTCTTTAGTTTTTCTGATGGAAAATTGCTATGGGAAGCCATTATAGATTCAAGCAAATATATATATATATATATATATATATATATATATATATATATATATATATATATAAAGACAGCTGAGATGAAAGAATTTAATTGCTAAGCAAAACATAACACAAGTTAGATATCTATTCCATAATAAATCAATAGCATAATAATTTAAAAAAATATCTTTTAAGAAGAAAGGAAACTAGCATTTATTTCACAAGTTTATAGCCAAAATCTAGTCTGATACGGTACCTAATCTTGGACTAGAAATGCAAAAGAATAGTGTAATGCCCCCATTTTTGGAATGGTAGCCATTGGAGAGTAGAAGGGTTAGTTTTCACATTTCGAGACTCATGGAAGATGAATGGAGGCTCGGAGATGCATTGGTGTATTCATCTAATGGTTTTGATATAATCCTTCCATTTATTACTTTATCCTATCCATTGAAGCAAATCACTTTGTGGAGTTTGAGTGAGGAAACTTGTCGTGTTGAGGAGGTTGTGTCGGGAGATGAATGTACTAATATGTTCTATGCCGATGCCACTTTGAGGAAGGGTATGTATTATTGCATTGATCTTTTGCATGTGCCATCCTTGTGGAGATCTAGCTTGATGTATGAGTGGTTAATAAAGGATAAAATAAATAATAAAATAGTTTCAATTCCTTGGCAATGGGTGGAAGATAGCTTGAAGGAAAAAGTGAAGCACATTTCCCTAGGTTGGCCTTGGGAAGCTATACCCAATGATTGGCACCAAGATATACTAAGGTAGGTCGGCATAAAATAGGTGTTAGGCCGGGCAGAAATGATTGGGCGCTTAGCTAGGTCGGCCCTATGGAGTTGGGCTTTATGAGGTCGGTTGTAAAGAGGAAAAAAGGCATTAAATGATGCTTGGGTCGGCCAACATTTGAGGGCAATGGAAACATGTATATATACAAGGTAGATTGTGGTATTTCAAGGCATCATACAATATTCATTCATTGGGAGTTATTTCTTAGCATAAGGATCTTGGGACGAAAACCTCAAGCATCCTAGGAGGAGTTGGACGAAAACCTAGCCCATCCACTAGAGGATTCTATGACGGGGATCTACATGTGCTTCATTGCTTGTTGGGCAGATTTGTATATCAGATTGGAAGATCATTCTTGAGGGCTTCTCTTTGGCGTGGCTTGGTGCATATTGACTAGGGTTTACCCTAGGTTTGGAGCACTACCTCTTGGAGGAGGAGCGACTTCACTTGGAGGCGACTTGGGTGATATCATTGCTGATTAGGGTTTGATTTACAGCAGATTTTGGAGCAGCAGAGTTGCAGCCCTAATTTGCCCTTGTGGGAGGATTTGTCTTGGTGGTTGAGGCATCATTTGCATAGGGTTTGGTCCTACTTGTGGAGTGCCGTCATTGGAGGAGTATTTTGGGAGGTTTGTTAGCTTCTTTGGCATCATTGGCATCACTTTCTGGATCAGCAAACCTGAGCAGACCTGATGGCATCATTTGGAGCAGGCTTCTTGGTGTTTGAGGATACATTGTCTTAGGGTTTCAAGTCCTAATTGGAGCGCCACACCTTGGAGATCATTTGCCATCATTTGGAGGTCATTTTGCTTATGTTTTGGTATGTAAAACCTTAGGGTTTATATCTGATTTGTAGCTGGACATGTTTGGCTTGATTGCCCATGGCATTTTATGTATTTGAAGACTTCATAAGATCTGATTTATAGAAGCAGACTTCTGATTTACATTTGCAGTCATTGTGGTTGTGAGTTGAAGTGGTTTCATTGTGTATTTCATTGTGGAATTCAAGTATATGATTGGCAATCATGTTGGCAATGTTTATATGATGATTTGCAATGTTTTGTGGGCTGTTATAAGTGTTTGTTCAAGTCTGATTTGAAAAGCTGAAGTTCAGTAAATTAGGGTTTAAGCAGAAAATCAGAAATCAGAAATTAGGAAAGCCCGGAAATCCAAACTTGGAGAAAGTATTCCCATTTGGGATATTACAAATAGCCATGTGATTTAGTGTTGGATTTATTCTTGCAACATGTTTGTAGCTTATTTAAGTTTAAGATTAGACCCACCCTTATATGCTTATATGGATTGTAGTAGTATGCAACCAAATAGAGAGCTAGAGTGAACAATGCTTGATCATGATAAAAGAAAATCAAAGCCCCCACCAAAAACTTTTCAGGACATGGGGATGGGTTGGAAACGTCACCCTATAATCTTCGACGCCGAAGAAAATCAGGAAATGTCCCTAGGATGGCAATTTTTTTTGAGGAATGGTTGGAAACAATAGGGGATGTGTTGATGAATGTTTTATGATTGCAACAAACATTAGGATAGAGGCACGAGTGTATCTATCCTTTCTTGAACAAAGCTTCTCAGACACTGAACTTGGTGATTGAATGAGACTGCTCACAGGTTCCTTTTGTGTCAGGTCTTGACGTGCATGGGAAAAGCTATGTGGAATGGTGTGATTTGTTGTTAATCACGAGGGTGACTTACGTACCAGACTTAGTGGTTTCTATGCTTAAGGAAAATTTGGATTTCACTAGGATTTCTGGGCATGGCTTGGATTCTTCCCCTTCGGACTCGAATTTCTCAATTTGTGGCAGAGGAGGAGTCTAAGTTCGACTGGTCTTGTCAATGCATACAGGGAAGGATTTCTTAGTAAGTTCTTGATGATCTATTCCTAACACAGATTCAAAGAAAATGAAAAAGAGGGATATGGATTAGGTTTCAAGGAACTAATTGATGGAAAGAACTATTACCGAGGATGGAAGCTGAAACCACGCTTTTGCTTCGTCATGGAGACAACAACTCAGATAGAGATGGTGCTATCTTCAAGGGAGGAATAAAGATTTTCAGACTGCTCTGGCATGGAATATGGAACTAAAACATGCATAAACAATTGAAGTTAAGCTTGGAACAAGTTCACACTAACCATGCACTGTGATTTGCAAGCCACAGATCACAAATGGTATGAACTAACAGCTTCAATCATCCATGAACAACAATATTTTCCACCACACTATCTAATGAAAGCTTGAAAAGTAGAAAAAATGAAGTAACTTTAGAAAACTTAAGATATGCTTCAAAGAAATCAGGAAAACCATGCCAAAATCCAAAGAACTTTATAAACACAAGTTCACAATGCTTATATTATTGATTTGGAAAGTTTGTCTACAACAATCTTGCTGATCTTTGAAGTTTCCAGCTCAAACAGGTAGTACAGAAATGAAACTAGCTATCAAGTTGCTCTAGGAGCATGAAAAATATCAGAGAAAAGGGGACCCTTTCAAATGAGGCGCCCTTGCCTTTATATAGGCAAGCAAAATACATTAGGTCAAAAGGAAATCAAATTTCCTTGAAACATGTGCCCAAGTCAGAAACCCTAGATGTGGTAGGTCGGGTTGTCAGATTCATCAAGTAGGAGACTGCCACCTGTCCTGGGCGTCCATACTGACTAGGACTCTTGGACAGGACAGTCCTGTCTGTTTGGAACTTCCTCCTGCTCCTTGGTCTCTGCTTCAAGGAACCTGGTTAGGACAACTTCCAACTCCTCCATAGGAATATTGGGCATGTTCTCCATCTTGAATTCCATGACTGACGCAGCGGTGGCACAGGCAGTAAGGATATTCTCCCAATCCGCCCTCATCTCCTGGATATTGTTTATGAAGATCAGAAATGAGGACGCATCCTCAAGATGGGATTCCTGGGTAGGATAATCATCCTTGAAGTATATGCTCCGCATCTTGCCTTTCAATTCTTCCAAGTCAATGATTCCATCCGGTGCTACCTCCAGATCGAACCATGCCTCCATGGGCACAAGGATTTTGTTTTGGATTTCCTTCAACATGGTGTGGGCCTGGGTAGTGTCGCCCTCAATCTTCTCAAGGTTATCTCTCTTCATGACCAAGGCGGAGTACCAATTGAGGAAATCATGGACTGAATTTGCGTGTATCACTTTGTTTCTCACTTTGTTTCTCACCAAGTCCTGCCTCAGAGTGTTCATCGGTGCTTTCAGTCTAGGGATGGTTGCCTCTCGGATGACCGTGAATTTTTGATAGGCCTCCAAAATTGCTTGCGTCCTATCCATGAGTGTAGAAACTCTCTCGTTCACTTGGACGAGATCCTCCATGAACTTATAAGCTCTATCTGAGACCTTATCCATCCATTCCTTTGCTGCATGACCAACCGATCTCAAAACTTCGACCTCAGCCAATGAATCCTTGGTTATGCTTGCAGGTTGGGTTGCTGCTCCTTGGGCAGACTACAATGGGCCCATGAGTTGTTGGATGTACTGCCTCAATTCTTCATTCTCCCTCTTCAGCTGGTTTTTCTTTTCTTACTCCTTCCTCAACCTTTCCCTGATGGAGGCAACAGAATCCTCTAGCTCCTGCATCTCCTGATCCTTCGTAGTCGGTCCAAGGTCGACCTTCACTATGTCAAAATCCTAAGGACTGATGTCTTCTTTCGCCTCATCCACCCTTGGAATTGCTATCTCCACTTGGCGAGACCCTAATTCATTTCTAGTGATCTTGGAAAACTTTTTTGTCTTCTTCGGGTCCGCGGATTTTCCTATTCTGGCCAGGAAGTCCCCAAGTTCAGCGGAAGGATCACTCTTCTTGACTAGCTTCTTCTTCAATTTATCTTGCAGCCACTTGGGTCTGGTGGATGGATTAACTTCTCTCAGTGGTTCCTGCGGCTCTTGATCCAGGTGTGGTATGGATATTGGCACTTCACCGGAATTGAACTCCTCGTTCAGGAATTCCATATCAGGGTGATGAAGCATGTCCTCAAGTCGGAGCTCCTGTGGATTCCGTGATGAAAGGTTAGGACTATTCCCTACAACCAGACTGGGAGTCCGCTCTTGGGCGGAATCCATGGACTCATTGTCTGACTTCTCAGCTTGCTCATTCGGGATCATTTCCTCCTCCACGGGCCCTTTATCCTTCGTATTTTGCATATTGTCATCGGAGAATAGATCAATCTCTTGGGTGGAAGAAGTGCTGGCGAAGTGAGGTCTACTTGCATTTTGCTCTTCCTAGTCAAGCCTGCTGATAGACTCCTTCCGAGCCTTTACTCTTTTTGCCGGTGGATCTTCTACAGTTCTGTTTCTTACTTCATGCCTTCCTATGTCTTGTTCCTTCGTGGTGTTCCTTCTGTCATGTCCTCGGAAGATTGAGATTCCAAATCCCCCATCAAATTATCCACTTCTGTGTTCTTGTCAGCACGGGTGCCATTAGTTCATCCAAGTGGGTGACCTCAGGATCAGACCAAACCAGTAGTGGAAGAGGTTTGTCCTTCTCCTGTTCGAAGGCAGGCTGGACCTGCTTCCCATCCTTGTCAACTTGGTCCGGAAATGAAAAGATCCTGGTTGCCCTGATCATGTCCATTGATAGTCGGGAATACATCCGTCTTCGAATCTCGAAGTCATCTTCAACATTTGCCCAGTGATCCTCCAGGTGCACCTTATGTCTATGCTTCCTTCCACATGCAACTTGGGTGGTATTGAATGGATCAAAGTTAACTCGCGAGGAATGGGTCACTAGGTTGTAAAATTTTAGTTCTTCATTGGACCTCTCTGTAGCTTGGAGGGAAGGACACTCCTCGACTGCGTCTTCTGTCTAGATTGGAAAAGCAATTTCGACTTTCTTCTTCTTCTAAACTTTATCATATGCTGAGAGTTGTCTCGTTAATTCCAACAGGACCATCTTGTTCGAGGGATACCTCGGCAATTTATATGGAAAGGCAGAGAATCCTTGTACCCGAATGTATGTGAACTTCGGAAATTGAATGAACCAGGAGCCATACGTCTTGATCAACTGCTTAGACTCGGATGACAACCTTTGGTGAGTGCCTCCTTGAAGGGTTCTTGTGACGTACATGGCGAATGCGTCATTATATCTTCTGAAATGGTTTATGTTCTAGAGATGGAGTTGCGGATAACAGTCAGAGACCTTGACCTGTGCTTTGGAATTTCCGACGCGTCCCCTCCATGACAGTCCCCTGTATCTATTGTTCCTTGCCAACATGTAGATTACGTAGGAACTCATGTAAAATGCCTTAGAATTCTCCAGATTCTAGAACTGTTCGTCAATGCTATCGCTGAGGATTCGAGCCTAGTCTATCATCTTTGTTCCTACAGTGACTTCCTCAACGTAATAGAACATCCATGGCTCGAAGGTTGAGGACTGAGGACTTCCCATGATCCTGTTCAGTATGACGACAAGGTCTCCATGCTTCTGCTTGAAGTCGGATTTAAGGAGTGTCCTAGGCAGCTTGGAATGGTGAGACCTCTTCTTCTGCATCCAAGATTTGTTGATGATCCCTAAATAGGTTGCTAGATCAACCTTGAACATGTCGGATGCCTCCTCCTTGCTTGTGTACTCGATGGGGCTATAGAAAGGAATGTTAAATGCTTCGGCAATTTCCTCCTTGGAGAGGTAGGCTATCACAGTGTCGTCCCGGTCTACAATGATCCGACGTTCAGGAACATAGTGCATGAAACATTCCACGATCAGCTTGGGACAAGGAATGGCAGGTGGTAAACATGTGGCGGGTGGAATTCCACTTCGAACTATCTTTGCTGCGAGCTGGGATGGAGGACGTCCATCTATTCCATACACCCGCTTCCTGATTTCTTCCATGCTTGATGGGTGGATGTTGGTGTCTCCCACGTTTGCCCATTTCGAGACGATCCTGGATTCTGGAAGTGCTCCCTTGAGGATGTTCCGCAGTTGAGCTTGCCTTGACGAGTCGGTCTTGGTGCTTGCCATGTACTTGTGGAATCAAGGAGAAATAACAAAGTATAAGGTTTAAGAGGTAAGAATAGAGGCAGGATGAGGGTTTTTATTCCCAACATGAGAAGTAAGTACAACAAATTTATGCATGTGGGACTAAAATTTCACAAATTTAATGCATAGGAATGAAAGAGTAAGAATGAAAAGAAACCTATGCTGTATTGCCCAAACCCGTCCTTGAACAATAAAGTTCTGATTTTCAAGAAGATTTCTGATTTATATGATGGATTTCTGATTTTTCAATGATGAATTTCTGAATTTTGTGCAGGGATTTTTGAACTTCTAATGGATTCCTACCAAGAGATCAGCTCTTCAACTTCAGCAATTTTCAGTTTCAGCAATTTTCAGTCTTTGTGAGGAAACTTGTCTTGGAATGAAAAAATCTGCTCTTGGACTGCAGAAATCTGCCCTAAATCTGTAGAAAATTCTGCTCTTTTAAGGAATTTTGCTTTGGGAATGATGAAATCTGAATCCTCCTTGATAAAATTTGTCCTTCCAATGGTAAACTTCTTTCCTAGAATGCTGAAGACTTCCTTGGAATGCCTCCTCCTCTTGGTTGGGACTGATATCTGCTTTTTGTTTTGAATTTGTGTTTGAATGTTTGAAAATGACCTTGGGCGTCCTTTATATATAGGTGTTCAAGCCCCCTATGCCATTTGGCTGACCCAGATTGAAGGAAAAATACAAATAAAACAATAAAACCCTCTGGCCGACCTTGCTAGCCGCCATAGTATTTTGTTCTTTTCCTCCCACGCGGTGGTGCGGATTTCAAGGTGTCGGGGATTCCTGGTCATCAGGGAAGGATTCCACCTGTCCTGGAGCGCACATTCCACCTCGGACTAGATTTTGCGACTAGGACAAAAATCCTCCTGGAGCGCATAATCCACCTCTAACAGGATTTTGCGCCATAGGACAATTTCCTCCTTGGAATGATTTTTTGCTTTTACTTGAAATTTGGCCAAGTCTTTGAAATTTTGCTTCTGTGGAATCTCACTTAGATGGAAGGTTGCTTTTTTTTTCATTTTGAATAGGAATCCTCTCATGTTGCATATTTCAAAGGGAATTGGAATCCTTCCGTCCAGGTCGCAGAATCCACTTGGAGCAGGATTATGCGACTTGGACAAAAAATCTTCCTAGGCGCATAATCTAGTAGGTGTTGGATTTTGCGACCAAGACATTCATGCTTAGTTTGACTAAGGGCTTTATCGTTTTGTTCAGTTTTTCGCAAGGGTGGACTTTTAGGTGTTTGATTAGAGACTCAATCAATCGAAATAGGATAAAAAATAAGAAGCATCTTCTATCCCCTTATGGAATTCCAGATTCCAAGGTGAGATTTTCTAATAGACAAGGAATTCTTCATGCAGGTACTTACAGACTAGATTAGGAACCTCATCATGTAGGTCATACTTTCAGACTGGATCAGGAACCTCTTTTATGCATGTTGCACATTCCACCTAGTCAGGGAATTTGCGACCAGGACGACTCTTCTTCTTGAGCGCAAATTCCAGTAGGAGCAGGAATTTGCGACCAGGACAATTTTCTTCCTTGAGCGCACATTCCACTCCCTACAGGTTTTTGCGACTTTGCCAAGTTTTTATGATTTTTGGCTAAGGACTTCATCATTTTGTTCAGAATTTTGCAGAAATGGACTTTGACATTGATTTCAGAGATTCAATTCAGAGACAATCATTTGGCACAAGAAGTGCCTTTTATCCCTTTAGGGATTCCAGATTCGAAGGTGAGATTTTCTAGCAGGCAAACACTTTTCCTTATGTAGGTCGCACATTCCACCTGGAGAGGGATTTTGCGATCTGGACAAGTTTCTTCTTGGAGCGCAAAATCCAGTAGGTCAAGGAATTTGCGCCCAAGGACAAGTTTCTTCTTGGAGCGCAAAATCCAGTAGGTCAGGGAATCTGCGCCCAAGGACAAGTTGATCCAAGTTCATGGAATCACCTTCAGTTTGGAATTCCTTTCGAAGTATGGGTTTCAGAATGACTTTTGGGTTTACTGTTTCGAGATTTCACTAAGTCTCGGGCCCTTAAAACCTTCTAGATCACAGCCTTGGGAATAGGGTATCATGCCAGGAATGAGAGGGTTCCAAGGTGGAAAGATGGATATGTCAAGGACAAGCCAGTTTTGCCTATGGAAAAACATTTTAGGGTCTCAAGGACAGGCCAACCTTGCCTATGGAAAAGCCTTTTAGGGTCTCAAACACCTTCAAGAGAAATCCTTCATGCTCATTTCTTTGAGCACTTGTAGGCTAATTTCACTATTGACTTCATCTCTGGTCTGAAATTATGCTAGAAACTGTGGGATCAGAGCAAGAACTATAAGTCCAGTCAAATCCAAAAGGGGGACCCCATCTGCAATGGACTGATGTTGTAAAGTGGTCACAACAGGATGACTAGCATTTCTTGGGATGGCTAGGGGATGCCTAGATGCCCCCCAATCGCCCCAAGGTCGACTAGTTGTTCCCTATTGCCTAAGCTTGTAAAAACATGACTAGGCATAGAAGAAATATTTATTTACAGACTAGACATACTTGCCTCAATTTGATTGAAAAACACAACTATAAAATGTATTGTTTTCTGGCACGATTGAGTACATGCTATGCCCAAACACAATTGGTATTTCCTTTTGCCCTCGACTAAGAAATAGACTTGTGTTATTCAATGTGACTGTACGCCACTGCAAATTGTGACTAAAATGCTTTTCATTGGGTCATGATATTTCTTTCATGATCTTTCCTTGGACATGATTTTTCCTATGTGGTTTGGATTTACTTTCACTTCCAAATGTTTTGGTATCTTTGAGTTTGCGAGTTGGCTTCTTCCACGCCGTTCTTTTTTTGCACAACGCAATTTGTAATGTCCATCACACGAGTCTTCCTTTGATTGGTTTTTGTCGGTTTATGCTGAACATTAGCTTTCTTCTTTTCATTTTGTTAATAACATTAGTGTTTAACTTTTTAATTTTCCTTTTTCAAACATGTGTTATTTAGTATTTACTAATTATAATATGCACCTTTTATGAAAATTGGGCAATTCAAAAACATATTTGCCTTTTCACTTTCTTTTAAGTGCACATTGATAACAACAACTCAAATGATTAGATATTGAAATATTGTTAATTTGTATGACTCTTGAATTCTCATTTCAACTCTAATGTTTCATAATATGGCTCTATAATAAATATGGTGAATGCCTTGTCATATGGAGATTTGAAATTGCCTATATTTTTAAAATTTTCCTATTTTATAAATTGTTGTTTTTTGCAGTCCCCTAAAAAGTGGCCAACTTATTAAGAAGAAAAGGAATTCTCTTAGGCCACCAACCTATTTGTAGCTAGGTATAGGTTACATGTAAGGTAAATGGTCTCTTGGGAGGTAATCGTTCCACATTGAGTTTCTCCATGGTAAGCAATATAATTGTGTAAAAAATTGCATCACATTTGAAAAAAGAAAAAAAAATAATGAAGCTTTAAAATTCATAAAAACATGAAATGAATCTACACGGTACATGCTTGGAATTTTGAGTTGCTTTTTGTGAATGCAACGCACACACAAAGCTAAATTGATGTATATATTAATGTGATTTGTTTTGAGGGTTGTACTACTTGTTTTGCATATCAAACACAATTAGGAACATAAATCTAGAGGAAGAAAGAGGGCTCTAGGGCGGGAGCGCAAATATTGAGATTGTTGATTTTAACACATCTCTTAATGTACGTCCTGCTTGCTAAAGTGGTTGGAGGACAAGGATAACCATTAACAAATTTGTGAAGGTCGGTAGGGCTGTAGAAACTCCTAGCCGATATGACTCAAAATTTTAATGAAAAAAATGTGAATGCTAGAATATCGACAATGCTTGTCAAGTGTTTGATTGAATGTTTGTTCGAGTTCGAGTTTGTTTTCATTACATTATTGCTGGATACACTTGCAATGGTTGTGTCCAAGAGTCGTTCGAATTGTAGTCCCAATGCAAAAAACAATAATATAACCCACAGTCACACAATTTATTTTAGGCATTATTTCAAACATATCATGTTAGGAAAATGAAAATGAACAAGGAAAGAACTAAACAAGAATTGGAGCATTGTTTGAAGTAAATGTTACCATCCAATAAAGAACAACAAACCAGAAGTATGCACCATCAACAAAGGAGACCAAAAATTTGTAAGGGGGAAAAAGTAAAGAAAAAACCCCCATTATTATGAAAGAGGCATAAGCCTAAGAATTACATTGCAGAGAGAAAGAGAGAGCTTTTCAAGAATGAGAGTGAATGTGAGGAATGAAGAAAATGAGAAAGAAGAACCTCATAAATAGAGGTGAGAGAAAGGAGTTGCATGTAACTCCCATATTCTATGCATGCCACATTTCATAATGTGTGTGTGCAAAGTGTCACAATCCTCATAGGGAGGATTCTAATAATAAAATTTAAATATTCCTCCAAGAGGAATATGAACGTGAGTCATCCTCACACATGTGTGAGAGTACTCAAATAAAACAAAATACTTTGTATTTAAAAATACAAGTATTTAATAAAATGAAAAATAAATATAATCTTTACTAAAGTAAAGTTAAATAACCTTCACCAAGTAAAGATTAACCTTCTAACATATCATGTGGACACCAGTCATACCCACAATCTTTTTCACAATTTTATACCTGAAAGCTCATTTTTTGCCCAAGCATGGTGGCATTTACAATAGAGATTATAATGTCTAAACTCTAATAGATGGGAAATAAACAAAAAACTATTTTATGTTTATTTAAACTCATTTTATGGAAAACCATAAGAGTGTGGTAAAACTACTTGTATCTGCCCTTTCTTCTAACTCAATGCTTCCTCTTCATTTGTAAAAAAAGATTTGCACAACCTAAACAGGCTATGACACCATGTTAGGATATTATGATCTTTAGGTTTAAGTCATGATAATCATTTTACTAGTAATATTAATATTGTTGTATAAATATATTTTTAGAAATAATTGCAGAAGAGTAATTGACATGGTACACAAGATTTAATGTGGGGGAAAACCTTATGGTAAAACACTCTATAAAGCATCATTTGATAGTGAGAAAACTTATATCAAGTTTGTACAATTACAAAGACAAGAAACTTGGTTTCACACAATCACCAACACCATGTTAGGATATTATGATCTTTAGGTTTAAGCCATGATAATCATTTTACTAGTAATATTAATATTGTTGTATAAATATATTTTTAGAAATAATTGCAGAAGAATAATTGACATGGTACACAGGATTTAATGTGGGGGAAAACCTTATGGTAAAACACTCTATAAAGCATGATTTGATAGTGAGAAAACTTATATCAAGTTTGTACAATTACAAAGACAAGAAACTTGGTTTCACACAATCTCCTTCCTCTCTTTCTTGCCAAAAATGCTTCACAATTAGCTCTTGCAGTTATGCGAATCTGTGAATGCAAATCATTCACAATACAAAATTAGGATCATAGGTTTAAGCCATGATGATCATTTAACCAGCAATATTAATAGTGCAATGAAAATGAACTTGCACAAATAATTGTAGAAGAAAAGTGGCATAGTACACAAGATATACCATGGAGAGAACTATATGGTAAAAAAACCCCACAAAGCGTCATTTGATTGTGAGAAAGCTTACATCAAGTTTGTACAATTACAAACATAAAAAACTTGGCTTTACAGAATTTCTTCTCTCCTTCCCACAAATGCCTCACAAGTACATCTTGTAGTTATGCCAATTTGTGAATGCAGTAATCATTCACACACACATATCATAATTGATATATCACACAATTCTCACATAGGGCTCACTTAAATATAGGGGGTGGATGCAATTCATTTGCACATATAGGTGATTACAACCTTATATCAAATAGAGCCTATGTTAATGTTATCTAGGACCACTAATGTGAAGTGTAATCCCTAATGAACATTATGCTGTAACAAACTATAGTGGTAGCTACACAAAATAACAAGTTGCAATGTTTGCTTTAGCAAGACTAATTTGAGAAGCTATATTTTTTCATAAGCGCAAAAGTTAACCAACATGCAGGATGCTGTTTGATCTCCCTCTTAATCTTGAGGAAAGGGGTGTTAAGCTTTTCCACACTTTGGGCTCCAAAGCTCCTTTTTTTGTAGAGATAAAGATGAAGGACATAATAGTGACAACCACACAAAATTGAATGCCCTAAACTCATCAAGAAGCAATGAAGATGAAGTAGACTAAAGTGGAAGCCGCACAAAACTAGAAGTTGCAGCCTTCACTTAGCAAGATTGGTTTGAGAAGCAGTATATGCTTGCAAATGCAAAAGTTGTCCAACAAATATAAATGCTATTGATTGGATTGCAGTTGCAAAAGTTACCAGTTTTGACCGCCCTCATAAGGAAAATGGTGTTAAGATTTTGTCTTCTTTGGGCCCCAGACTCCTCCTTGTGTGGAGATGAAGATGGTGTACATCATAGTGACCACACAAAATGGAAAGTCACAACCTCATCTAAGGAGCAGTAAAGGTGAACGATACAAAAGTGGTAGCCACACAAAATACAAATTTGCAGCCTCTGCTTTAGCAAGCTTAGTTTAAGAAGTGATATTTGCTTTCAAGGACAGAAGTTACCCAACAAGCAGAAATGCTATTGATTGGGTTATAGCTACACACACATAACCCTAGATTTTGATGTGGAAGGACTAGTTCATTTTGATGTATAGGAGATTAAATTGTAATTCTCGTTTTTCTTGTAGATACCTAGTTTTCTTATTGATTTTTTTAGTAATTTAAATAGAGATTCAATTTAAGAAAAAATTAAAGGTTATGATTGAATTGCAGGCTGGAGGCATTCTTCTAACAACATATGATATTGTGAGGAATAATTGGAAAGCAATAAGAGGCAAGTATGAAGGCAGTGATGAATTTGGGGATGCTAGTGAAGATATTTTTACATGGGATTATGTCATATTGGATGAGGTTAGTAGGATCTTTTTTACTATATTCTAATGAATCGCAATACTCGTGCATTTGTTTTGTTACTTAAGATTGAGCTGCAAGGCAAATTAAAAAGTAATGTTCTTGCATATTCTGTCTTAAATTCTTGAAAAAAGTAATGTTATTTCCTATTATGTTTCATTATTGATTTCAGTTGTTTATTGTACATGTATGATGTTGTTTCATATTGGTTTACCTCTAGATTCACATGAAACATGTCTAATGCTAATTAAATTTTGGTAGTTTGAAATGTTTCATGTAAAGCAATATGGAAGGTGTTGATTACAATATTTGATAAGGCCTTGATATATTTATTTATTGGAATTGACAGGGTCACATCATAAAAAACCCTAGCACACAGCGTGCCAAAAGCCTTCGAGAGATACCAAGTAAACATCGCATTATTATCAGTGGTACACCAATTCAAAATAACCTAAGGGTAAAATATAATTCAATTGTTGTGTTTTAATTCTTTGATATGACTTAGTGTGATCTGTATGGTAGGCTAATCAAAGGACAATAGTCCTAATTCTCTAATTTGGTAGTCTTCTTGATATTGTCAAACATTTTGTATCAGTTCTTGCAATTGCTTTCGATAGATGTTGTCTCTAAGGGTTTACTAATTTTAATCAGTAACTTCTTATTTGAATTGTAGGAAATGTGGGCTTTATTTGACTTCTGCGTTCCTGGACTTCTTGGAGACAAAAGAGAGTAAGTTGTCATTGTCAATGTTGTAGGTAGGTTTGTGAATACATTATTATAAGATTTTATACAATGTTTTTTGACTTGCTATTGTTGTGGACCATCAACTAGTTTTAAGGGAAAATATGAGGAGCCCATTTTGCGATCAAATGATAAGAAAGCATCTCAAAGACAAAAATGGATAGGATCCAAAGTTGCAGAGGTAAATTGGAATATAATGCATTATAAGCTTGCCTATTCTAGTTGAATAGCATTTTTGCTAAATATGGCATCTTCCTTTTCTTTATTCAATCCTGGTTAATGGACATCCCTATTTGTGGTTACTTGTCTTACAAATTTGCTATAACCTTACAGAGTAACGATTAGCTAACCTTTGATTATATTTTGGAAATTTAATAGCATTTTCACCTTTACTTTTAGTGAGTACGGGCAAACAAGTGGGTGTATAATATATTGGTGAATAGGATTTCCATTAATTATGAGTTCAAGCTTTGAAATACATATACACCCAAGTTGTAAGGCAGACTTCATATTTTGTAAGGCCTTGTTTGGCATGATAAATCTGCCATGCCATGATGCATGCTTGGTCAATTAACAGAATTATAACTACTCATTTACACTTGGTATAAACTTACCATAAAAGAATCTTTAACAATAAAGAACAAAATACTTTTATGGGTTAGTTCTAGTTCTGTTTGTTTGCTCAATCTTTGTCTTTCAACATCTTTCACAGCTTCCATGCTCAGTCACAGTTTCTGCATTGGAACCTGACAGCTTAAAAACAACAACTGAGTAAGATTTAGACTTGTGATACATTGTGATATATAGGTAAATTGTAATGTCCCCTTCTAGTAAGCTCAAATTGTTCTCAACCTTGCACAATTTCAACTCACAAAAAGGAAACATTAGTACTCCAATTTTTTCTTTTTTCATATCATAATTAATATAGATCCATATTCTTTCCACATTTATCCTAAAACTTATAATTCCATAATATTCATAGTCATATTCATTCTCATATTTATATCCATATTCATATTCATATTCACATTCATATTCATATTTTATTCATATCCATTTTCATACTCATACTCATTTTTCATAGGCCTCAAGTGCTATCCTTGGGAGGATCATATGTCGCCCTATCATTAATCCATCTCTAACTCCATAGGCATGGTTCGTTAAGGAGACACAACCATCCCATACGGAGGCTCGATGGCTTCTCACCTCACCAATCGGCTCCAAAGACTTCCCACCTCATCTATTGGAGAGTCACCTACCGTAGGGCACAAAATACATTGATGAGCTCATCATACCATAGGCCCAAGGCTTCACCTCACACCCGGAGGTGCTTCGACACTTGGCCCAAGAGACTTCACCTCGCACCCGGAGGTACTTCATCTTCTTGAGGGTCACCTAGGTCCAATAACATTCTCCTAATTTTCCCATACACCTAGGATGGCGAGATGATTAATGATGAGACTAATCCTCTTTTCAGATATGGCACAATCCTATGATTTTAAGTCCTTATTAACATTTCACACATGATGCCTTATAAATAGGTCATCTTGGCCTTATATCATAATTGGCCAATAATATATATCACATGATCATATTCCATTCTCATCATCATTGATTTCTTATGTATAATCATATTCATTTATCATATCAATCTATTCTTTCTATACATATTCATGATCACATATCTAAGATCAATCTATTATTCTATCATCAATCATTGTCATAATGTCTATTGTTAAAATCATATATGTACACATATTTTATCATTTAATTTCATTTTCATACATAACACATATATCAGATCCTACTTAATAACCTTATCATTTATATCATACAAGTTATAAATTGAACAAGTAAATATAAATTCTTACAAATCATAAATTGAATAAATAAATATAAATACTTACTTACCTGTTGTAGCTTTACTTGGGATTCCTTACCTATGCCGTCGTAATATAATTTTATTGCATTGCTGTTGCCATTTTTATATTTTATAATATATATCTCTATGTATTAATTTATGATAAGTTATATTTTCTTCCGATGATCTTTTCCTTCTATCTCACAACCTTTATTTATTTCCCTTTCAAGGGATATGTTCGAAGAGACACATCTCTTATTATGCTTGGTGGTAAAAGATATACTTACCCTCTTATTATTTTTATTACTTTATATTAATTCCCTTTTGTGGTAAAACTAGTTCTAACCATACACAACTCCCTTATCATAAGACGATAGGTTAAAATATGTTTATTTATATTATATCATTATAATAAATGATATATTATTTATATTATATCATTTATATCATAATAAATGATATACGATTTATATTATATTATTTATATTTATATTACAATATAAGATAATAATAATATTTGTATTTTTATTATTAGATATATTTATAATATATTATTTATTAATGTGATCGCTGGTGTCAACCAACTTAATCACTGCACTTATAAATATCCTCCTTCGGCCTCCCCTTAATCTTTTTAAAGTATATTATTTATATAATATATATAGTATAAATAAATACATTTGTTATTAAGTATGGGAGCTCTTTTGTCTTATTTTATTGACAAGCATATAATATGGTGGGATAATGTTTTTGTCTTATTAGACTTTTATCTTTATATGTTACTTTGCCTTATTCTAAATTACTTTACTTTCAAGCTTTAATGGATAAGACTCTTCATTAATATTTGTAATATTTATTTTTATATATAATAATATATCTTATTAATTATTCATATAAATATTATATTAAAATATTTATATTTATAATATATCTAGTTAATTTATATATTTCATTTTATAATATTTAAATATTTATATTTATAAGATATTTAATTATATCCAATTAATAATATTATTTAAATAATACATATTAATAATATATTTTAAATAAATATATTATATATTTAGTTTATATAAGGCTAACTTATTATTTAAATAAATGATTCAATTATAAATCATTATAGGGACATGACATAAATAACAAGTCGACCATTCTCAAAAAGTCTTTTCCTCATCGCAAAGGAAGGGTTACTGAATTTACAATTTCTTATTCTCCTTGAAAGCATCTTCATTGGTCATTATTTTCTTTTTGATTAATTTTCCAGTTATTTTCTGGGATTTTAGTGATTTTGTAACTGTAATGAAAATTATTTTTAGGTTTTAATACTGTTTTTCCTCTATCAATTGTTAATAAATGTGAAAATGTTATGTATTCTTCCTTTGTGTGGCAAGTCTACACTGTAAGCTATGGCTTATTTTTCATTGATTTAATAAGGACCACTAAATCTGTGAGCCAACTTATGTATTTTCAACTAGTTTATTAAAACATTGATTGCAACATTGTTAGTGACAAAAACCCACCGTTCCTCTTGGATTTCTCTTTTAGATCCACCAGGATCAGGGTTTTGCTTCTTTTGATTCCTTGCAGTGTTTTGATATTTTTATGATATGTTTATTATTTTTTATGATTCTTCTGTAAAGTCTTTTCCTATTTGGAACTTAATACTATTTCAATGTAATATGTGTCTAATACTGCCATATTGATGCTAAGGGAAATACGTTCGATTGCTAAATTAACTTTATGACATGCCATCATGTACCATTTTTTTTTAATCTCTGCCACCATAACATCAAAAGTCAGGTATGAAGGAATGCAATTGTTTACTTATTTGTATGAGCATTTATTGTGTCTATAAACACTTGTACTGAAGCCTTCTAAACGTGTCCTTGTCACCTGAATGTTTTTGGTTGCCAAATGATTTTGTATTGTGTATGTGACAATGCTTATTTTCAAAGCTACACACTTGACATGAATATTCATTTTCTTTGTTGATTTGACCCTCATTTTCTTCTGCATTTGATTTTGCATCATTATAACTTTTGTGTTTTTGGGATTCATATTTTTTCACGAAATCTATTGTTTATCTGAGTTCTACTTGTTTCTTGTATTACAATTTATGTTTGTAAAATCTGACATTTATTTAAACCAGATAATTCTTTACAGGGATTGAAATTCTTGATTATATTTGAGCACATATCTTTTATATTGTAAGGTTCGATCTTTGTGATGTTTAGTGCAATTCTTTTGCCAGTGGTTGGCTATATGATACACTTTTGTTGGAATTTCATGTACTTGTTTGAGTCCTATCATTGGAGGTGTCTCTAATATGTACAGAAGATCCTTAAAAGTTTCCTCAGCCATTAGTGGATGTCTCCTGCTTTAAAACACAAAAAGTGGAAATAACGTAAAAACAAATTAAATATCCTAAGCCCTAAAAGGTCAAAAGCTCCCATCCAAGCCCTTTCTCACTTGTTCAAACAAGGAAATCAGTACAAAATTTGGAGGACATGCAAAACAGGTCTGTAGGATTCTGAAAAAAGGGAGAGTGAGATCAAATAAACAAAATTGCAGGTTTGGACAGTGTGGATTTGCACAAAAGGTCTTACACCACAGCTTATCTTGAAAGCAACAATCATTTTCATTTATGATTTTATGTTCCCTTGCCAAGATTTGAAACCTTTATATATTATTGTACTGGTATACACCTTAGCTACAGAAATGAGAAAAGTAGTGGAAAAAAGTGGGTTGGATGAGGTTGCGGTTAAGAAACAAATTAAAAATGGTTTTCTATACACATGCATATATTTCATATTTTCTGATTTTTAGCAATTATACCTGTAAAATATAGTATGGACACATCACATTATTAGACGTAATATTAAGAACTACATTTTGTGAACGTAAGGACGTACATGTGTAATTGTCTTCAATAATCATCATTATTTAAAATTGAAGAAAGGTTAAAAACCATGTATCTTTGTGTGGTCACGGGTATATAAACAAAACTAAATGTCGAAAGCTGTGCTCCCCCAAGTTTTCGGGACGTGGACAACAAGGGATGGGGGACGCGTTTTCGGGATGCCATTTTTTTGGGCCACTTTTTAGGGGACAGCAGGGGACAACTACCAAAAAAATAAGATTTTTTTAAAAATATAGAGAAATTTTAAATATTTATATAATAACATTGACAAGGCATTCATTATAGACATTATAGAACCTTAAAAAATAAATACATAACAATAACATTACACTTGAACTAATTTTTCAACTTGTCACATGAGAATTGGCAAACAAATTACCAAAATTTAATTGTTTTCAATGACAATGTGCATATATATTATATCAAAATTACATCAAAATGCCCAAAGGCTGCAAGTTTCAATAACAAAATGAGAAAACCATAGAGAATATATGGCTATCCCTAATCAACTTCTGCTAAGATTGCATCAAAATTAGAGTTTGAGTCTGAGTCATTGCCACCATGAGGGGCTGCCTCATCTAGTGGAACCCCAACCAATCCCTAGTGTCTCCTCCTCATCAATCTGCATAACATCTTTGGGATCAACATCCCAATGTGCAGTTGGAGTTTGATGATACTCAGGTCCGTGTCGATCCTGTAGCCGCAAGGCACTATGCACTGCCAACAACTTCTTTGACCGTTTAGAGGTAAGGTTGTTCCTCTTCACCGACCGAATGAAGCTATATGTGGACCAATTCGTCTTTGCAGTAGAAGAACTGACAATCTGTGAAAGGAGGCGAGTAGCAAGTATCCTCAACTCTGGTGCATCCATGCCATGCCACATCGACCATCCAATGGGTTGGTTTGAGCTAATGTCGCTCTATCCATCCTTGGTTTTGGTTTGCTAAAGGTTGGATCACAGAGATTGACAAAGGCCATCCATTGTGAGCGATGTATAGAAGCCTCCTCCTCGATATACATCTTTCTAAGGGCCTTCATGAACCCTTGTTTCACCTCATCATCATGAGATGGAGGCACTCTTTCAGGCCTAGCTACATACCATTTGGGATTTAGAGCATAGGCGGCCATATGAAGTGGGGTGTTCATAGTGTCCAACTACCGCATCACAAAGGGCCTAAGATGCTCCTCATAAAATCCCAAAGTAGGATCCCTGCTCTAAATGACTTGCTTCATTTGCCTAAGCATGCTATCAAATGTCTCATAAATCTCTCCAAAAGGCTAGGAGACTCTGTATCTGCATATCTTATGACTTGCACAACAGGTGCAATGAAGGAGCAAACATATCTACAAATGCAAACAAGTTACAAAAATGAAAATTTCATAAAAGAAAAAGATTAAGAATTTAATAATTAAATCAACAATTTAAGAATAAGATTAAGAATTTAAGAATAAAGTTAACAATTTAAGAATAAGATCAACTTTAAGAATTTTGAATAAATTAAGTTAATTAACTTTTAAAAAATTTAATAATAAAATCAGCAATTTGAAATTTCATTTTTTTGTGGACCACCAATCATCGTCAAGGATCTTTTGCTTCACACTTCTTCCTTCTAGTGTGCTTGACTTTGGGCATCTATCCCACTCTGTATTAACCACCATTAATTGTAGAGGCTTCTGCACCTCAACTATCCTCTCTAAAAAAATGAAGTAGCTAGCATATCTAGTATCCACGGGCTTGAGGAATTCATTCCTCGAAAAAGCCTTGAACAATGCAAATGAGGTTTGATTGTTGCAAATGAACATTTGTATCTCTCTAGCTTCTGCCACCACTGCCTTTACCCAATCAATCTTACCAATGTCTTTCAATGCGTTATTCAACACATGAACACAACATGGGGTCCAAAAAATGAGCTTATAAGCACCCTCCACCATCAAGCCAGCTAACATACATACATGAGCTGAATATACCAATTTTTTTAACCTTCGTTCTTCTCTATCAATCATAATTTTCATTGCTTAATTAGGATTCATGGAACTGATCAATGAGGGCTCATCTTTTTGGCCGTTTGCTTCGGTCTTTGTTTGAATGGGCCCTTCATCTCTTTCCACTACCTTATATCCAACACCTTTAGGGATCTCAAACTTTTCCTCTCTAATAAGAGCATGTTTAAAGGTTTTAGTAACTCCAAATTTTTCCTTTCTGATTGCATTATTCTCTATCTTGAACTCTGTCAAACCTATCCCATCCCACACATTCAGTCAGAAAAATTGTACCACTGCCAATCTCTGCTTAATTTCTTGACGTCGGCCAAAAGGAATGGACCTGCCAAAATTCAAACAGACGAACCACAAAAACAAACTAAAAACCCGAATGCCACAAATACAAATGACAATTACAAGCACACTAATGCAAAGAAAACAAAGAAGATGCAAATGGAACCAAGAAGAACAAGGAGCAGTAAGAAGGGTAACAATGGAGGATGACTTTTCATCTCGCTTACTAGAGCTCTTCTTGCAGCATCTCCTTGGAGTATCATTGAAGTCTTTTAGCAATCATTCCAACCATTTTCAACCCTCTATAATCATCTAAATAGACATAATTTCCTGGCCTTCTCATTTATGTTTTCTAGTTCTAGTGCAACCTTGGCTCTTGTATTTTATTTTACTTAATTTAATCTGAAATTTGTTTATTATTGTTGTCGTTTTGAAAAATCAGATTAGCAAGTAGATTAATACACTTTAGTAGTTAGATTTAAACACTTGATTAAATAGTTGTTTATTTTCTATTACAGTATGTATGCACATCTTTCTTGCCAGAATTAGATTTTAGGTAAATTTTGCTCATGGTCGATTGGTTTCTTTATAAACTCTTTCTTTTATTCCAAGCGATCTTGTTAGTCTCCATAATGTTTTTTGATCAAATCCTTTATCCTTGGGTTTTCTAGATTCTCAATTTAGATTTTGTTTTTTCCTGGTATATTTTGATTGAGGTTATAGATTGATACCTTCAAAATGGTATAGATTCATTTTGGACGACATCTTTTAAATTTGTGAGCATGGTTTACACTCAAATGGAGCATAATTGTTACAGCACATTTCTTCTAGAGATTTGGACTGCCTTTTGCAGTGAGGTGATTTGAAATTTAGTCGTGCTTTTATGAGTGTGTCCATGACTCCATGTTGTTTACACTGCATTCCCCTGGACAGATTCTACTCAAGTTTTCATGTTCACTTGCCTCATTTTATTGAAAGATGAATTGTCTTCTTATTGTCTCCTTTCCTTTTATGGGAAAAAGTTGAGAGACATATTTGAAAGTTTGGGAAGCACATAACCTACATGGTAGAATTAAAATTCTCATATAACAACGATTGAAGTGCCACCATTCAAAAGGAAATATAAGCTTGAATTTCTTTTTCTTTGCTTTGGAAGATAACCTGAAACTGCTTATGTATTGGAAAAGAAGTATATATGCTGATAACCACATACCTTTTTGGTAACATACAGCTTCAACTGCTTCAAAAAGAATTATCATGTTGGTCTTGGGGAAAGTGCCCATGAAGGGTTTGAAGACTTTAATTGATGATTGGTTCATGTATGAATTGAATTCTAGGCATCTTCATGCTTTGTCCCGATGCATGATATATCTAGAGTGGCAAGGATGGCTTTGAATCCAGGGAAGTAAAATTTACTTGTTTGTTATACAGTCATTGGGTATTTGGGGTCTCAAACAAGTGGAAATGTGTCTTGATGAAATTGAAGTAGTTGTTCAGATGGAACTCTCAAAAAGTTTCATTATTTAGGCATGTGGGATACTAATAGAAGATCTATATATAATTAACTAGTACCACTCTATCATTTATAATACTTAGCAAGGGTGTGACTTTTGGTTGAGGACATCATCAAGATGCTTTCTAAAAGCTTGAGACTATGTTGACAAGTAAACCTATAACAGCTTCTGGAATCTTGCTGGCACCTGTATGCTTTTAATTTAGCTTTTGTGTGTACTTTGGCCTGGGGAGGGTCACAAGCTTGAACATCCTTTTTTCTGGTAGTGGGCCTCCAAAGAGAGTCAGTGCTTCTGTAATCTACATATATCATCAAACTTTTTTGTATTTTATTAAGTTGCTCCTGTTGTGCTTGAGCTTTAACTTTGCTGCTTTTAAGTTTTTTGTGCCTGGAAACTTTCCAAGTAGTGATTTAGTTGTGACTATTGTTTTGTCACTGTCTAAATATTCAGGACTTGAGACACAAAATTCAGCCATATTTTTTGCGTCGTATGAAGAGTCAAGTCTTTCCAGAATCTGGCAATTCTACGAGTACAAAACTAGCTAAAAAAGATGATATAATTGTTTGGTTGAAATTGACAAGTTACCAGGTAATAGTTTTTGTTGCCCACTTCTAGTTACTCTTTTTCCTTTCCCTTGAGAACCTTTAAGTTTGTCTATGGGATTAACTAATCAAGTGAATTGGAATTGTCACTTGTCTGTTCTGCAGCGGCAAGTGTACACAGCTTATCTTAAAAGTGAAGCAGCTACTAAAGCCTATCAGGGAAGAGAATCACCGGACAAGGATGAAAAGAAGAAGAAAAGTTCATACAAGGGAAGGGCCTTGGCTGCTCTAACTGTGAGTGGTCATCTAATGCTTCTGTTACCTACATATTCCTACCATTTTTAAGCTTTATCGGTGGTTGTACAGTCAAGAATGCTTCATGATGATAATATTTTCTTGGTGAAGTGGTGCTTTATTTATTCAACGTGCAATGCACTATTCTACTCATCTATATCTTATTTTTTGCATAATTGACATAACGAATGTGCATTCTTTGGTTGTATTCGCTTAGATTTTTATTTCATTTTATCAAGATCTGGGATTGTTTTTCAGTGCACTGCTATATTCTTCCATATATGCACCAGGTATTGAAAAAGATATGTGACCATCCTGGACTTTTGACAAAAAGAGCAACTGATGACATAGCTGAAGGAATGGAATCCATGTTTGGAGGAGAGGAGGATGATGTGTTAGAAGAGATGCAGGAAGAAGTATCTTTTGCAGGGGAGATAGCCAAATCCTTAGAAAGCAATGATGCCTTGGAATATGGCCAAAGGGGAAATAGACGCATGTCCTGTAAGATTGATTTTCTGATGGTTTTATTGGTGAGTCTATACATAAAATATCTCACTTCAGTATCTTTGACTGATATTTAAGGCATACAAGTGTTCTGTAATTATAAAATTATAAATAATATTCCTAATATTCAAGTTATCATGCAGCATAATCTCATTTCAGAGGAGCATCGAGTCCTAATTTTTGCTCAGACTCGTAAAATGCTAGATATTATTCAGGTTTGTCATATAGATCTCCCCCTGTTTCTAGTTTGGCATTTTCTTTTTAATTTTTTACAAAGCCATTACTATTAGTCTTTTGAATTCTAAAGAAAATTAAGGTCTTGGAATATGTAATATATTCCAATATAGGGTTTCCTGTAAAACAGCTACATATTCTGAGTATATTTCTTGAAATTGGATATAAAGAGTAGCGGAAAAATTGTTAGAATGAGAAGGCATGGTTCTTGTATATTGTAGGTCTCTATTTTTATTGTTGTCCTGATGATTGTGTTAGGTTACTGTCTTTTGTGGAGTTGTTGAAATCAATCTAGAACCCCTACTCTAGGAAAATCAGGCTGTCAAACGGCAGCTTCCAAAAATAAAAACACATGGGTATAATTAACAAAAAAGTATAATTAATTGAAATAACTTAAGAGGAAAGAAAGATAACTCAGAAAAATTTGAAGGAAAAGATTAAATGCTGGCTGATGCAGTTGGATATCTAAAATGCTATAAAGTTAAAGGTTACTCCTTGTTGAAATTTATTTTCTTAGACTAATAAATCTTCATATATACAAAATAAGATGTAATGTTGAAGTTGCCGTTAAGGGCATGGCAGATGGTTAAGGTTTGGTTCACGCTTTGTACCCTTGTGCTTGTGGATTTGAACAGTGTGTCAATGCTGGGGATGGGGACCCCCATTTGTAATTTGGATGTTGTTGGCCATTTTGAAAACTTAGATTGTATTACTAAACTTAAAAGGATAACTAATTCCTTGTCCTTTAGATTATTGATTTTATAAGATGAATCAAACTGAATTTTCTTATGTCAAACTGAATTTTCTTATGTATGTATTTAGTCTGAACTTGTCCTTGGTTGTTGTTGAAGATAAATTAATGTGATCCAAAGTTCCAAGCTTATTCGTATTCCTTTTTAAGTTCTGTACAAAGGCTGTCATTACTGCAGAGTTGTACTATCGGTACTCTTTGATGAATCTTAGCCCTCCACTGGTCCAACATGCTATTAAATGTCCCATATATTTCCTAGAGTAGGAATATTTGTGTTAGCATGATAGGTCACCTGGGATATGGGGTAAATATATGAGTCTGCATAGCCAAAATCTGCTCACGAATCATCACACAACAGCTGGGCCTTCATCTTCTTCTCCTTATTGAAGTTGGACTCTTCTCACATGGACCACTTACTGCTCACAATCCATATTAGGAAAGGTTGGAGTATCATAAGTGGCTTTTGCAATAGGAAAAAGTAGCTAGCATATCAAGTATTAGTCTCTTTACCATTACTGTCTAGATGCTGTTGAATATTTGATTTGTGCCTGCAAAGTTTTCAGAGAATTCATCTTCTATCTATTATTTACTCTTAGGTTGATAAGATATCTAGTTTGGTTTTGTCACTCTTTTTTCAAGACTGAAAGACATCATATGTGTTTATTGATCTTTTAACACATTATTCTTTCCTCAAGTTAGATTAGTGTCGTTCATTGTCTAGGGACCATTTATAAGCTGTTTCTCCATCCTTTTTTGATGTTGTTGGAGAATATGAAAGGATTTGTCTTGTTTGGGTTTCTATTTTTAGAGGATCTCCATATCTGTTTTGATTTAAGCTTGCTAATCTCTTGAATTTATATAGTCTTTGCTCTTCTTGCTATTAAGAGTTGTTTGAAATGTTTGAATTAAAAAATGTCTACAGTATTTCCATATTCATGGTAGTGGTGCAGTCAAATAGAGACTCCTCATTATCAAGTTTTTGGTCTATCTAGATTGCCAATAAATTATGCATCTTTGTACCCTTACTGTTAATATATATCTAAATCAATCTTAGTAAGGTGCATACTTTTCCATCCACCCTGTTCTCTTTTTTCTTGAAGTACTACCCTTTCGAAATAGTAAGAAGCTGAGCTTTTTTGAGAGTAGGATTGTAGATGATTGTTTCTTTTATGCCTCAAATTCTATTTTGAAATGATTCATGTATATTATATGACTCATAAAGCCAGATATTGTCATAAGATTAAACCATTTTGTGCTTCATCCCCATATGTTGACATTGTGACTACCATAGAAGCAAATATCTTAAAAATATTCTGATATATTCTGATATATCTTTTCTCGGCAGGGTTCCCGATATTTTCTTGAAAATATCCCGAGTTTTTCAAAATATCTTTGACCATGACTTTGACTGAAATTTTCACCAGTATATTGTAAAATTATTGGTGATATATCACTAGCAATATTACAATAAATTAGTTTTTTTCTATATAAGCATCAGACCTGCAAATTTTTGATGATTCTTCTTAGAAACTTTTATAAACAGGTTATACACCTTGAATGGTGTAAGTAGTTGTTAAGATTTAGAAGTGCTATTATTGTATAGCAGTTAGATCTGTTGCAAAAGAGCAATGACAATTATTGTTGTTGTTATTTCAAAATGAATGTAGTTATGTACAGTTGTGAAGACACTTGGTACAATCAGGTTTGAAAACCTTGTGAATAGAAAACATGACTATTGTTTATGATTAGTGATTATCACTGTTGCCTTTGATAATAGCAAGCACTGTTGTCATTATTCATGATTTCTGAGCATAGTCATTACTAGACAAAACTGTCAAATGATTATGCTATTCTTGGACTTGTCATTATTATTGCATCACAGATGTTAGTGCTGTCATTGACTTGCTGTCATTTCTACTTATCAGTGGATATTGCTGTTGTTACTTCATTTGTAAACATGATTGTATTATTGAGGTAATTGTTTGGAAATTTTCATTGTTACATATCAGCTGTTAATAATATCATACCAGTTGAGATTGTTGTCATCATGCTTGTCTTTTGACATAACTATCCTTCTGTGGTTAGTAATGTTCTTATAATCACTTATCAGTAGCATTCTGTCATTGTTGTGATCTATACATTCTTGATCAGTATGGTGTTCAGTAGCATCGTTATTAGTAATGTGATCAATTAATATGGGCATCAATACTGCTATCAACATGATAGGAAATATTACTGATCAAAATGATTAATATGAAACATTGTTAAGACAGGACATTGCTGACCTGAAACGCTTGCCATTGCTGTAAATTTAAGAGGTATTTGAAGAGGTTAGGGAGACTGTTGTTGTCAACTGTAGTTACCATTTTGTGTATAGATTAGTCTCTTGGACCTGATAGTTAAGGATAATGGTAGAGTTAACAGGTCGTACTTACATTAGTTGTGTTCTCTTGCATTAAGGGTTCATTAGCATTCTGGCAGTGATTTATTAATATTGCTAAAGAGATTTATATTAAGAATGAAGAGCTTCTGGAAGAGACTGTGTATTGCTTTTTTGGATCAACGTTTCGGATCACACTCCGTGATCCATCATTAGGATGAAAAGAAGATCCGAAACGTCAATCCAAAAAAGCAATACACAGTCTCTTCCAGAAGCTCTTCATTCTTATACCATGGACTGTGGAAATATCATGTCTATAAAGATTTGTATTACATTATTTGTAATCAGCGATCTCAAAATTAATGAGAAAAATCCATATTTCAAAATTCATGGTGTACACTGTTTACTTTCATGCTCTCACTTTCTATGCAATTATTATGGCTTTAAATGTTAAAAACATCAGTTATTTCTCTTCTTTTAAATTTTTTTTTTTTTACTGCATTTTTGGGTTCCCGATAATATCCCAAGAAACCGAAAATATCTTTATCTTTTGGGATGCCGAAAAATTCCCAAGAACAATATTTGCTTCTATGGTGACTACCATTCTTGGAAGTGAATTTGTAATATTTTTTTTTGTAAATTTCTAATAGCTAAAGTGAGGCTATCCATTGGGGCCCTCACCTATAACAAAAACAAACTAAGCTGCAAAGATCCAATGCAACATAACTAACCCTATATGAGAATGCGAGGGAAAATCTAACAAACTTGATGCTGAAATGACTCCCAAGAAACAATGGCTCTAAAAACCTTTGTTGACCCTCGAAGAAAAGGAGAAACAAAATCAAACATGTGCCAAGATCAATCTCCTTCCCCTATGGGCAGTTGTAGCTTATAGTCTATTGAGAACCATCATCAACTAAATCCTTAGCTTCCATACAAAATATCTTCGCTTACAATTTCCTCCCCCTGTACTTCTTTGGAGATGTGGCAGTGAGAGCCTCTTGAACCTTTAGAGAAAGACTACTTGAGAAAACTCCCAACTCTTGTGTTGAAAGAATTGCTTGAAGCTAGAGGTTCTCTTTCATACAATCTATATGTGACTTCGCTAAATGACCAACTGTCTCGGCCACCTTCAATCCCACAACCTCATATAAAACCTTAGAATTCTCTTTAGGAAAAACTTTGCAAAATAGAGAATTGGTTCCTAGAAGCAACTTCCTCCATTTTCTCCTTCCCATACTTTTGCCCATGCTTTCCTTTAGACCTACAATTAGCATTGTTTTTTTGACTATTCGAAAGGAAAATGGTTAAAATTTTTGTACTCAATAATTTGTCCTTGCCCTCTTTAAAATCTTGAGAAACTAAATCCTTTAAAAAGCTGTGACTCCAATGCATCGTCCTCCATCAATTGATCAACTACTATGCAAAGTAAAGTTAAATAATCTAGTTGTTTCGAGCTTCTTTCCCTCAAAATTCCTAACTAGGCCAATCACCCGGTCCTTCAATAGGTGATGAAGAAAGCCTTAGGGATTTCTTAGTGAAAGTTGGAGGAGGGTTAATCAATCCGTAATCGTGCTTGACAAGAAAGCGACCATGATTCCTCCAAACAAAGTCTGCATTAGGTTTCGTAGGTTTTTGAGTGCATTTTTGGAACCTTTAACTCAATACGATCGCAAAGAATTTTGAGATGAGCACTTTGCAATCTTATACCCAAGCTTGTTGCAGCGAAATCATCTAAAAGACAGTACAAAATTTGAATGGAATAAGAAATTGTTTTGGGAATGTCAACCATAACACAAATTCTCATATAGTTGTTTTGAAAATTGTCTTGTTTCTTGTCCACTCTAACAAAATCTGCCACCTTTCTAGCCATTAGTTTTTAATGAAATTTAGTTTAGTTATAGGAGTAGTTGCAGGATCAAAGACAAATTTCCAAGGGCATAAGGAAACTTCAACTCTTCCAAAGAACCAAGGAGTACTTTTCCAAACTTAGTCATGATCTTTAGCCTATTGAACCTGAACAAGGAAGAAGCCCCTAGCTAGCAAAGATAGAGAAGTGCCCTCAATATTTCTCCAAGTTCATCTGATCCATTGAACAATCTCCTCAAACTTAGGTCACTTGTGTACACATTTGCACACAAGGGACTCGTTGCTTATCTTTTGAGATTGAGTCTATACAATCATTCAAAAGAAGTAGTTTGTGAACATTGTCTTCCAAACTAATTGGAATATCCCCCAAGGATAGAGAATGGGAAACTTGTTCCCCTCCTCCAACTTGATGAGTGGTTCTCAAACTGAACTCATTAGCATAATTCTTTTGCTACGGATCTCTTCCTTTAGTTTCTGCAACAGAGACTTTTTATCATAGTGCCATGGGGATGCATCCCCCCCACCCCCCCAAAAAAAAAAAAAAAAAAAAAAAATCCTGACGTTTCCCTCTCATAGGGGACGTCTCTGGGGTGTCCCTTTTAAAAGGGGATGTTTGGGGGATTCTGGGACGCCCAGACGTCTCTCGACCCCCAAGACAATTCTACTTTATCACCTAGTGAGCATAAGCATGATGTCAGTTCTATTAAAATAAAATTAGATGGTTTATATTAATGGTCAATAGTGTAACATATTAGACTGTTTCTAATTCTGTTGTTTAGATTAGCTGTAATCTATTTTAAAAACATCTATACTTTGTATATTTAGAAACATCTGTATTGTAACTCTATATAGAGCTTTGCTCTTTGTTAATACAATTCATTCGATTATTTACCATAATATGGTATCAAAGCGGGAAACGGTTATTTGAATTTTTTTCCTGTGCTCTTCGTATTCCGTACGGCCCACTGATCTGATATTGTTTTTTTTTCCTGATCGCTATTTTCTAGCTATCGTTTTTGTTGGGTTTCGTCACCGTCTTCTGGCAGGGGCTTCTGGTCGCTGTTCCTTTCATCGGCGGCTTTTGCAAACTTGGGTTGCATCTTTTCTGCCCGCGATTTGCATTTGAACGTCGGTTTTTTGGAGTTCCTTGAACGTAGTTTGAAACCTGTGGTCGCGTTCTTTAAAGTTGTGATTCCTTGTTTTGGTGATTTCCTCACATTCCTGAGGTTGCAATTTGTGATTGCGTTTTGTTTCTTTTTGTCACGATTCTTCTGTGATCGCTGTTCGTGGAAGATTTGAAGGGTAGACGTCTTTTCCTTTTTAAGGTTGCGATTTTTAGTTAGTTTTTGGTCGCGTTTTTTTCCTGGAGCGACGACTTTCATTTGAAGGCTCGTGTTTTGTTCTTTTTTGAAGTCGACGGTTTGTTTTCAACTATGCCTAAGTCATGATTTGGAGTTTGTAATCGACATTTTTTAAAATTTGAGGTCGCCATTTGCATGGTTGAGGGTTGGTTCTGCCCTTCTTGTTCAACCTCTGCATATTCGAATTTCTAAGGTCACTGTTGTTTCTGGCGATTTTCTTGTTCAAAGATTGTTGATTTGTGTTTGGCGGATACTTGCAGCCTTTTCGTTTGTTTGGCAGGAGAATATCTAGTAGAAGCTGCGTTTTTGAAACTTGCATATCCTCGGGATTTGTACCTTGAAACCCATGCTAGGGTTTGCAGAAAATTTTGTGGGTTTTGTGCGGACAATCTGCCTTGTTTTTTGTGCCTCGTAAAACGTGAAGAATGACATCTTTATCCAACATCATGTTGGAAGGCAGTAAGAAGTTCAATGGTCTCAATTACAACATCTAGAAGCAGCACATGACAATTTTCGAGTATCGGTGCCTTGACCAGATTGTTTTGGGCAAAACTACACGTCCTCCAGTGGCGGGTAAAGATCAGGACAAGTTTGATGAGCATAATTGGGAAGCGGTCATGCTCATTAAATTGTCAATCATCGATGACCAGCTGCCTTAGGGGCCATTAGGCAAATCAGCGAAAGAAATTTGGGATCATCTAAAGGACTTGCATGAAACGTTCGACAAGAGCCACGTGTTCTTTCTAAAGAAAATGTTTTTTTCGATCATGATGGATGAAAAGGTGTCTGTGCAAGAGCATCTCACAAAAATCAAGGACATCTGTGATCAATTGGAGGTGATTGGTCAGAAGATGGAGGAGGAAGGCATGGTAGTCATCACCTTGAAAAGTCTACCAAAGTCCTATGAGCATTTTATCGAGATGCTCAACATTACCTCAACTAATGTTGACTTGAAGTTTCTCGAGCTTTGCAACAAACTTTTGCAGCAAGATCATTGGAGACAACAGTTCAGTAGCAGTGCTAGTGCATCCTCCACAGAGCATGCATTTGTTGCCAAGGCCTTTCAGAAGAATAAGGGCAAAAATCAGCCCTCTCAGCAGACCAACCAAGGTCACTCCCAGGATTCTTCCAAGAAGAACATTCAGTGCAATTATTGCCATAAGTATGGCCACATGAAGAAGGATTGCCGGAAACGCTTGGCCTCTGAGCAGTCCAAGCAAGGAGAGTCTAAACAAAAAGCCCATGTTGCAGAGCACACTGAGCAGAAGGAGTCTGCTTTCTATGCCTTTATGGCCAAGACACCAGCAGATCCTGTCAAAACTTCTGCCTGGTACATTGATTCAAGTGCATTTTGACATTTCACACATCGACAAGATTGGTTCACGGAGTACACGCCATTCAGAGATTTTGTCATCTTTGTAGGAGGTGAAGAGTATACTGTTGTCAGAAAGGGCAACGTGCAGATTCACTCTAGAGGGAGAAATTTAATATTTCTCAATGTATACTTTGTACCTGGCATGGAGGTGAACCTTCTCTTAGTCAATTAGATTATGCGACACTCTCCTCATCTGGATGTTGTTTTCAGCATGCATACATGCAGCATAGTGGATCGTGGACATGCACCATCGTTGCCCAAGGACTTGAGGATCATGGTCTGTATAGACTCGTTGATTTTGGTGATTCTCAAGAGCACTCCATGGCAGCCAGGAGTACATCCATCAGCAAACTCTTGCATCAGCATTATGGGCACCTAAACTTGTATTATCTCTCTTAGTTAGCTCGGGAGGGTCTGGTTGGTGGTCTTCCTGAGATTCAGACTCAACATCATGGAGTATGCGAAGCATGTCAGGCTAGAAAGCATCAACAAACTCCTTTTTTTGATGGTGATTCCTGGAGAGCATGCAAGGTACTTCGGTTGGTTCACACTGATGTATGTGGACCAACGAACACTCCTTCTGTTACAGATTGTAGGTATTTTTTGTTATTTGTTGATGATTTCAGCAAAAAAATGTGGGTGTATTTTTTGAAAAACAAATCAGATGTGTTTGGTATATTTCAACAAGATAAGGCCTTAGTTGAAAAAGAGTCGGGTTGTCAGATAGTCACCCTTAGGTCTGATAATGGGGGGCGAGTTTTGTTCTACTGACTTCTCCAAATTTTGTGTTGCACATGGCATCAAACACCAACTTACCACACCTTACACCTTTGAGCCTAATGGTGTCGTTGATCGTCGGAATTGCACCATTACTAAAATGGCTTGTTTTATGCTGGAGCATAGAAGTGTTCCTAAGAAATTCTGGGCTGAAGCAGTCTACAATGCAGTTTATCTTTTGAACCGGTCTCCTACCTATGTCGTCAAGAAGATGACTCCTGAAGAAGCCTGGTTTGGATGCAAGCCTAGGGTCAACCACCTGAAAGTTTTTGGTTCTACTGCACGTGTGGATTCCTGATGCCAAGCGCACTAAGTTGGATTCCAAAAGCCAGAAACTCATGTTCACTGGTTACAGTGACAATCATAAGGCATACAGGCTGACTGATGTAGACACAGATCGTCTCATATTCAGTCGTGATGTAGTGGTCGATGAGGCTACTGGGCCTTTTCATCTGTCTTCTCCTTCTGTTAGCCCTGACGATCAGCCTCTGAAGGTTCTGATTTGGGTGTTCGCCTTCCCCTAGGTCCACCTGATGGGAGGGATTTTGCAATTGTAGAGGCACCTCAGCCTCCTGTTCCACCACCCGAACCTCAGGATGATCTGGATCCTCAAGATGATTTGATTCCAATTGCCCCAGTTGATGTTGTTCCTCATGATTCAGATGTTGGCACATCTAATCTTCGGCCTAAATGGTGGGCTAAGACCATCGGTGATCTTCATGATGATGAATTGATCGAGGGAAGATCTGCTCGGAAAAAGAGCAAGCAACAGAATACAGTCAATTTTGCTCTTATGGCCAACCTTCACAGTATTTCGGAGCCTCAGACATATTCAGAGGCTAAAGGTGTACCTGAGTGGGAACAGGCTATGGAAGCCGAACATCATAGCCTTCTAAAGAACAACACTTGGGTCCTCTTTGATCTTCCACCTGGGAAGAAGCCCATTGGATGCAAATGGGTGTACAAAGATAAGCACAAGGTTGATGAAACCCTTGATAAGTATAAGGCTCGGTAGGTAGCCAAAGGGTTTTCATAGAAAGAGGGCATTGACTATGAGGAGACTTTTGCTCCCACAGCCAAGATGAGTACCATTCGGCTTGTCGTCTCTATTGCAGTCCAGTTTGGATGGAAAGTCCATCAAATGGATGTCAAGAGTGCATTCCTCAATGAAGATTGGCAGGAAGAAGTCTGCATGACGCAACCTCCTGGCTTCAAGGTTGTTGGTAAAGAACACTAGGTTTGCAGACTGGTGAAAGCATTCTATGGCCTTAAACATGCTCCACGGGCATGGTACATGAAGATTGACAAGTACCTGGTGAATCATGGTTTTCAGCGGAGTCCTTCTGATTCCAATTTGTATGTCAAACAATATGTTGATGATAGTCTTTTTATTGTTGTCTATGTTGATGATCTGATCATTACTGGCAACTCAGAGTAGTTGATTGAGGAGATTAAACATGATCTCAGTCAATCATTTGACATGACAGATTTGGGACTTCTGCATTTTTGCCTTGGTGTTGAGGTTTGGCAGACTCATGATAGCATCTTTATCTCTCAGTCCAAGTATGCTCGAAGTTTGTTGGACAAGTTCCGGATGACAGATTGCAAACCTGCATCTACACCTATGGAGAAAGGGTTGAAGTTATTAGTCAATTCAGATTCACCCGTGGAGAATGAATCAGCATTCAGGCAACTAGTGGGCAACCTCATTTATCTCACTGCCACTAGACCTGATCTTAGTTTTGTAGTGAGCTACATCTCTCTGTTCATGGCAGCCCCTAAAGTTGAACATTGGGTTGCAGTGAAGCGTGTGTTGAGATATGTGAAAGGCACTTCCGACTTTGGCATTCTGTATGGAAGGTGCAAATATCCTAAGCTGATTCGTTTTACAGACTTAGATTCGGTAGGTTTTGTTGATGACATGAAGTCCACTTCTGGGTATGTTTTCAGTTTGGGAACAGGTGCAGTCATATGGACCAACAGGAAGCAGCAGGCAGTGGCTCTCTCCTTGACTGAAGCTGAATATCGGGGAGATGTTAAAGCAGCATGTGAGGTAGTTTGGCTTCGAAGGATGCTTTCAAACACGCAAATGTCTCAAGCAGGGCCTTCACCCTTGTATTGTGACAATCAAGGGGTGTTGAAACTTGCCAAAAATCTAGTCTTCCATGAAAGGACAAAGCACGTTGAACTTCATTGTCATTTCATTCGCCATCTTGTCGAAGATAGATCAGTGCTGTTGCAGTATGTTCCAACTGAGGACCAGATTGTAGATATTCTCACCAAGTCTCTAAGCCCGGATAAGTTTGTCAAATTTAGGGGGCATCTTGGTGTAGTTGATAGATTGACCATTAAGGGAGGGTATTAAAAATTAGATTAGATAGTTTATATTAATGGTCAATAGTGTAACATATTAGATTGTTTCTAATTCTTTTGTTTAGATTAGCTGTAATCTATTTTAGAAACATCTATACTTTGTATATTTAGAAACATCTGTATTGTAACTCTATATAGAGCTTTGCTCTTTGTTAATATAATTCATTCGATTATTTACCATAATAGGTTCGTCATTGGCGGACAATGAAAATAAATGCTTGAATGCTACTGCTAAAACAAGAAGTAGATCCAAAGAAACCACAGAAGTACCAACACAGGTACAAGGAAAAGAAGCTATTGTAGTCTCCAATGCGGTAGACACACCTACCACTATATCTGCCTGCAACGCTTCTCAATCTAAAGCACAGAGGAAAAGTAGAAGGTGTTGGTCAACTGAACTACATCAACAATTTGTGAATGCACTTTAACAATTCGGTGGTTTGCAAGGTGAGCCTTTTGTGATTGGGTTTTTGTTTAGCCTAGTTATCTATAATAGGCCTCCTTCAGCCTTGCTATTTAGATTTATGCATATTTCCTGAAAGGTTGACACCATAAAGAGTAGAGAATTCCAACAGATTACATTTAGGATTTTCTATTAGCCCAATGCCAAGGATGCTGCATCAAAGATGTTGGTCCAACTTGAAATTTGGCACATTTGACCTCATATCAGAGTGTTCTATACTTATCAATATGCGAATAACTCTTTCGATGTCAATCATATATTTATTCCTTATACATCTTTTTATAACTACTTGTTGATGTTCAATGCAATATACTTATTCCTTATACACCTTTTTATAACTAATTTTTCAAGTACTATATGTATTTGCACCATCCCCCCGCCGTCGTCCCCCTTTTGTCCCCAAACTTAGGCCCCCCGTTCCCCCGTTCCCCCGTCCCCCCGTTAGGAAACTCCGTGGAACTATGCGTTTTATTGACACTCTTCTGAAGAAGGCAAAGCCTCCACAAGAATTGGAGAAGAGATGTATTTTTCTTTAGAAATCAAGCGCTTGCAGAAATCAATCCATGTATGGAAAGGATTTGAAATTTTTTTATAGACTTGAAAAACTTTTGAACAATCGAAACCTCCAATTCTTGCTCCCACTCCACAGAATATGCTGACTGGGGTTTAAGGTTGGTTAGGATCAGAAACCCTTGCTGAAAAAGCGGAGGTTTTAAGCACCTTCAACTTGCCTTCACCCACACACTCCTTACCATTCCTCATCTTCTGCTGATAGCCAGAGAGAATCTTCTTGCGATTAGATGAAAATTGGCTGCAACAGTTCTATTGCTCTCTTTTGCATCATAATTGGCCACTGCTGCTTCACTCACCATTGTGTTGTGTTGCTCTTCACTTGTCTGCCCGATTCTTAATTCCACATAATCCAGAAGATTCCCCTTTGTAACAATTAATGATATGTAGTGTCCCTTTTTTGGATTTTTAGGAAAACATGGGATTTTTTTTTTTGTTGCATTTTTTGTTTATGGAAATGACTGAAAAATAAACTGAAAGTGAATACTGAAAATAATTGCTGAAAATGAAATTAAACCCTAGATATAATTTTTGGATTTTATTTGCTTAATTGAAAATAAGAATAAGTGGCTGGAAACAGCAATCAACACAATGGGGATTTTCAGAATTTTGAACAGCCACCATGAGTAATGAGAACTGAAATTTTAATTCCTAAATCTAGGCTGAAAATCAGTAAATAATTTCAGAATTGGTTTTAGACTTATAACAGAAATTGCCCACAATTTAGATCTATAAAATTCTGCAATAAATAAGTTCCTCACTTAGGGCGAATCTGATCTATAACATTAGCAATTGGCGTAGCAGTAACGGAGTTAATGGATCAGCAAATACCTAGCAATATAAACCCTAACAGCAACAATAACCCAGTTTTGATTTATTACTTCCAAATCACAGTGGTCAACAATATGCAACCATAAATAATTAATGAAACTTAATTTCCTAACTCAGATCACCATGATCCACAATTCCCAGCGAAACACATATGAATTTCAATCACATGTAATGCAAAAAGGTGTGCTGAATAACCAACAATAATTAATAAAAAGCTTAATATATTACCTGACCGTATAGTGGTAGGTATAGCAAAAGCGGCAGTTGAATATGAAGATATGACAACAACCAAACTGTGAGCACAGTTGTGAGGAATTAATTATTGTTATTTGTTGGTCAATGCTGTACGATGGTGAACTAGCTGATAATAACCACTAAATTCTGGTCAATATACTTAATTCTGGAAATCTTCCACAACAGTGAATGTTAAATGATTTGCTTGCAAATGACTATTGCATCCAACTGATTGATCTAATTTGCTCTACTAGAATTGAGGGCTTCCTTCCCCAACTCAAATCAATTCCAAGAGGGTTTTCGTCCTCTAGAACTTGCCAATGAAGGGGTTTCGTCTTTGAGAGATCAAATGTGGAAATTCAGTTTGCAATAATGACATAATGGATGCCTTTCTATGACCACTAGCCTCACATATATAGGCGCCACCCATGGGCCCCTAATTAATTTTAATTTTTACTTTTTCTCTTCTACGTGTCTAAAAGTACTTATTGAAAATAAAATATTACATAGGCCTAATAATGTCTCATCCTAGTTTACCCTTCATTATCAATCGAGCTCTACTTCAATGGTTCTGATCAATGATTTTTTATGTTTTTCCTAAACATGATGTTAATTAGAAATAAATGTCAAAGTTTTCTAGTTGAATCAATAATTGTAAAATTGTACTTAGAAATCATTTTGTTTGTTTGCACTAGAAGTTTGTTGACCATATATTAGCCATTTTTGAACATGTGAGTGCAGGAGGAAATAAAGTGCAAAGGTTATGATTTTCGGCGTATTGATGGCACATTAAAGGCATGCGATAGAGCAAAACTTGTAAATGTATGTACCTTGGGTGTACTATGACTAATGTTTTGAAGACAACTTGCATGTTGTGGAGGTCATAATGACTATTTTAATGTTCAATAATTTGTTTTTACTAAGATTTTGCACTGCATTTCACACAGGAGTTCCAAGCTAGTGACAGAATTTCCATCTTTTTGTTGACATCACAAGTAGGCGGTCTAGGGCTTACTCTTACTGGAGCTGATCGAGTAGTTGTAGTAGATCCAGCTTGGAACCCCAGGTAACTGCTAATGCATTCTATATGCACCTTAACAACAATATGGAGGCTAGTCAGTAAACTTATTTGAATACAGTTTTATTATTAACTTGTTCAAATTTTGGAATTTGTCTAAAATATTAGCCGCTTGTAACAACACTAGGAGTGCAATATATTGTAATTTTAATCTTTGATATTGATTTTATCATTTGACATTTTGTGCAATACTTGTGGAATCTGGTCAAGTTTGTATTAATTGTCCCGGTCCAAATTATTAGAGGTAACTAAACAGATCTTTAAGAAAGGAAATTTGAATAACACATTCAAATATGGACAAAGTAACACAACACATAAAATGTAAGACTTACAAAAATGGAGATAACGTTTTCTATCTTAAAATTACAATGGTGTTTGGTAATGTTATTCTAAATTGTTCAAGTTGTTGAAATATGTTTGCCTCAAGTTTTTGGAATACTAAAACTGCACACTTTCGATAGTTACCATGTATTGATCAATAGTTGGTCGAAATAATGAGTCCCTTATGTCATAAAAAATCACTAATGAGCTGAAGACACCATTCCACTCAGGTTTGAGAAAAGAGATGGCAAGAATTGGTGGTGAATGGTTAGTTAACAGCCTGTTGACTGCCATGGCCCAGTGGTGGTTTATAGAGGGTTCTACAGGTTAATGGCAATATCTAAGAAGTTTTGAAAGGGTTTCAATCACCAACAATGAGTAGCAACACGTTTTGTTATGAATTGATTACTAACCCAGCTGAGGTGAGGTTTGACAATTTCCCAAGGATTTCAAATCCTATGTTGAATAACAAGATCTTAACTTAATAGTGGAAACTACATATCATGTTGAAATGAGCTGAAGCTTGTTAACAATATCAACTGATGTATTAAACACAAGTCCTAGTTGTAGTTCGAGGCATGTCTTTAGTTCTTAAACTATATTCTTATCAATGGAGTATATTATTTAGTTTTTTAATTATGAGATGGTTGTACTTAACTTGAATTGGGTAGTTGTACAATGTGTGCTGTATATTTTTGATACAAGCAATAGATTTAAGCCACATCAACTTGTATTACTTTTGTAGCTGCTTTATTGTCTATTCTATATTTTTTTGGTCTGTCATGTTCTAAAGATTGGTGTCAGAGCATTGTAAATCCATAATTGGTTGTTGAGTTTTGTTAAATACATTAATTTCTCCCTCAGTTGTCCATGTCTTCGCTTGTTTTGAGTCCAAAACATGGCGGTTTCAAAATGGAATGAAGAAAACATAAAAAAAGGACATGTAGAAAGCGAATGTTCCAAAGATACCTAACTTGATTAAAACAATGTGGAGTATTGACCACAAGTTGTAAGATGCCTCAATTTTTTGTAAAGAGTACTTATTTATCAGGTATAGAGGGAAAAAAAACAATTGAGGAGATTGCAAGAAAGTTTGTGCTACCAACAATTCAACAATGGTGGTGGAAAATTCATTAAAAACTATGGAAAAGTTTCAATAAATGTTGAAAGATCGGTTTGATTTTTCACACAAACTCATCTCCCTTCTTTTGCACTCGAATTCTGATTGGAAAAAATTGAACTTTCATGAATATTTTATGGTTTGAAAATTTTGTAGCTTCATTTGAAGGAGATGTGAACGACACAGAGGAGATTTTTCCCCTTTTTCTAAATTTTGGAATAAATGGAAGGACTGAAGAACACTTTGAAGATGCCTCTGCCTCCATGCACATAGTCTGCTGTATTGAGGGATGTCTCTGCCAGTGCAAGATGCCCCTGCTAAGTGAAGACCTTCCTGTCTATTGTTAAGCAGTTCATTTGTCTGAGAAAGACATTCCTCACTGTGTGGAGGAAATTTATCCATTGCCAGTGGTAAGTGTTTGAAGACAGCATAGGTGCTACTTCTTTTTTGAAGATAAGAAAATTTTGAAGGGCCAAGTTTTGTTTGTTTCTAGCTGTTTGGAAAGAGTGTCCATACTTGTTTCAAGAAAGTGTTTTAGGAGCACATCACTACCTGTACAATTTTGTTTCTCAAATGGTGTGAAAGAGAGTACATCTATCAAGGATTTCACATGTTTGGATGTGCGGTGTGAATAAAGAGGATATTGGTCTAGTCTATTCAAATTGAGGAAAATGAAACAGCAGATGGATGTGTGTGCCAGTTTATAGAAGCATTGGATAATCATTGTCCATGCCTGCGTTAGTTTTAGGACACCCTTGCTATGCATGCTCTTGCTACATATTTTAATATAAATGTGACTTAGTGTAATGAAATAACTTGCACAAGAGAAGAATCTAATAGGAAATGGGCTGCAAATACTTGAGAATAATAAGCCACTTTGAGAGGGAAAACCTCCAAATAGCTCCAATAAGAACACAATTCGCAATATGATGATCAAATAACACTCACTACCTCCTATATATGCCCTATTTATGTCTTGGATGTTGTAAGGAAAAATACCTAGTATGCACCTCTGAAACCATATGATTTTCTTAACAGATGCTTGATATAAGTACATACAACCATGCCCATAAAGTGGAATTAGGACAGGGTTACTTTCCCACATTAATTTTTTGAGAAAAGAAATGCAGATTTTAGATCTAAGTAAATTTCAGCAGCATAATGGCATGTAAATTAACACTTCTAAGAACAAGAATGAAGAACAAAAGAAGCATAGACAAAAGAGAAGAGACACCAATATACATGGGGAAAACCCTTTTGGGTAAAAAACCCCACCATCCAAAGCATTGAACCAGTGTATTATTCAGCAACAATAAACATGTTCCAATACACTTGTAGGCTCAAAGCCTTAACATGGGGAGCTACAACATAACCATGCAAAGAAAATTCCTCTCCTCTCCTCTCCTCTAGCCCCAATACATAGGCAAAGGCATCCACAAAAACCATAAATGGTTTTCCAAAACCATTAGCTAAAACCATTTTCTAAGTATTGAACAAGGAGAGAGATCTCATGACATGTGTCCAAGAGTTACAAACATCTTTCTAGAAGCTTCAAGACCTTTCTCATGAACTTGGGTGCCCAACTTCACTGGAGGACAAAAACAACCCACAAGAGACAAAAGAACAACTCCCCAAGTCCAAAAAGGACAATCCACTTCTTACACACCATGAAAGATGCCTTTTGACACCTCTTGCAATATTATAACTCCCTATAATCATGCTCTTACATGTGACATAGAATCCATCATAAGTAACTCCCACATCTTACAATGTCATGATGACATTAGATGCTCATACAACTTCTAACACACATCATACAAAGGCATAATTGCCAATTCATAAGTGGGACATCCCATTTTCCAAATGAGACACAAATAACAAATAAATACAATAAAATAATTGATTCGAACATTAGGACTTGCAAGGTATACGATACACCTAATTCCAACATTCTTCCACTTGTCGTATACCTTGCAAGAGCAAAGGGAAACTCCAACAATTTTGTGAACCGCCAAGGTTACCACCATGCTGTCCCAATTGAACTCCACCATGTTCACGTGCTTCTCAAAAGCATCTGCAACATCTTCCAAGTGACCACCATCTTGACAACAACTATCTCATCCTTCATCATGTCCAAGCACAAAAGATAAGAACCCCAAGCCAAGATGACACACTAAATGCCACATAGACACACCAATATATCTAGCCTCAACATGTTATCAGAACACACCCAAATGTCTAATTTCCTCCAAAACAAGATTGAGTATGCACCACATACTCCAAACTAGCAAGAACAACCATAGCCAGTCGCTTTGATCCAACTAACCCCAATGACTGATAGACTTTTTGCTCATCACATATCTAGCTCACAATGCAGCTCTCATCCTTGTATAAAACATTGTCTTGCTCAAGGTTATCGCCTCCCAAGGTAGCGAACACATAAGTGCTGAAAACCTGAAGACCCTTGATACTGTAGTCAATGAAATTGTCCACCAAGGACACATATACCCTCGTAGGATTCCCACTACATAGGTAATGTCTATTCTGGTGCCAATCAAAGCAACTCAAAGTCTACCAATCAACATTCACACAAAGGGTGTGGCTCATGTCATTAAAACATGTATTGAGAAACACACACGAGGATTTGCAAAGTATAAGCATCTCGCTGCAATACAAAGCATACTTCCTCAAATAGTTTTCTGCTCGCTCTCTCACCTCTAATCTCATCTAGCTCTACCATGTTCTCCATATCACAAAAGATAGAGATTAAATAGCCCACATACTATTGCTGAAGAAAAACAATGAAGTACAACAACAGTAAATGACCACAAACATGGTGATCACATTAGCTCCACACAAGCCTCAACTCCAATGTCATATGGATACGAACCTCCAAGAAGAAGCATGACACCATAGAGAGAAAAAACTGCAAATCTTATCACTTACTATGTCCTTTTGCCAACATCACGGAGTGCTAAAGCTATGATAAGTAAAATCCTCACTTTCAAAATCCCAAACAGAAAAGCCTTACCAACATTTAACAATTCAACCCCAAGGTCAAACATAATATCAATAAACCAATAAACTAACAAGAATGTAAGCTTTTGAAATGAAGAAAGATCAAACCAATAAGTATTCCCATCACTAGGGAATATTCCCAAACCACCCCCGACACACCTTAAAAAATGTCCTCCTAAACAAACTTGTGCATATGAGAAGTCAAAGGAAAAAGACACCATGCCTTGCACTTGTCAAATAACCCTTCCAGAATTGACATCCACAGCTCAAGACTCATTCCTTGCCCAAACAAAGCACATAAAACATAATACATTTGAGTACTAGGTGGGCAATACCTATCAGATAATTCTCTACTAAGTGAACCGAGAGTGCAGAATGAGATTGCTCCTCTTGAGATACACCAAGCCACATAGACTCTCCATGAACAATCTCCTCATTGGGTCCATGTTTAACTCATGTCTATCTCTAGGCAAAAGATCCTTGGTCTTTCTGTTGAAACCTCATCGAATAGTCACTATTCCGATACATGATTCCTATAAACAAGAGATCTCCAACCTCACCCAAGTCTATCCAGTATCCATGAGCACCCAATAGATCATCTCATGCAAACTGAACTCCAACTGCATCAATGCAATCTCCAGAAGCTCCCAAGGCAAAATGACCACTGTACTCAATATTAGAAGACCATCTCAAGTCAATAACAAAGTTCCATTTGCAAAATTAGCAACTCCACATGACATCATAATTTACATCTTCCTCACAAAAAATGATCTCTCGAATGAATATATCTACTCTTGAGAGCTCCCATATCATACCAAGACTACAAAAAGAAAAGATCTAGAGTCCTCCATGGCACAATATCACATCATTGTCAAAATTCCCAGTGCAAGCGATCTAGAGCTACCCACGACGTCATGATGAACATCTCCTAATTGAAGATCATCTGTGGCCCCCACACAATCAAAGAACTCAATTACAACATCAAGATCTCCCAAAGGGCATGATCTCCAAAAGAAGATAATTGCTACAGGTTCCAAGAAGATAATTGCAAGTGACCCAAAGTACTTTTACAGGAATGTCGTGAGCATCCTAAAATACTTAAACATCCAAGTTATCTATGCAACCTGTGTGTATAGAAACCCCATGAAACTACACAACTTGTAGATCTCAAAGCAACACAACATGGATCTGCCAAATAATTTAGACCTAAAAACATGCAAACTCAACACCACATCTGTAATGAGTAAATCCGAGACAACAAGAGATAATAATGTAGATTCTTCACGACTCAAATCCTAGATCAAACCTAGCTTTGATTTGCCACAAACCCACAATGAAGTAATCATTATTCATGAACCCAACAAGCAAAATTGCAAAAATGTTAGGTGAACAAGCATGTACCAACACCTCTGAATTGAGAAAGCTACAATACACCTCAAACCATGCATAAAGCATGCATGCAAACCTGCAACAATCTTGCATCCAGAAACAACTCCATGTGATTCACAATCTAAAAAGTAGTCTCTTTGCAGATCTACAAAACCACAGATTTTGGTTAAACCTGCAAAACCATCCATGTCAGGGACATGCATGCAAATTTGAGTCCGCTTATTATTTGGAAGACCCACAAGTTTGAAAACATCAAAAGGGTTAAACCAAAACAATGGAATATCATAGATAAGCATAACCATAGATTTTGAACAAAAAATCTACGAACTCAACAGATCTAGTCACATGAATTTGTAACATGTAAGTACTACCATCCAACAGGAAGAAAAGGTTTTCTAGGAGCTCTAGGCCACCAAATAGGCCAACTCCACAACCACCACCATGTACATGCATACGAAGGAACTAGTCTGCTCTAGAAGCTTCCAAGTCATCCAATGACCAACTCCACGACCTACATGCATTTGGGGATAATAGACCAACGCCTGCCAACACTAGGGACTAAAACCAAGCACCCAACATAAGCATGCCAAACTGCAGTCAAGACAACCAATGCTCTTCCATGTATCTAGAGAGCCAAAACCAGGCACCCAACATGAGCACTCTGCTGCACATAGAGTGAAAGAACACAACCACCATGCAAGAGGGTTGTTCCATACTGTCAAAAAGGAGCTCCGGGTCAATTACACACTACAATATCCACATGACCAACTCCAAAAAATCCATCTTCTCCATCATTCAAGTGTTTGCAATATTGTACCTTGAAAAATAAGATCAATTGCAAAACTTTCACTCATTCAAGGATTAGTAATCCACCGATTCCTTCCTATAGATTCCCTCAAGCTTGCCAGGCTAAGAAATAAAAAATAAAGGAATACACAAAACTAAATCACCATGGATCCATCACAGGCAACAACATGCAAGCACATGCAACGACATGCAAAGCCATGTAACCACTGTAGCTCTGATACCAAATATAAGGAAAAATACCTAGAATGCACCTCCCATACCATATAATTTTCTTAACAAAATGCTTGATACAAGGACAAACGAATATGCTCATAAAGTGGAATCAGGACAAAGTTAATTTCCCACAATAACCCTTTGAGGAAAGTGATCTAGATTTTATATCTAAGTAAATTTCAATGACATAACATGTAAATTAACACTTCAAAGAACAAGAATGAAGAAGAATAAAAGAAGCATAGATAGAACAAAAGAGACACCAATACATGTGAGGAAAACCATTTCGGGTAAAAACAATCCACCCTCCAAAGCACCAAACCAATGTATTATTCAACAACAATAAACATATTACAATAGACTTGCCGGCTCACAGCCTTAACTCTACAAAGAAAACTTTTCACCTCACTTCTCTCCGCTAGCTCCAATATATAGGCAAAGGCATCCACAAAAATCATAAATGCTTTTCAAAAACCATTAAGCTAAAACCATGAGCTAAGTAGTCAACAAGGAAAGAGACCTCATGGCATGTGTCCAAGAGTTACAAGCATCTTTCTAGAAGTTTGGAGACCTTTCTCACAACCTTGGGCGTTCAACTTAACTAGAGGACAAAAACAATCTACTAGGGGACGAAATAACAACTCCCCAAGTCCAAAAAGGACAACCCACTTCTTACACACCCTGAAAGATGCTTTTTTACCTCTTACAATGTCATAGATGCTTCTTACACATCATAATGAAGGTCAAGATTCTTGGTCCACTTTGTAACTTTCTATAATCATGCTTTTACATGTGTCATAGAATCTGTCATAAGTAACTCCCACATCTTACAATGTCATAATGACGTTAGATGCTTTTACAATTTCTTACACACATCATACAAATGCTTACACATGGCATAATGGCCAATTCATAAGTGGGACACTCCATTTTCCAAATGAGACATAAATAATAAATAAATACAATAAAATAATTAATCTGAACATTAGGACTTGCAAGGTGTATGATACACCTAATCCCAACAGATATCACCCAAGCCAATTTGGATACCTAATTATATCACTCAGAACAACTTAAATATCTAAATTAGACTATAATAATGATTATATAACTTAATTAAGAGTTATGGTAGCCACAAGTTGACTACTCACTACCCTATACACCATATAGGACTAAGGGCATAGCATGCCCCACCTCTTCAGAGATGCATTGCCCTTAATGTCAATCAACTATGGATGCTTTTGAACAAAATCTTCATCTTCCCACGTGGCATCTTTGATTGGCAAATTCTTCCACTGAATGAGGTACTCTATGATTGTCCTAGTCCTCAACGTTTTTTTTTTGTGTGTGTGTCTAGAGAATTAAGTCTTGATCCAAGATGATCCTTCTTTCTTCATCTTGCTTTGGTAACATAGTTTGTGTAGGGATTTGTTGACAAACCACCTTCTTTAAACCCTGTGACATGAAAAACTAGATGTATCTTGGTTGTTGGAGGTAACCCAAGCTTGTAGGCTATGCTGCCAATCTTTTGTAGAATATGGTATGGACCGTAATATTTTGGTGACAACATGTTATTCTTTGTTTGATGCTTCAAGGACATTTGCTTATAAGGTTGCAATCTCAAGAAAATCTAATCATCCACTTCAAAACTCTTTTTGCTAGGATGTTGCATAGCCAGTTGTTTCATTTGGTTTTTTGCCATGACCAAATTTTCCTTGAGTCTTGAAAGTACCCATTGTTGATGATTCACGTGGCTTTCCATAGCATGAACCTTTGGTGTCACCTTCAATGATGATGTCATGGACGGGGATGATATCCATATAATGCTATAAATGGGGACATTTTTGAAGAACTATGGAAGTGTTATACCACCATTTTGCTAGTGGTAGCCAAGCCACCCATTAAGACTACTTGTTTGAATTGAAACAACATAGATATCCTTACAAGCACTTATTGACGACCTCAGTTTGCCCATCTGATTGAGGATAGTATGAGGAGTTGCGAGCCATTCGAGTACCCAAACAAAAGAATAAATTTGTTTAAAAGTTACTAGTAAAGATAGGATCATGATCACTTACAATAACCCTTGGGGTACCATTTAACATTTGTATATTCTCCATAAATGCTTTTGTCACTGTGCTTATTGTAAAAAGATGGGATAATGCAATAAAATGGGTATATTTGGTTTTGCGATTCACTATTGCCATGGTGACACTCTTACCTTCAGATCTTGGAAGCCTTGTGATGAAATCCATGGAGACCTCTTCCCATTGTTGGCTATGAATAACTAATGGCTACAAAAGATAGGTGCCTTAATTGTCTCCCCTTTATTTCTTTGACATACCAAACATTCAGCCACAAATTTTTGAACATCACCTTTAAGCCCTACCCAAAAGGAATCTTGCTTGATTTGGTGAAGTCTTCAAAGATCTTGAATGACCTCCAATTGCAGCATCATAGAGCTCCTCAAGAATCTTGTGTTTGAGGGTGCAATTTTTGCATAGGTAGAATTTCTCTTTATACCACAAAGAGTCTTCTTTCCAACAAAACCTATTTGAACTAGTGGGATCATCTTGCAACTGTTGAATGAGATTCCTTGTAGCGACACCATTTTGCTACTCGATTTTGGCTTCTTCAACCCAATTTGTTTGTAATATTGAAATGGTGCAGAATAATTCCTCATGCTTCTCATTCTTCTTGGATAGTGCATCAACCAGTATATTCTCCTTTCATTTCTTATAGATGATCTCAAAGTCATAACCCAACATTTTAGTGACCCATTTTTGTTCTTTAGAGGATAACCATTACTCTAGAAAATATTTTAGGCTGTCATGATCTGTCTTAACTTTGAAGTGTCTACCCATCAAATATGGTCTCCATTGTTTCATTGCATGAAGAATAGCTAACATTTTCTTCTCATAAATGGGTTTGAATTGATTCTTACCCTTCAATTGATGACTTCCAAAAGCAATGGGCTTACCTTCTTGCATGAGAATTGCACCTATACCATTTCTTGAAACATTACACTTCACAATAAAATCTTTGGTGAGGTTTGGAGTGGCTAGAATTAAAGTGGTACACATAGCCTCCTTTAGGCTCTCAAATGTTGTATTAGCTAACTCATTCTACTGAAAACATCCTTCTTCAACAGAGTTGTGAAGGGTGTTGCTATGCGGCCATAGTTCTTTACAAATCTTTTGTAGTATCCATGAGTCCTAGGAAACCCTTCAAGATCTTAATGGTTTTAGGAATTGGCCACTCCATCATAGCCTTCATTTTGTTCAGATCAACTTTTACTCCTCAATGAGACACTATGTGACCCAAGTATTCCACATCTTTGAGATCAAAAGCACACTTGGAACGTTTAGCATAAAGCTAATGTTGTTTTAGAATTTCTAATACTTGATCAACATGGTGCAAATGCTCTTCCCATGTCTTGCTATAAATCAATATATCATCAAAGAACACTAATACAAATTTTCTTAGAAATGGCTCAAAGATGGAGCTCATAAAACTTTGAAATGTAGAAGGAGCATTAGTAAGACCAAATGGCATTACTAGAAACTCATAATGGCCCTGATGAGTCCTAAATGCAGTCTTGTGGATGTCTTCTTCCTTAAAGTTTTAATTTGGTGATAACTTGATCTCAAATCAAGTTTTAAAAAAAACATAGCTCCATTTAGTTCATTTAGTAAAAATTATCAATGGTTTGAATAGGAAACTTATCTTTGATAGTGTACTTGTTGAGTTCTTTGTAGCTTGGACACATGCACCAAGTGTCATCCTTCTTATGTACCATCATCACTGGAGAAGAGTAAGCACTTTGGCTATGCCTAATTATAATTGCCTCTAGCATCTCTTGAACCATCTTCTCAATCTCACTTTTTTGGACATAGGGATACTTGTAGGGCTTGATGTTGGGTTGCTGGTTGTACTAGTTGAATGGCATGACCATGATCCCTTTTAGGAGGCGATCCTTTAGGCATCTCTAACTATTGAATGCTTATCTAGAATTGCTTGTAGATCCAGTGGTGTAGAAACCTTTGATTGATATGCTTCTAATGAAAACGGTTGGGCCACAAACCCATCCGCCCCATTGTTAAGCATCTTTTGCATTTGGTGAGAGCTTATCATTTGTGGAGACTTTGCATGGAACCCTTTTAGTTCTACTGTCCTTCCCTTTAAGTGAAAGCACATGAATAGTTCCTAGAAGTTCATCTCAATTGTCCCCAATGTAGTAAGTCACTGTACTCCCAAAACAATATATGTTGCCCCTATGGAGATAGCAAACATTGGGCAATCAAGACGATAATCTCTCATAGATAATTTAATGTTATGGCATTTCCTTGAACAACTAATAGTACCCCCATCTGCTAGCAAAACTGGGAATTTTGGGGTTGGATATATACAAAAATTTAGACGAGCAACTAACTTCTTGTTGACGAAGTTTTGAGTGCTTCTCGAGTCTATCGACACTATTACTCTTGCTTTCTTCAAGAAGCCTACTACCTTGAGAGTTTGTGGGGTGTTGATTCTTGAAGGTGCATGACAAGAAATGGTTTTATGAACATTTGTCTCATTGCCGCCATCTAATGTTACTTCTTCCTCCTCTTCTTCCTCATTTGGACCTTCAATGTAGAACAATTTCTTTTCAGAACATTTATGAACCCTATTGTATTTGCTATCACAATTAAGATATAACCCTTTTTGTTCTCTTCTCTTCAATTTGCTGTGAAGTCAATTCGGTAGGTTGAGGCAATGATTGTGTAGGAGTGTTATCTCTTATGCTTACAAACCCTTGTTGCCTATTGGCCAAAAACTTTTCCTCTATTTGCCTTTGCATAAGCATTGATTAGGACAAAGACTTTCAATGGAACTTATGTACCTCATAGTTGAGGTGGTCCTTTAAACCCCCTAAAAATAATTCCTTCAAATTTTCTCCTATAACATTCTCCACTCTTAAAGACAAGCTTTGGAATTGTTGAGTATAGGGCTTGACCGTACCTATTTGCTTCGATTTGGTGAGTTGGCTGAAGTAGCTATCCATAAAATTGTCTACATAATATGTAGTGAGTTCCTCTTGAAAAATTGACCATGTGACCACAAAACCCTTGTTTTTCTTCTCTTCACATAACCAACGATACCAAATGAATTGGCCTGGTTCCAAGTATAAAGATTCCATTGCCACGTTTAGAATAATTGTCTTCTTCCCAAATATTATGATGTGAATCCATTGTCATAGAGTTCATAGAACTCTCAAGAGAATGAAATCTTTTCATTATTGCTTGGATATCATCACTCTTTGCGAAACCTTTCATTTGCACCACCAATTCTAACTTGATTTCATCCTTCATCTTGTTGGTTTCTTCCCTTATTTGTTCCCTTAGAGATTCATTATTTATGGGACCAGTCTCCTCAATTGCCACATCATCATTATTTGGAGATTTTCTAGGTGTGACAATTCTTTTTGCCTCTTGTTGTAGGCCCTACCATGATGACACCAAAATAGTTTTCACAATAACCTACTTAAAACAAATCAAACTAATATGAAATTTTTATTGTAACTTTCTTGGGCCTAGATCTCACCTCTCAAAAAAACTCTCCAAGAAATTTGTTGATTTTCAGCCTTGGGAATGAATTTAATTGAAACTCTAATTTTGCAATAACTCCTTGAAATCTGCCCCAAATGACCTCAAATTGGCACTGTAACAGCTTCAAAATGGACTGAAAAACCCTTTAAAAATCCGAAAAAAATTCTCCAATTTAAGAGAGATACGTGCTTCACAATTTGACCTCTTGAGTTGAAAAAAAATGCCTTGATTTTTTCCGTTTGAGTACCAAGGTCATGCTTTGATACCACTTGTAATTAAATGACTTGCACAAGAGAACAATATAGTTCGAAGTATGTTGCAAATACTTGGGAATAATAAGCCGCTTTGAGGGGGCGAACCTCCAAATATCGCCAATAAGAACACAATTCGCAATATGATGATCAAATAGCTCTCTATAACTCCTATATATATCCTATTATGTCTTGGATATCACCTAGGCTAACTTGGATACCTAATTATATCACCTAGGCCCACTTAAATATCTAAACGAGACAATACTAATGATCATATAACCCTAAGCCAAAAGCCGACTACTTATAACCCTATATACAATATAGGATTAAGGGCTTAGCATTTAGATACGTGAAGGGGATAAAGAAATGCCCCTGTTGATTGATGAAAATCATGCCCATTTTTCAAAAAAAGGAACCAGTAATGCATTTAAAGAAGTGGGACACCTGATACATTGTGGAAGGAGGAGGCATGCAAAAGACACTTGAATAACAAATTTCAAGTTCACTAAGACAAATTTCCATGCAAGCATAGAGCACACATGATCCCAAAATGGGAAGATCTTATTGTAATGAGATCTGGCTTCTGAAAAGCTAATTCTATGCACATTGTAGTCAATTAATTCTTTGACTTATTTGGGTTTTTTTGGTCGTTGGTAAGATTGAATATTGAAGCCATTAGGTGGCATGACGATCAAGGTGTTGAAATCTCATAAAACTGGTGTTGTGGTTGGGTATTCCAAACTCTTAAATATTAAAAAGTCACAAAATTGTTTGAATTCGAAGTCACTAGTTAATTTGTTGTTGACTGATTCTTCATACCTGTCAAAAGTTATTTTTAGTTGTACTTTATTTTTTATTAGTTCTTATGTGTTGATCTTTTTCCTTGGTGGATTTGGCTAATGATATCAAAATCATGGAGGATTTTCGTGAGCTCTAATAATCATCTTGGTTTTAGCAGCAATCAATTTGGTTTTGCTGGTGTGTGGTGTGGCGAGGGAGATATGCATTTGGGTTCAGAGTGGCTAGTGCAGTCCTCCAAATTTTTTGCAAATAGGTGAAAGGGTGAAGTTGGGTAACACATTCTCAAAATACGGAATATATTGCAAAAAGGAAGATAAACTAGTAGAAAAATTCAAAATAAAGTAATAAAATACATCAAACGTTATATATCACATGTAGAAGTCAAAACATTGGAAAACACTTTCAGACATTCAGTTTCACACTTGTCATCTTTCTTATATCAAATGCAAAATTAGATTAGAGAAGAAAGGAGAAGACCATGCATGTGAAAGCAGCACAGGGTCAAATCTCCAGCTAGAAGATACCTGAAATTGAGCAGTGAGAAGGGTATATGCCTGGGAACCCCAGCGGCTTTGCTCCAAATATCCTGTTTGAAGATGTCAAATTATTCCAAATAATTTGCTAAATGAAGAATGCTGCAGAAGCTAATTGGAGGAAATGGGGCATGATATGAGGACAATATGCATAGATGTTTGCCAAGTCAACTTTAACGCATAATGTAGAAGTTTGTTGTGTGTGTGGGGGAAATGCACCCTATTTTGGGAGGAAACTGTAATGTCCCCATTTTCGGACTGATCACTATTGGAGATCCGATGGACTATTTTTCACACTCAGGGATTTTTGGAAGGAGAATTGAGGGTTGGAGATGACTTGACATATTTTTCTGATGATTTTGATGTATTCCTTTCATGTAGTATATTTTTCCTTCTATTGGAGCGAACCATCTTGAGGAGATTTGAGTGTGGAAATTTGTCATGTTGAAGGGGTTTTGTTATGAGATGAATTTGCTAACATATTCTATGTTTGAGGCTGCCTTGAAGAAGGACAAGTTATAATATTCTTGGTTTCATGTGAGCGCTAGGAGGAGAGACCATTTCATGATAATAATATTTTATTTATCCTTTGGTGGTGCCTAGAGAAGACAACTTGGAGGGAAGAAAAGGGAGTTTAATTCAAATCTTTAATTTGAATTTGGGCGCCTAGTTTCGTCAAAAGGCTGGTCGGCCTAAGGGAGGAAAAGGAATTCAATTTCGAATAGGAAATTCTCAAGCCTAGGTCGGCTAGGAGAAAAGAAGGAAAAACATGTATAAATAGAAGAAGTTTTGGTGGCTTTCAGGGATATCATTCATCATTCATTTCATTTGGAGTTTATCTCTCTTGGCTGCAATGAAAGTTGGGCAAGGAACCAAGGATGAAAACCCTTGAGTTTTTAGGAGGAGTTGGATGAAACCCTAGCTCATCCTTTGGAGGATTTCATGACAGGAGTTAACTTATGCTTCATTGTTATTTGGTGGAGAAGAAGAGCAGATTGCTATATCAGATTTGAAGATCATTTGAAGGATTCCCTTTGGCGTAGATTGTGGCATAATCGACTAGGGTTTACCCTAGGTTTGGAGCACTACCTATTGGAGGAGAAGCGATTGCATCTGGAGGCGACTAGGGTTGGATATATTGCAGATTTGGAACAGCAGAAATGTAGACCTGATTCACCCTTCTTTGGAGGAGTTTCCATTGGTAGGTTTTTATCATTTGCCTAGGGTTTTGTCCTCATTGTGGAGCGCCATCATTGGAGGAGAGTTGTGGGAGGTTTTGTTGCATCTTTGGCGTCATTGGCATCAGTTTTTGGAGCAGCAGACCTAGTAGATCTGTGTGCCTTGATTTGGAGCAGACTTCTTGGTGTTTAAAGATTCAAGGATCAAGGGTTTCATGCCCTAATTGGAGCGCCACACCTTGGAGGTCATTTGCTATCTTTTGAAGGTCAATTTGACTGTATTTTGGTATGTACAACCCTTGGGGTTTAGGGCAGATTGTTGCTGGGTATGTTTGTCTTGTTTGCCCAAGATATTTGATGTAATTGAAGGCTTGGTGAATTCTGTTTTTTTGTAGCAGCAGACTTCTGATTTGTATTTCAGTCCATTGTGGTTGCAATTGAAGTTTGTTTATTGCATATTTGGTTGTGGAATTCAAATATATTGTTGGCAATCATATTGGTGATGATATTATGATGATTTAGCATGTTTTATGGGCTGTCATATGTATTGATTTGAGTCTAATTTGAAGTTCAGAAAATTCAGAAACTAGGGTTTAAGCAGAAATCCAAAGTTTAGAAGTTTGGAAAGCCCATAAATCCAAAATTGTAGAAAATATCCCCATTTGGGATATTGCAGAAACCAATGGGATGCGTTGCTCAGGTACTAGGGATGTGAGTGGATATCGGGTTACCGTGCACAAGCTTGCTTGGTGCAGCTGTGTTTGATCTTTTGGATTTTTGGGGACATGTGCACTTTGATCCCTTTGAAATCATTGTTATGAATAGTATACATGAGGTTTTCACAGTCCATGAGATTGATAGGAAGAGCTTCTAGAACAAACTCTATGTTTTGCTTACATCAATGTTTTGGATCACACTTCATGACCATCATCAGGATGAGAGCAAATGATGGTAGGATTGCAGAAATAGTTTCAAAATATATTGCCAAGAGATGCCAGGAAGACACAAATTCCAGAGGAGAATGGTGATGGGCATTTAACAAGTTTTGAGAAAATATATAATTATCTATATAGGTTATGTTGTTTAAATATATTGTATAAAAAATTGTATAATAATAATATAACAATAACAGTAAGTACAAACAAGAAAAGAATCCTGTAAATGTGTTAAAGAATTTTATTAAGGGGAATGAATAATATTGTTTATAAAATAAAAAAATGAAGACAATAAAGATTGGTTGATAAATTATAATTAATATATAAAATTTTGTAACAATACTTTTTTTTTAAAATATAATTTATCTGTGGGTTCTATTGTGGCTCACTCCCTTTTATATAAAATGCTATTATAAACTGCTATACATGTAACAGCTGTTACATTTTATACCATACAAAAGGTTTCAAACTAAACTTTGAAGATAAGACATATAAACAACTCATGATTAATGTGTGAACATAACACTAGGTTCGAGAAAGTCCTTTTGTTTGCTCAGGTTGCTCTCTGCAAAAATGTAAGGAGTAGTAAAAACACAAGAGATTTCTAGATTTCTATTCCTCAATATCACTCTTAGGGTTTCCACCACCATGCTATATTGTCGCAGAATGCCTCCATGATGGATAATTGGAGCTCTGATGTTGCCATACTCCTTGAAAATTCTCCCACTTTTACGTGCAACTCTCTTGCTTTGCTCTTCAGCTCTGCATACTCCTCTGCCTCCAAATTGATGAACAATTGCTTGTTATCCTTCAATAATGCATTCATAATCCAACTTCTAACTACTACATCTTCCACGTGAGGCTTCAATTTCTTCTAAAACTTGGCTACTATTGTTGCATTCAAGCTCTGCATATTCATACCTCTAAAAGCTTCCTCTCCCAAGTTATGCTTGATGAAGAATAGAGACTCTGCATCCAAGATATTGAATATTTTCCCTAACCAATCCTCACTTACTCCTCCTGCTGCTATTGATCTCTTCCTGAAGTATCCCAACTAAAACCCTAAACTGTTATTGATTTATTCAGTGAGTTCAATATAAATTCTTTAACACCCTTAAACAAACTATACACTTGGTTAGGTAATTCAATATTCAGTTCTGGATTGAAGATCTTTAGATAGGAAAAATATAACACTGTTTGTAAAAGAATTTATCAATGAAACTCCGACAGACTGTAACATGTAGTAGCTGGGCACTGTTTGTAATTGTTTGATCTTGAACAATTAATGAATTCAATAGGTTACATACAGTGATCTGGACAGTTCAGTGAGTATATGGTTGTCTAAGAATCCACACCGTCTGCTGAATGGTAGGAAGTGCTTGTTGTTGGATCTGAGAGCGCTTCACTTCATGTACCTTAACCTGCCACTGATCCCAACTTGTACCGATCAACTGTAAGGTAACAATGTCGTTCACAGTCCGCCTTGCTGGAAATTTCCTAGTCACCGCCTCCTAAATCACTTGCATCAGTACCCGCGACCAAAGGATTAACGAATTATATTAACCGCGCTAAAGAGGTGTTGGTATAAATCTGCTCTAGGTGTGCTTAATTCGCCGTGAAGTCACGTTGGAGGTAAATCGCCCTGTAGTTCCAAATTTGTCCTCCATGGCTCTTTTCACACTAGATGATATTCCCTGGAATGGATGGTGGGCAAGATCATGCCTCAGCAGTGAAAAAAACTTGTGTCTCAACTCCTCTGTATTATGCTTTCCTGAAACAAATTAGATCAAACCACAATATCAGTCCAAGTGCAAACCCTGTCTGTATTTGCCAACACAGAGGCAGAGGTTCCATCTTGATCTCACTCGTGCAAATAAGGGGTTTCGTCCTCTTGCACTGTAGATGGAATTTGAAAATTCACCTCAAAATTCTCGAAATTGGATGCCAAAACTGAGCTCCAGCATCACCATTTAGACCTTCTCATTTTTGGTCCCATGGGACCCAAAAAATGGCGCCCAAAAGCGAAATCCAAATTTTAAACTTTATTATGATTATTTTGATTTTAGTTTTTATTAATATTTAAAATTTAATATTTATATATATAAATATAGTGTTGAGAAACACTATTAGTTAATAATAATAATAGTATTATTAGGTGACATGGAGGGGACATGACACTTGCTGTGTCTGTTCATGACTGCTTTGCAAAACAAACTCTGCACAAATGTCTATAATGAAGCAATGCCAGAAGCCAAATCATGGAGTACTTTCTAAAATGCTAACAGTAAGCTATAACATTTTCTCTTGCTGGCAATGATCTCACTTGTGTTGAATAAATATCCTCTTGTGATGATTAACTCCACCACATAACCTGAATTACTCCACATACCCATGACATAATAAGCTTTGCCATTTTACCTTGAATTACAATTGTTAACTCGAAAAGCGAAATGATGGCTGTGGGGGTGCTAAAGGCCAGTTAAAATATTGTAGAAACAAATCTTCTATCTAACATTCAGATAGAACTGAAATAATACTGGCTATGAAAGGGAGCTGTTCTATCCCTTCATTTGCTATTTATTGTTTATTGCTTTCCCTAAAGCAATGTTTAAATGATAAGAACTGAAATTAAATCTTTAATATTTGCACTTCTTCTAAGATAGAATTTAATTTCCAATCTTTCACTTGCTCTTTAATACAACCTTTATAACCACTTGTGAATCACCTTCTACTTCTAAGCTCGTACATCCCAACCCTTCGGCCATTTGCATTCCTTCTAATAAAGCTAAAAAATTTGCTTCATTATATCTCCTGTTCCCTAAGAAGAAGCGACCATCCGTGACATACTTCCTATTCTTATCCCTGAAAACCACTCTTGCATTTGCCAACTTTGGATTTCCTCTTGCTTTTCCATCAAACTTTAGTTTCAGATTGCCCTCATTGGGTAGGCTCCATTTTCTATTTCTTCTTTCAATATTATTTCTCTATACTAACCCTTAGTGGGGAATTTATTAACAATACTTAAAACTGGACAACTAATTTAATTAAATTTAATGCTTGTGTATAATCTAATGTATGTGAAATAATATTAAATATTATTTGAGAGGATAAGTATAATTATGAGTTTCTATATATATATATATTATAATATCTAAGGCATTTGAAGTAATATTTGACTATATATATATATTGTATAATATCTAAAGTATTTGAAGTAATATTTGACAATATCAATGTGGTTAAGGGAGAATAGATGTCACGATAAAAATATGTATATGATTTATATATATATATATATAACATTTTATGATATCTATGGGATTTGAAATAATATTTGACAAGATCAATGTGGTTAAGGGAGAATAAATGTGTAATGTCCCCTATCCTGATTTGCCCTAGAATTCGTCTACTGATCACAAAGGGGAACAAATTAGGGTTAGGGTTTCACCTTGTTAAATAAATATCTCCTTAATGAAGTAATCTTGGAATCTTGCATTCACCAAATGAACAATATATGCAAATATGTACATATGCTAGTTAGGGTTAGACCATTGCATTACATCCATAAATCATCAACAATGCAACATAGTTGGGAGAAGGGGCATGATGGGTCCGCCCAAAGATATATGCCAAACCTAAGAGGGTGTATACCACAGCCCTCGCCCTTGGCAACTTAGTACCTGCTTTCCCCATCATGACTTTGACTCCCGAAAGACACTTGCCACCTTGAGGAGTTGGGCGGGGGTCATAAGTGGGTAACTTGGATCTCTGTGTAGGGCCCTCTGGTTGGCTACCTACTAGCCTTATTTTACCCCTTTTACTTACACCCCAGGCCCTTCTTACAGGGTGGGTTCTAAACCGTCAAACACATCTTTTATGTATTAAACATTCATCTATTATGCATGGCAATGTTTATACAGGTATAAGATAAGAAATGACAGAAATACACCTGATTATGGGTTATATCTGTTTTAGTTCAGGTTGTATATATATATATTTCTGATATAGTCTTAATTATGGGTGTGTCTCTGATATACTGTTCGCTGTGCTGGATTGCACGAGTTCCTTCTTCGATCTGCTGTGCCTTGGTGTCCCTTATATTCACTGAAATGTGTCTTGTTAAGATCTGATCTATATGAGACTGTTGTATATATGTGTGTGTGTGTGTGTTATTTCTGCTGTCCTTAACAGTCCATATGACTGAATAATCATATAAATCTGCAGATCGAATATCTTCTGTAATATTTAATGATCTAATGATCCAATGATTGCTTGATGATTGATAGACTTGCAAATGATTCTATTCGCTGATTGCTTGATTGCAGATCTGTAGATATGTTTCTTCTTGATGATCTTTATTCCTCACACCAATCTGAATTTATATCTTATGTTTCTTATGAAGGGAGGCATCCGTTTGAAGTGTGATGTCTCTTCATAATAATCACTGCCTCATCAGACATGATCGCTGCCTTTAATCGCCGTTTTGAACAATCTTTACCACATCATATTTAAATGCCTTAATGAATCGTAGTTTATCCAAATTGTATGTTAATCACTGCTTATTAAAGCATCAACCACAGCCTTCAAAAGGAGATCATATATTAATATTAATCTTACCTTTAAATGTGAGGCTTTTGTCTTATTTTTAAGATGTATCAATCGTTCCATATCATGCTTTAAATATACCACTTAGTTTATTTTATTGGCTGCTGTCAGAACTTGTCTGCTGAGTGCATTTGTATGCTTTGGTGTGGGTCCCAACAAATAGTTACTATTATATTTATAAATTGAATTGATTGTATATATATATATATATATATATATATATATATATATATATATATATATAATGATTATAATTATAATAATTTATAAATTGTTAATATTTATATTTATATTTATTTTTTTATATAATATAATGATATATGTTTATTTAATACATACACAATTATTACCAGAAGTTCTCTCTATCATTTAAATTGATTATGGAGGGGACATGGCAACTACACCGTTTTATCATGACGTTTAAATCTTTAATTTAAACAATGCCTTAACATTGGGATATCACAAGATGTCAAGATAAAAATATGTTTAGGAATTATAAACGTTAGGTTTATAATAATCATAGTCAAATATGCTGTATTTAGTATTATAAAATGATTTAAAATAAAGTATTGAAATTAAATAGTACAAATGAAAAAACTGTAATATCAAAATGAAGAAAATCTTGTTCACAATAGGAAAGAAAGGAACCTAATGTTTAAAGGAATTTCTTCTTTAAGAGTTTTTGAGATCTTGCTCAAGATGCCCTCCACATAAAGGAAAAAAGCAATGGGGTAACATTGGAGTCATCAACCTTCTTATAATTTCTTATTATCTCATAATTATACTTATCCTCACTAGTAACATTTCCTATTATTTCACACGCATTAGATTATACATTAGTATTCAATTACGTAAAATAAATTATTCAGTTTCAGGTATTGCTATAAAATTTTATATATTAATTATCAACCAATTTTTTTGATAGATAAGTGAGGGATTCTATAGGGGCCCTCATCTAGATAAAAAAGATACATTAATCAATCAAAAATGACAAAGAACAATCTAAAATAAAAAATACCACGAGAACAAAATGAGTGTTCAATTCCCCTTGTACCCAATTATGAAGACACAATGCCAAATCATGCAACAATCATTATTTGACAAAGATTTTGTTTTTTTAAATGAAGTTCTTGAGGGGTCTAGTGCTGCCCTCTCCCATACTAAAATGGCAAAATTACAAAGGAACAAATAAAACGATAGTAAAGCCCAAGAGAGCATAGAGCTAGAAACAAAAATGAAATAGAACCATACTAACAACACTCATGAACTAATACTTAAAACTACCAACATAACCTATAGACAAACAACTACAAAAATGAGCATCAAGCTTCCAAAGCAATCACTCTTTTGTTGCAGGAGAGGAGGCATTGCATTGTCGGTTGAGCTTCTTCATTCATCATTCCCCAAGCCTCGATCTGAAGTTTTTTTGCTTCTGATTTTTGACCTCTCTGTTTCTTAATGTTGTTGGTTTTCATGTTGTTAATTGAATTGATACCTGCCAAGCAATCCAAGAAGCCTGATTTGACGATAAATCCTCAAGCAAACAGTTGCCCACCCAACGTGTTGTAGGTTCCTTTCTGCTGATATCTTAACCTTGCGATCCATGCCCACTTGAACAATCCTGCTTTTAGCACACAACACCAACTTTTAAACCACAACTATTTGCAACCGCCTACTTTGAGTGAAAAACATATGTGTGTTCCATCTTAGGGCAAGCTTGACTACCCTCCAGATCTGGAACATCACCAACCTCTTGCCTTGTAGACATAAATCTATCGTGATTCCTCCATACAAAGTTTGCATCTGGGGTTCCTTGCTTGGGAATCCATTTTTTCAACACAAGAAGGTTTTGTTGAGGAGCCTTATAAGAAGAGCCATAGTTGCTACTTTTGTGGTCTACACTATTACATCTAAAACATTGCATTGGCATTCCATCATAGTCCACATATTGTAGCCAAGATCTGAAGCTCCATCAAAATTGAATTTGAGAAACCTGTTTGGAGGTTTCAATCAAATCTATGTGTTTGAATTCCCTGCCTATTGATTACCCCATTAATGGGGAGAATTTAAACCGATTATATGGTCTTAGTTTATTTATTTTATAAACAACATTGTTCATTCCCCTTATATTGTTTAATTAATACAATAATTTAGTACATTTATATGATTCTTTGATTTTGTTTTGGATACCTAGGGGTTGTTCAAAGTTCATAACTTCAATCAACAATGTTCTCGTTCCAATGTCTATTAAGTATATTTTCATTGTTTCAATGTTCACTAGTTCAATGAAATCATTGCAATGTGTTAAAAACTTTAAACTCTAAACTTTACTTATTCCTTAGGCTTCTACAGTTATGCATCTTTTTATAACTAATTTTTCAAGTGCTATATGTATTTCAACGCACTGCTCCCCCACCGCCCCCTCGCCGCCGTCCCCGAAACCCGTCCCTTGCCGTCCCCCCGTCCCCATCCCGGAAACCCCGTTGAACTATGAATTTTAATCACTTTAAGATTTAATAATTTTCCTTATAAATTTGTGGTTAATAAACTTGCTAGGTCTTTTTCCATTTGATTAATTTTGAAGCTGCTGAATATTCCCTTCCTTGCCACCCCCCTCACGATTCTCCTTTGGGTTTGGTGTCTCCTTGTCATCTCTTGGCACTATATTTTGAGACAATTGCAATCCTACCATCTTTTGCCCTCATCTTGATGATGGATCATGAAGTGTGGTATGAAACACTGATGTAAACGAAATTTACACAAGGTTGTTCTAGAAGCTCTTCCTATCTATTGGGAAATAAATTAATTACATTTAATTTTGGTGGTTTAATCTAATGATTAAACCCTAAATTAATTAAATGAGTTGAGATTGATTAATTGATATGGATTTAGTGATCTGAGACTGAAATATGGGGAAGTGACTCAGATGGATTAGGGCTTATCTAAAATTCGGCATGGCAATGCCTTTGATTGTTGAGACGTGACAAAGAGCCAAAAATTAACATCTAGAATTGAATTAGTGGTTAGAGGCTTGTGAGAAATGAATCCCGAGTTTTTGGATGTTGGGATGAGATCAATCGGGTCCAAATGGCATGATTTTTTCTGATGTAAAATTTCAGAAAGCCATTCACTGTAGTGTACCCGCGTATGAGAAAGTGGGGTGCTAAAGAGTACCATTGCAGGCCTACTATGTACAAAGAGAAGGTACTATTGAGGGCCCACTCTGTACAAAGGGAAGAGAGTTCAACGTCCTTGTAGTCAAGCCCTGAGGTTGATTTAACTAGACTGAAATAGAGAATGTTAGATGTCAAGTAAACTATGACTGATTCAAATTGAGACTGATGCTAGTTGATTTTGTGTTGTGTGTGATAGGATATCTGAATGCAAGATGCTACCAATCGATATGAAAGTGACTTAGTATATTGTCTTTAAATACACAACCCTAGACACACAATTTGAAATTTTTGGTGTGCATGTTGACGAGTAATGGCTATATCACGAGGTTGTCAGCCTTGAAAGCGGGAGAATTGAACTTTGAAACTGAAAGATGGGAATGTGCCTGTTGCAATCCAGTTTTGGAGGCAAAAGTCCTGAGAATTGGGCTAGTGATGATTCAGCATAGCAGAGTGAGGGGTTCAGGTTTAGGGTTAATGAGAGTGCCAAAAGAGCCAAAATGAGTGTCAGAACCATGCATTTACGACATCAGCACAAAGTGGCTTACAGAGTTAAAATTATGAAGTGTGGACTTTTCTGCTTTATGCCATCAATCAGTTTATAAGTCCTCACTGGTAAGGACTAGTGTCCAACAAGGTACTAATCAATAACATCTCCCTTTCCAATCTCATGGCTATTTTGACTGCTATCTTGCTGCTACCAACCATTCATGAATGAATGCAGCTGGAAAATCTATCACCTTTATCTCTTGTAATAAGGAGTTTCAGGACATGTTTAGTTGAAAGCACAGCAAAATAGGAGACTTATAGGTGCAGATAGAAGGCCCCAGACGTCTTTTTCCCCTGTGAAGGGAGTTTTTTTTTTTTAAAACAAAATATTAAATACCAAAATTGAAAATGTGGTCTAATGTTTTGAAAGTTTTTGAACTGATTTACGTATTATAATTGAAAATGTTTTGGTCTTACAGCACAGACAATCAAAGTGTTGATCGTGCTTATCGTATTGGGCAGCTAAGAAATGTTCTTGTCTATCGTCTAATGACATGTGGGACAATTGAAGAAAAGATTTACCGAAAACAGGTTTTATTTTTTATAGTTTTTGAAAATATTTTACATATGATCATAATTGGCACGTCCTTATCCAGTCTCAAAGTTGAGTCTCTTTACTAATCATTTCAGGTATTCAAAGGAGGACTATTCAAAACTGCAACAGAACACAAACAGCAAACTCGATATTTCTCTGAACAGGTGATTGCTGAAATGATAACTGTGTATTTAATTTGTTGAGGCTTTTGTCTACTATCACTTTTATCAAATTATTGTGGCAGCTTTCAAGGGAATGGAATTGATTTATTTTTTCTATAAATGTAAACGCAGGAACTTCGTGATCTCTTCATTGTACCAGAAAGTGGATTTGATGTTTCCTTGACTCAGAAACAACTTCATGAGGAACATGACAGTCAACATGAAATGTATGATATTTATATTTTACTATTTATCTATGATTTGAAAACATTTACTATATTATCAAGGTACTGTGATATATTGTTTTATGCTTTTGATAATCAATTGCATAGTTAATCTAATCTTTCATTATGTTTTAGCTATCTTTGAGTTTCTGTACACTTTGAGATAATGTCCTGAAATAAGGCTCTTTAAGACTTTGACATCATATGAACACCAGGTGGTTGGAAGTTATTTCAATATGATAGATCACAAATTGTTCTTAAGGTCAATTTCAGTCGCCAACCTGGTCATGTATTCTTTTTTAAAATTGAGATTCAATTACAGAATTTATTTGTTTGCTACTTTCTGTAGACGTGTAAAATTTTATTCTCTTGTTGAGGCATTTTATCTGTTCTGTGATGCAATATATGTTCGGTTCAACTTTATAATATGTTGGTCCGTAGTTTCTGATAGATTATTGATATGGATGGTAAAACTGCAAGGTACAGCACCAGTATTGTTTGTTAAGGCTCAGAACACTAAATTGGAATTACAATAAAATGCTTATAATTTTTTGCTCAATAAAACTTGAACATATATTGTGTTCATTGATAATTGCCGTGATGGTTCTTTAAGAATTATTTTGCCTTCTTAGAAGGCCTAAATGCATGATTTCCGATAAATTATTGATATGGATGGCAAAAGTGCAAGGTAGTGAATTTGTATTGTTCTTAAGAAGCATAACACTAAATTGGCATTCTAATAAAATCTTCGTAAGTTTTTACTCAATAATGATTGAACTTTATATTGTGTTTATTTATGATTTCAGTGATGATTCTTTAAAGAAACATTTTGATTTCCTAGAAGGCCAGGGAATCGCTGGAGTAAGTCATCATAGCATGTTGTATTCTAAGACAGAAACAGTGCAAGCCCCACCACCTGGAGAGGAAGATGCATTGAAGTGGGATATGAGGTATAAATAATAGACAATGAATATTATTTATGATCACCATTGTCATTGTATAGACTGGGCAATTACTTGTTGAGTACATAGTGTTATCTTAAGAAGTAAGAGTTTGACAGGTGCTTTACCATCTGTGTTTATCTTGACTATGGGTGCAGGAGAAAAGAGTTTGCAGCACCCATTTATGGATATGCTATTTCCAAACCGGCAAAGGATGATGTTGTGCTTGGGTATGGCAGATATGAAGTTACTTAGCAACAAAAGTGCTCCACATGAGGATGGGAATATTCATTTTAAAATTTTATCAAATCAATTTTATGCTTTGAAGGCAAACGATGTAAAGCTGACATTAATGGATTAGGTGTGTTGATATAAATCTTGCTCTGCATGCAGACATGAATTTGCATTCAGGCCAAAAGATGTAAATGCTGAAGATCATAGAACTATTATACGCGACACTCTGGTTATACATGACAATGAAGCAAAGAAATGTGGCATCAAGGAGAATATCATCCGTCTCGAGAAAACTCTTGCAAATAAGGTATGGTGATGGTATTCCCTGAGTAATTGACAGGATTAACTCTTATATAAGTGGTTGAGCAGCATGTACACTATTGCCTTATTTTTAAATATGTTTTCTGAATTTGAATGCTGTTTGGCTGCATTGTATACATGATTATTTCTTATTGTTAAAGGCCATTTATTGAACCATTTTTTAATGAATTGTTATAGTATTTCTTGCCTGAAAAAATTCCTATTTTTCTCAGGCTTTATTGGCCAGACTCCCAGACAAAGGGGAAAACTTACACAGGAAAGTGAGGGATTTGACAAATCAACTCAATAACTTGCAAAGCATTTCTTCTGAGAGTATTGTAGAACTTGTGCCTGAGAGTTCATCTGATTCAGTTCTTTCAATTGAAAAGGCTTTTGTCTCACTTATTGAATCTGAACAAAGCAATCAATTGATTGTAGCTTCTAATAAAGAGAATATGCAAAGAGAAAGAAAGGTTTGCAACAGTGACAATGTTATTGACCTTGATGATATTTCTTCAGATCTTCAAAAATTATCTTTTCAGGTTCTTAAGGACTAAGAATTAGGATGTTGACAAGTTGTTGACACTCAGATGTCAGCTGTGTCATTTGACAAAGTTGCATAGCAGGTGTTACTTTGAAGGTAAATTTTGTTGCACGTTTTGTATGAGATTGCCAATGTGCCATGCATCAATTAATCCCTTTTACTGGGAATGTGGATTTCTGGTTGTCCAGTGTAGTTGAGTACAATTGATGTGCAAGTGATTTTTTTAATAATTTTCTACATCTATTTTATATTTAAGAGATATATTTAAGTTGACATCTGACTGAATTGATGTGAATCATTCAGTGGTATCATTTCATACGAACTGCCCTTTTTTGTCGTATTTTTTGATTGGTGTTTATGCTTCTGTTAAAAGTGCATCAATACTTCTCTAGCCCTCAAATTTTCTCAATAAACTATGCTTGCAATTGTGGTACAGCTAAATCATCTTATTGAAGGCAGCTGAAGGTTAGCCAATGCTCTGGTGAACAATTACTTTACATTTTTCAAGGGTCAAAAAGAGTAAATGTTTTTTTATCAAGTTCCCATATTTAAATATAATGTGTAATTGATAATGAAGAGCTTGATCTAATTAAGCCGCTTCTTTTCCCCTTAGAATTCATTTTCCCTACTGGGAATTGATCAACTTTAGAATGGGATTTGTGCTATGTCGAAGAGAAAAGACCACCCATCAGCCAAGCATAATACTCAACCCCTTTGTAATTTTGCTAAGAGGCATTTCTACAATGGCATCTGGGAGGGTGCGGAGGGCTGTAATGACATCTGTAGTTCCATGATGTAATGAACAATAAAATGTATGGCTGACCAAACATAGCCAACCAAGCCCTGCAGATTAAGTTAATTGAATTCTTAAACAAATTTCTTTACTATAAACATCATATGAAGTTTTCTTGGATATGCCTATCTGGGAGGGTGTGGAGGGCTGTAATGACATCTGTAGCTCCATGATGTAATGAACAATAAAATGTATGGCTGACTAAACACAGCCAACCAAGCCCTGCAGATTAAGTTAATGAATTCTGAAACAAATTTCTTTAATATAAACATCATATGAAGTTTTCTTGGATATGCCTGCAAAGGTACTGTAACAAGGCAGTGCAGCTGGTAACAAGTTGTCCTCCATCGTGATGTCATATTGCCTTTGCACCAATGGGCACTCATATCTTTTCAGATTCAAAGTAATTTAGCTCGTTTGTCAGATTATTTGATAGGATAAGCCCAAAAAAATAGTGTACCATCTGCATGTGAATGAATATACAAGAATATTAATAGTACCAAAATCTTGTTACATTCTCATGCTGTTGCATGTTGCAAATTACCAGCCATGGTGTTCACGGAGGATACAGCAGCAATTGTGTTTTATCTTTTATCTATCATACTTACAATGATGTTGAGATGCCATCTACATGGAGGAGAATGTCTTTGTGATCATTTATGGACTTTAACTACAACAATGTAAGGAAAGTATATATTATTATTGATGATACTTACAATGATTTTGAGATTACATCTAGAGGCAAGAAAATGTCTTTGTTATAAAGTACACAAAAAATGTTGGGGATTTGGGACAGTTGTCTAGTAATAGATGAATCTCCTTAGGTGGGTGCAATGCAAGTGAAGTTATTGTGGCAGTAGTTCACAACAGTTGTTACGCTACATAAGGTTTATAGTTAGGAAGCTTGAAGTGACAAACAACAAAGATTTTGATAACTTAAAAGGATAAATATGTTCACAACAGTTGTTACCTAGCTGCCCAACAAAAACATATTTAGAAGACAAGTAAGATGCCACAAATTGATGACAATATGATTTAGATACGATAGGTCACTACAAATTTAAAAATAAGAGTGCTTGTTACAATCTTACCTACTTGGAAGCTAGGTACCAATTTCCACAAATGAGAACCTAAAGCTTACAACTCAACTTTATTCTTTGTATGTTCCCCTTTACTTTGATGAAGTTGTCATCTTATTTATAAAGATTCTCTCTAATGATAAGGGATTGCTAATCAAAGGGTTGTAAACCTTCTTTCCTACCTGCAAGCTAGGTATCGATTTCCACAAATGAGAACCTAAAGCTTGCAGCTCACCCTTATTCCCTGTATTTTAGCCTTTGCTTTGATGAAGTTGTCATCTTATTTATAAAGATTCCCTCTAATGATAAGGGATTGATGACCAAAGGGTTGTGAATATTCTTTCATAAGCTTTCATGGGACCAATTCAAAGTATTTAAGTTATTGTAAAATTTGAAATTTGGTGTGAAATCTAAAAAGCTCTCTACAAATTGCATCCTATTGATTTAGAGGGCTCATAGGGTGAATGTTGTGTGCAGTGAGATCTATGCATTGGAACTCGGTGTAGTTTTATCAACAAAACTGCTTGGGATCAAGAAACATGGAAATGTTTTGAAATACTTCCGTGAAGCTTGCATGTTTGTTTCAAACTTGAAGAAGTCTTCTTTAGTGACTTGAACAAGACACCTTAGTTGACTAATGAATAGTTTTTAGGATTCATTACCACATCAAGGTAGAATTGAACTATGATTTAATCAAACCCCCTCCCAGTATAGGGTGCCACACAATTGCTGCCTAGGTTTGATCTAAGGAGCTTCAATTAAATCCCCCTTAAATAAAACCCATGTGTTTGGACATGATTTTTGGTCACATTTTTCAATTTGTCCAAGAAATGGGACTCACTTTTGTGTTTCCAAAGGATCCTTAGACTCCTTAAACTAACTATAGACTTTATATTTACTCATGAGAAAATGCACCCATGTCTTAGAATAATCATCTATTAAATATACATGGTACAAAGACTTAGATATTGAAGGAACATTAACAAAACCAAATACATCTAAATGAATCAAATCCAACACCCTAGAAGATTTGTGAGAACTAGAATAAAACTGAATGAAGTTCTATTTTCCACATACACAATGTTCACAGAAATAAAATTTAAGAATACAATCATTCATCCCCGCAAAAAGAGTTTTATTTTTTAGAGTTCTTAGACCCTTTGCACCTATATGGCCCATTAATTGGTGCCATAGCATTGTTTCTTTGTAAGTAACTTTCTCTTTGAAGCAATATCTTGCTTAGATACCTAGAAAGAACAACCATTAGATGTAGAAACAAAACTCCTCTTTGTTGTCAGTTTTGATGGTGAAGGTGTAGATTTTATAGATCTTTTCACTACAAGAATAAAAGAGCTATTACAGAAGATAGTGAATGCAACTAGCTAAAACAGAGTGCCCATATTACACTCTCCACTAAAGAAGATAACTTGCATAGCCGTATCATTGTGTTAGCTAGCTGATAATAGGTTCCATGCCAAATTAGGGATGTACAAAACACCATTGATTCACTTCACTCATCCATTAGGGAATCAAATTGGAACTCTATCACAACCAACTATGCTCAAATGAGAATTATTACCAAGGTACACATTCCCACCATCATATTGTTCATACTTTTAAAACCACCCCCAATGGGAGGTCATATGGAAGGAAGCTCTAGAGTCTATCAACCATGCCCTTATGATGCATGAGTTTCCAAGGCTACAACAACGACATCTACATCATCTTGAGAGGATTTTTTAGACTCATCATCTAAATCAATTTTCTTTTATTTTTCTCTTCTTTACAGTCTATGTGGAAGTGCCCAATCATGCCACAATTCTAACACTTAGCCTCAGGCCTTCTACGAGATTCAGATCTCTCACAAGATTTTGATCTAGACTTTTCTTTCTTCTTGTCCTTCTTCTTACTTTTCTCCTTCGGTCTCCCACAAAGAACTAGGGTCTCCTTAGTAAAGTTAGAAGAGTTCTATTGCATCTCCTCTATGAGTAAAGCAATCACTACTTCATCCATTTTGATTTTTGAGGAAGTGTTCCCAATTGTCATCACCTAGTGACCCCATGAGTTTAGCAAAGAACATAGAAGTGTCATGCAATGATGTGCCTCCTCCATTTTCACTTCAATAGAGTGCAACTGGAAGTCATATTAAACATGTTCAAATGCTTAGCCATAGAGCCACCATCATCCATTCTCAATATGTACAACTTATTTCTTAGAAAAAAATGTTAATCAAAGATTTACCCTAGTACAAATCTCCCAACTTATTCTAAATAGTTTGTGTAGTGGCTTCTTCACGCACATTCAACAAAGTGAAATATGATCAATAGAGCCTAATGAGGCCCTTCACCTTTCTATCCAGTATATCCTACTCGGATCAAGACATTGTAGTGGGTTTGGATCTAAATGTGCAAGCCCATAGATATCTATGGACAAGCACATGTTCCATCTTGAGATTCCACAACTCAAAGCTAGTCTTGGTGAACCTACTCGTCTCTATCCTTATTGTGCTTTCCATTTTCCTACAATAAGATCTCATTCTACGCGATCTCCCACTCAAACCAAGATTAGAACAAAAACCTTATCTCTAACACCTAGGGCCCAAGGTGATTAAACTTTGATATCAAATGAATGCAAGAAGAGGTGTTAAAAACTTCCTATGCTAATCTATGAGAGGATGTATGTGCAAAAAATTAAACTAATTTACATGAAGAAAACCATTTTAGGAGAACAAACACACACTCCATAGCAACTCAATGGATTATCTAGTAATCAATGGTTACAATACACTTGTAAAGTATAAGCTTTTATAGGAGTATTACCAACTAGAGATCTGGAGCAATTCTGGTAGCATAACAGTACCTACAAAGCTCACTATGAAACTTCCATCTCAATCACCCAATAAATAGAAGTAATAGATAAAACCATCAAATAATAATTAGTAAACCATGAGCTTAAACCACCTAAAATGTGTCACCCAAATCCCTAGTCAAAATCCATTGTCCATATCCTAAGATGAGTCCACATGCTAAAAATAGGATATTCCTTGCACCTGTCATAAGGTATGAATCATAATTCACTCATCAACTTGTGTGCTCTATTTTGGCTCTATTATCTCGAAAAAATATGCCTTATGACATGTCATAACATGCATCATAAGTTGGTCAACATGTGTAAGTCCCTCTTACAACCCTTTTATATGTCATAGATGCTCTTACATGTCTAATTTGGATATTTTCTGAAAGTTGGATATTTGTATTACAGAGTTAATTTATTACTGTCTTTTGTTCTCCCAGATGCAATTTCTATTTCTCATACACTTCCAATTTTTGTGTCGATGCATAGTATTGCTGGGCAAAGACATTGATATATATATGTTCGTGACTGTAGGAGTCACATCTGTGATAGACGTGACTCCTCAAGGAGTCACGCCTATCACATGTGTGACTTCATTACCGTGTCCAATGAAGTCTGTTTCACCGATGTTAACAATTACTAATCGCCGTTTAGAATGCAGACTATATTTATACTTTGGTAATGTATCATTCGATCATGCTATTGATATTTATTTTAACACACCTTATTTAAGTATGAATATATAAATACATTATCTGATCGAAGCTACAAACAACTCAACACTCCCTCTTAGCTCGGGAAGATAACAGTATCACAATAATCTTTGTGAATATCAATTATTTGATCTGTAATGAATTACTCAAAGTAATTTAATATCACATAACTCATGATATATAGTATCACCTATCTTGTGATACGTAGCATCACCTACCTCGTGATACTAAAGGATATACTATACTCGAGAACATTACATTCTCCTTATATATCCTAGTTATGGTATGTGCACTGACATTAAGTCACATAGTGTCTACCATAACTTAATCATGGTAACTCGATTCATACCAATATCAAGTCACATGATATCAGTCTAATGAACATTATAAGATCGTCACCTTATAATGTTAGGTACCAGTGTAGATTATCCAAAAGATCGTCACCTTTTAGAAATAAACACAGAATGGGTAGGCCCATAATGTCATAGAGTCACACATATGACACAAGATGTTTACACATTAAACATCTTTAATATATTAGTACAAATCAATTAGATTTTTACATTTTAATCATACCAAGATTTTTCCTGAAGTATTCAACTTTCACCTTGAGGAGTGGTTTGGTAAGAATATCTGTAGTTTGATCTCCTGTACTGATATACTTCAACTGTGATGCCCACAGAGCCTTGGCATAGCATCTGGGTCGCTTTCGCATGTCCTCGTAGCGCGGAAAATATCCTGCACCAAGGAGCCCGAGTTGTGACCTTGCAGGACTTGCCCATTCTTAAACAGCTCGTATACCTTGGCATAGCACATGGTTCCATCCTATGGGGGCATGCGGGAGGGGGGGGGTCAGCGTGGACAACTCCATGAAATGCCCAAACACCTTCCCCTTTAGCTAGGGAGGTATCCTTCCAGATATCCATGACATGGAGTCTCTAAACATGACATCCACAATGGCTACACCCATTTGTGAAATAGTTTATCACAGAGTTTCTTAATGTGATATCGTCATGGAGTCTCTCAACATGACGTCCACCATGGCTACTCCCATGTGTGAAAGAAACATGTGCACAAGTGCCCATCACGGAGTCTCTCAACATGATGTTGTCATGGAGTCTCTCAACATGACGTCCACCATGGCTACTCCCATGTGTGGAAAGAACCACATCTCCGTCTCAGAGATGGACGAGGGCTTTCACCTCATATTTCTCCGTCTTAGAGAAATATGTATTATAGAAAAGATCATTGATGCTGAGTCTCCCTCTCAGCAAGAGCGACATTCTCCACTACTCCAAGCTTGTCCCGAAAATATGCAAACTTCACTCTGGCAAGAGGCTTGGTGAGAATATCAGCCGTTTGATCATCAGTGCAAATGTACTTGAGTTGAATTGCTTTCCTTAGCACCATTTCTGACCCCGTCATACTTGATGCACCCAATGTACTAGACATTAGCTTTCCCTCTGAATGTCAGGAGTATGATCAAAATCCATGTCCTGTGAAGTCTCCTGCTCGTCACTACTATCTCCATGTAAGTTCCTTTAGATCTTCTGAAGGCTGCTTTTTCTTTGAAGGAGACATCCCAAAAGATTGTGGCAGGACATCCACAGAACCAACATTAGAACATATAGTTTGGGGTCTGAATCATCTCTATCATCCAAGCCCTTTGAGATGACTTCAGATGTAATCTCCTCCAATTGCACGATGTTGCAAATGTTATCATAGCAGCTACTTCATTTTGATCCCCTACATCTTCTATGGATGCTTCATTTTGATCTGCCACATCTTCTATGGATTCTTCATTTTGATTCCCCACATCTACAGATGCTTGATTTAAACTCTCCACATCTTCTGTAACTGAACATTGGGTGTGTCCTTAATTGCCATTTTTGTAATCGTCACATCAGGTACCATTGCACATTCTTGTGTGGCAATCTCAGGATATGCTATTCTCTTATCAACAAAGATACCAGACTGGATGGTCATTGCAGAATCAACATCATCCTGAACAACTTCAAGACTTTTAGGCTCAATTTGATCCTCATCAGGTGCTTCACTACAAGAGTTTTAGAAACATCCTTGGCATTTTCTTCAAGGTCAATTGAGTTATCGTCCACCTTCTCCTCTCTTGTGTCTATTTCATCATCTGATACTGATGATGATTAACCAACATCAGATTCTTTGGGAGAAATCACAAACATCTGTGAGATCTTGACCTGGGTGCCTCCATAGACACACCTAGATTGCTTTTCAATCCATCCTCAACTGCCAATACTCTTTCTAGACCATTTCTAGCATAATCACTTGTATTCCATTGAGATTTGAGGATTGTCTCCTTGTACCCATCAAACAAAATAGTCTTGAAAATCTTATGGGAATACAATTTATCATCCAAAGGAGCATTTCAACAAGTTCACAGTTCCTTACTTACCCAGCCATTCATTGCTTTCTCGTCTGGTTCTGTACCTTGTGGCTTGAACTCATCGTTATGACCATTTGTCAGCAATCCCGTGGCAATTGTTTTCTTTGGCAGATCGAAGCATATGTCTGCTACCATTGACATACATGTCAACCAAAGAATTTCCAACAAAGACATTTGTGTCCAGCTTGGTTACTATAATATAACCATGGAGACTCCTACCCATTTGGGGATCTCAAACATTGGTACAAATGCTCAGAATATTAGTAAAGGTATACTGATTCAACATTATTCCCGTTCTTTGTATTTGGCAAAACAAATCTAAACCTTCTTTGGCATGGCCATAACGAGAATAGTTTGCAATCAAAGAATTTTAGGAAACTTCTCGTTTAGAAATTTTTGTCAAAAAAAATTGTTGTGCGTAACTCCTCGTTCCGGCCCCGTCGTTGCATGCAGAGCATATGATGACAACGCCTTTCTTTATAGCCACAAAGGCTCCGAGGGCTATAGCGTCTTCAAAATAGGGAGACAAGAAGTAGCCAAGTGAGAGACAAAACGTTAACTCTGTCGCTAATTGTAGTCTCCATTGAAGCCAACGTGTCGGCTCCCATAGTTCCCTCGAACCATATGACCTTGTACATGGCCACTCACTCGCCAGGAGCTACGCGACACGCCTTGCCAGGAGCATAACCGTAGAAATCAATGCCTTCCACATAGTTACCTCCTGCAGTGGACGACGTGTGGCTTTCATGCCCTACAAAATCCCTTAGAGAATCATAGTCGGTATCGAGCCTAAGTTTCCCGTACTTGGCCTTCAAAGCTTTGTTAAAATAGCGTGCCATTTTCACAAATTCTGGCAGAGCGAAGAGTTGAAGGCTGTGCCATTTTTGCAAATTCCCTTCCATCTCTCCAGAACTGATCCCATTCTATGGTCACGGAAACTCCGGCTCTCTGGCCAAATTTTGGTATCCAGCATGCCCACGATTATGTCTTGCCCAAATAGGGACTTTGGCAAAATACCCTTATTATGGCTGAGACCTAGAAACTCAGTGGAATGTGTGGTATCCGTAGTTCCCAATGAATCGGGAAAAGATGATAGGTGACCGGGCATCTCCTCCAGCATATCCAACTGCGACTATGTTAGCATTGTGTGAACCATGAAGCTGACGAGAGCCAATTGTCTTTAGAATGAGTGTGTGGTATCTCCTTGTGATGCGAATATTAATCCAACACCAAACTTGTGCCTCCCAATAGATATCGATCTCTTGCAGAATCACTCGCTCTGAAACAGTGTCTATCTTTAGAAAACATCTATGCTTTGCTCTGAGGCGGTGATCCATCGTCACGTGGCATGTCTCCAATGATATTTCTTTCTTCCAATTTGTCTTCGAATTGGATTGTTGTTGTCATTTGAGAAATGAGATGTATTGAATCTGAATTTCTCAAGTTTGATTTTCTGCCTGGATTCTGTTTAACTTGGCTCTGATACCATGTAAAATCAAATCGAACTTATATTCTTAGATTTGGATATTTTCTGAAAGTTGGATATTTGTATCACAGAGTTAATTTATTACTGTCTTTTGTTTTCCCAGATGCAATTTCTATTTCTCATACACTTCTGATTTTTGTGTCGATGCATAGTATTGCTGGGCAAAGACATTGATATATATATGTTCGTGACTGTAGGAGTCACATCTGTGATAGATGTGACTCCTCAAGGAGTCACGCCTATCACAGGTGTGACTTCATTACTGTATCTAATGAAGTTTGTTTCACCGATGTTAACAATTACTAATCGCCGTTTAGAATGCAGACTATGTTTATACTTTGGTAATGTATCATTCGATCATGCTATTGATATTTATTTTAACACACCTTATTTAAGTATGAATATATAAATACGTTATCTGATCGAAGCTACAAACAACTCAACATAGTAGCTCAGTGTGTTGGTGTTAAGCCACACTTGGACTGACGATGGATTGGTCCAAGAGGGGCCAGTAGCTTAGTACTAGAGCACTCCAGCAGCGATGGAAGGTCCTAGGTTTGAGTCCTAGCTGGTCCATGTCTGAACATGGTATTAGAGCCAGACCTAGGCTAGGAGCCCCAAGCACATGAGAGGTGTGGCTTAAGGGGGGTGTTGGTGTTAATCCACACCTGGACCGACGATGGATTGGTCCAAGAGGGGCCAGTAGCTCAGTGGTAGAGCACTCCAGCAACGATGGAAGGTCCTAGGTTCGAGTCCTAGCTGGTCCATGTCTCAACAGGGCCAACTTTCAGAGGAAATAAATTTTGATCTAGGAAGCCAATTAGTCCCCCCCTTTTTAAATTGAAGATCTTGAATAGGTCCACATATTTTTAACTCACTTGATCCAAGTAAGGTCCATTTCAACATTTTTGGGCCGAAATCAAACTCTAAAGCCTTGAAAATTGCATATTTGTGTTCTATAGCCTAAAAATTTATATATTTTTTCTATTCTTAACATTGGGATGCAAGGTTGAGGAACCTTTCCCAACATTCTCCCACTTGTAAAACATCTTTCAAGAGAAAAGGGAATACCAACACTATGAACTATTTATTTGGGGCCAAGAGGTCCATAGACTTATTGCAACACTTGAACTTTTTTGTGTTGACTAGTTTCACCAATGCATCTACGAAATTTTACAAAGTCTCAACTTTCTCTAGCATCACCCTATCATTCTCTACAATGTCACAAATAAAATAATTTTAGACATGAAATGTTTGGTTCGTTGCTAGACATATGGCACTTTGACATGAAATGTTTGGTTCTTTGCTAGACATACTTCATCCTCACATGAAATGTTTGGTTCTATATACTTCATCCTCACATGAAATGTTTGTATCTATATACTTCATCCTCACATGAAATGTTTGGTTCTATATACTTCATCCTCACATGAAATGTTTGTATCTATATACTTCATCCTCACATGAAATGTTTGGTTCTTTGCTAGACATATGACACTTTGACAGCCACAAAGAACTTTGATAGCTCCCTTGCTTAACCCCACATCTTAACACAATCTCTTAAGCTAGATGGCCTCGTTAGAGGCATGAGTAGATACCATGTACTTAGCCTTTTTAGTGGGTAAAGTGACCATAGCTTGCTACTTGTTCATCCAACTAATAGCACCACCAAGTTAACTAAACAAATCTCCACTGGTGGATCTTCTATTGTCAAAATCTACTACCTAATTTGAATCCACAAATCCACAAATATCCACTGAGTGATGGTCCCTTGTAGAATGACCATGATAACAAATAGAGTACTTGGAGGTACCCACAAATATTTGAAGACCATCTTAATTGCACCCCAATGATCTCATCTATGATTAGCCATAAAATGACTCAAGACTCCCACTACTTGGGCAATGTCCAATATTGTACAAACCACAACATACATTAAATTCCTAACTACACTAGTGTATGGAAAATAAGCCATATCCTCCATCTCTGTGGGTGTCATAGGACACTACTTAATTGAAAGCTTAGTTCCCATAGAAATACAGACACTCAATGGCTTTCTATTCACCATGTTGAAATATTGTAGTACAATGTTCGCATACTTACTTTAGCCTAACCAAAGCTTTCTATTCACTCTATATCTCTTGATGTCCATACCCAAGATATACTTGGAAAACCCCAAATCTTTCATGTCAAACTATGTTGAAAGCTTAGACTTCAAATCATAAATTACATCCTAACTTTTCCCAAAAGACAACACATCATCTATGTACAATGTGATAACAAGGAATCTATCACTATCCATTTTATAATAAAAATAATGATCTAATTTGGACCTTAACCTTAGAAACCCCATGCCCAATACAAATGGATCAAATTTATAGTACCACATTCTAGGAGACTATTTAAGACCATACAAAGATTTTGTCAATCTACAGACTAAAGATTGATTGTCTTTAACAACAATATTCCTTAGCTATATGATATAGATATCTTCCTCCAAGTCACCATGTAGGAATGTTGCCTTCACATCCATTTGGTCTATGTCTAAATTAAATATTGTTGCTATAGATAACAAGAACCTAATAGATGCCAACTTAGGAACTAGGGAAGAAACCTCACCAAAGTCTATCGGCTAAACTTGGAAATATACTTTCACAACCAATCTTGCCTTGTACTTTTCAACACTATCATATGAACTAATCTTCTTCTTGAACACCCATTTACATCCAATAGGCTTTTTTCCTTCTAGAAATGATACCAAGTCCTATGTGTTATTCTTCTTCAATGCAACTATCTCCTCATCCATAAATTCTCTCCAGACTCAAAATTACCCATATCCATCACCTCCTTCATAGTTTAATGCTCATTGGTATTAGTAATCAAAGAAAAAATGCATCTCCAATCAAAAGGAGTATACTTGTATGGTTGTTGCCTTTGTCAAGTGGACCTCCTTAAGAGTTAAGGTAGAGGTTCTTGTAACATCCCTCATTTCTTGTTTCTTTATGAGTCTATGATATTTTAATTCTATGGTAAAATTAGATAGATCTATTGATTTATTTTGAGTGTAAAGTGTTGATGTAACACATTATGTGCATAATGTGTGATTTCATTACCATAGTTAATTGTAAAAGGTGATTATACGATTATATTATCTCCTAGCAATGCTACTAAGGTATATGTGGCAAGATTATGTTGTGCAATAGGTACAAGTATCAAGGAAGACAAACTAGGTCCTGAAGTGTCTGAAATGATCCAATGGTGTGGGCAATTAATTAATTAATGGCTTAATTAATTTATTTGAGTGCATAGAAGTAATTCTATTTATTTATTTGATAATTAATTCTTAAGGTCAATTAGAAAATAAAATAAATAGATGAAGCCTTTTTTTTTTTAAAGGGGTAAAAACTTTATTGAATCATAAAATCATTACAAAGCAAAAAGAAACACCCATAAGGGGCACAACCAAAATCAAGAATTAAGTAACACCCAAAGAGCTCCTCATATCCTTCATAACCCAAGCTTCAAGAACATGGGCCAAATCACCAGGAAGATTGCCCCAATCATCCACATTCCAAGTCTCCATCTGCTCAGATGCCCACCTCGCCAAACCATCCACCACCTTATTCCACTCCCGTGGCACATGACAAAAAACAATAGAATCTAAAGCATTGCTCAGAGAAACAATTTGTTTGGCCACCACTGCAAGTTGCCAGTTCACCTCCTTAAAATGTCTCTTATTCAGCATATCAATGACCACCTGGGAATCTGATTCACAAATAATCCGCCTCCAGCCAAAGGCACAAGCACACTCTAATGCCAGAAGAATAGCAAGAGCCTCCATGAGATTATTTGTATGTTGACCTTTATATATAGAGAAGAAAAAAATTACCACCCTCGAACTATCCCTGCCAATGCCACCAACTCTAGCATGGCCATGATTACCTCTGGAAAATCCATCAGTATTGATTTTTAGCTCCCCCATAGCGGGAGGACACCAATGACTAGTACGACAAACCCTTGCTCTCCCACGCCTATGCTGAACCGCCCTCAAATGTTTTTGTCCACCTCTAGAGAGACCCAGGGCTTTAACCTCATCACAGTCACCACAAACAACAGGGACAGACAGATCACACTTAACAACCAAAGTTTCCTGCAGACCCCCCAGAATCCTCAACCAAAGCTGACCAACAAGTAGCTTCTTGTCTAGAAAAATTCTACAGTTGTGCTCCAACCAAATATGCCAAATTATCAAACTGGGGCCAATGATCTAAGCAATGAGGAGAAAAGAGGTCTTTACAGGGGGGAGGCCCCATACTCCTCCAAAAATCCTCTAAAGAAGAAGCATGTCTACACGGTATACGCCAGAGATTCCACCAGAAATGCCAAATAACTTTTGCAAAGGAACACTGAAAGAAGAGATGGGGGATGCACTCCTCATGCCCACCATACAGAACACACTTAGAGGGCCCCTGAAATTGACGTTTCCAGAGGTTCTCCCAAGTAAGGCACCTCCCTTGAACAACTAACCATGAGAAGAAGTTACACTTAGGCCAAGCAAACTTATTCCAAACCTGTTTCCACCACGAGACCTTTGAGATCCCAAACATTTGCTTATCAAGAACTTGATAACCTGAGGCAGTAGTAAATTTGCCTTTTGGATCAGGACCCCAAGCCAACACATCTCTCCCAGGAAGAGAAGTGTAGACACGCCTCGATAGGATCCCAACAAACTCTTGATAATCCCCAGCTGCCCCACTAGGAGGCCACTCTTGCGGAACCTTCCATCTATACACACTAACTTGTCCCAAATTATGAAGAGTTTTAAAATCAGCAACATGGCACCACCCAGCATCAATAAAATGCCTACTCAAATTCTATAGGTGGGGGTGGGTAGACAAAATGGGAGGATAACCATTCCAAGAATCATGCTAGAAGAGAGCATCCTACCCCCCACTGCAAATCCAAAACAACCCCTGCTTGACCAACTTGGCGCCCCTTTTGAGGGTACTCCAAATCATAGAACCCTTCCCCTCCAAACCGAAGTGGGCAACATCCACACTCTCAACTGCACCCAGATACTTTGAGGTAAGAATTTTTGCCCATGATTGATGTTGTTGCGAATACCATCGCCAATATAGCTTAGCTGCTAAAGCTTGTCCATTCAAATCAGTTCTACGCAGACCTAGACCACCAACCTTCTTTGGCCTACAAATTGCTTCCCACTTAACCAAACTCCACTTCTTGTGAAGGAGGTTGCCAGACCAAAGGAATTGTCGAGACAAACTCTCAAAGTCTTTGATAAAGCATGAAGGTGCAGAGAGAACAAAACATCTGTACAGAGGAAGAGCCTGCACCACTGCCTTTAGAAGAGTCATTCTACCCGCAAAAGAGAGCCACTTGTTAGTCCAATGACTAACCAGATTTTTGAACTTATCCATAATCTCCTGCCAGAACAATTTAGGAAGCGATCGAATAGCAAGCGGAATACCAAGATACACAAAAGGGAGAGTGCCAATCTGGAAACAAAGGATACCAGCAATTCTCCTCTGAATAGCCTGTGGAGTATGAAAAAAGTAAATAAAAGACTTCCCCTCATTAATTTTCTGACCTGACATAGCCAAATAACAATCCAAAATCCTGCGCCAACTGAAAGTCTCCTCAACCTTGGCTCTATCCATCAGAGCCATATCATCAAAAAACTACAAATGTGACTGATAGGGAATATTGTTTCCAAAACTCCAGCCCTTAATCAAACCAGTCTCTACTTGGGATCTAATAAACCTCCCCAAACCCTCTGCCAATAAGATGAATAGATAGGGGGATAAAGGGTCCCCTTGTCTGAGCCCCCTAGAAGCACCAAACAACTTTGTCGGCTCACCATTAATCAACACTGAAAAGGAAGGAGAAGTAACACAACTCTTGACCCACTCAATCCATTTGCCAGCAAAACTAAATGTTCCCAGAATCTTAAATAAGAAGGCCCATTTAACCTGATCTTAAGCTTTAGCCATATCCAACTTAATAAACATAACTTTCTCTTTAGAATGATCCATAGAAGGAATCGTCTCGGCTGCAATGATGACACCATCCATAATCTGCCTACCAGCCACATAACCCCCTTGCTCTTTAGAAATTAACCTGTTAGCCAGGGTTTCAGCCGCTCAGCAATCAACTTAGTAATAATCTTATAAACCACATTACATAAGGCAATGGGCCTAAAAAGATCCAGAGAATTAGCCCCATCCTTCTTTGGGATGAGAGAAAGGAAGGTAGCATTCATAGATTTTAGCATTTGTTTATTCATGAAAGATTCTTGAATGACCTCCAACAAATCCAACTTAATCACTTCCCAGAACTCCTGGTAGAACTCAACTGGGAAACCATCAGGCCCTGGAGCTTTTCCCTTTTTCATCTGGAACACAATAGTTTCAAGCTCTGACAAAGAAATGGGATGAAGCAAAGAAGCATTCATTTCACTAGTGACTAAGGGTGGAATACTATTCAAAATATCAACTTCATCCTCCTCCGCAGGAAGGGAATCCTCAGATAGTAGAATAGAATAGAAACGAACAGCCTCAACAGAAATAGAAGCAGAGGAGGAGAGAATCTCCCCATTCAAAGACCTGAGAGAAGAAATGACACTAAACTTGTCTCCTATCTTTTACTGAATTGTGGAAGAAAGAGGTATTCCTGTCTCCTGCCGGAAGCCACTCAATTCAGGACTTCTATTTCCAAAAAAATTCCTCATGTAATTCCCATTCCTTAACTTCCTTCACAGCAGTAGCTTCTAGCAAACCCAAATCCTTAGTGAGGCCCTGATCATGAATTTGCCTGGTGATTGAGTCCAAATGAGCTTGACCAGATTGTTTTGCATGGAAAACATTACCAAAGTGTTGCCTATTCCACCATTTCAACCTATATTTCACATATTGGAGTGTCTTGGAGGAGTACATAGCAGTCCCATGTGACGGCTTCCCCAAATTCCACCAACTAGGAAGAAGATCATGGAGGGAGTCATCTCTTAACCACATGAGATGAAACTTAAAAGACTGCTTTACACAACGCCGGGGAAGCTCAACAATAAGTTTGATTGGCCAATGATTAGAACCCTGCCCATCCAAAATCTCAGAGCTAGTCAGCCACCTGTCCCCTAGCCAGAAACTGGACACCAAGAATCTATCCAGATGTTTAGAAATAGCAGTGTCCCCACATCTCCTATTATTCTAAGTAAAGACCCCATTAACAAGCTTGATGTCAACCAAATTCAAGAGAGCCACATTAACTTGCAAGAGATCAAAAGAAGGCTCCAAGTGAGCAATGCCTTCCCTCTTCTCTTCCAAAGAAACAACGACATTAAAATCCTCGGCTAAAATCCATGGGAGATAAGGATCCAAAGTCCTCATATATCTGACAAAACCCCACAACTTTATCTTGCCATGAAGGTCAACTGGAGCATAGATGTTAGAAAAGAGTATTCTCTCTCCAGACTCAAGATGAGAAGCAACACAAGAAATGAAACCTCTGCAGGAGTACCACCAAATTGGCCTAACTCTACGTGGGTCCCATAAGCATGCAACCCCACCAGAGCTACCAAGAGCACCAACACATTGACACTGACCATGACTCCAAATCTTCGAAGCCACACTCATCATACTATCAACTGATAACTTAGTTTCTTGAAGGAAAACCACATCAGGAGAATGAATACGAACCAAATCCTGAATAACCTTTTGTTTAAGGATGCTATTCATACCCCTCACATTCTAAGAGAGCACAATCATCGTTGGGGTTGGGAGAAGTGAGCATCAATAGTCCTCACCGAACCCGACTCAACCAATGTCTCACCAGCTAGCTTTAGCTTTTCCAAGTCCTTTTTCTACCAACCTTAAGAGGTTTCTCAGGAGCCCCTTTTTTGAGGATTTTTAGTTGCAAACCCAAGGCCAAGGAAAGAGCCTTACTTCTTCCTAAGTTTGGAGTACCCCGCACTTCAGATAGAACACCACCAGCACTAAGAGAGCCACAAGAAGCCTCTGGCACCAAATCTAACACACCTTGAACAGGAGCCGGAGGAGCCAATTCAGTGTCCATCTAAGTACCCTGCTCACCAAGCTGATCTGAACTAGGAATCACATTAGGCTGATCCCCAGGAACAACCTCACTAAAAGATCCAACTGTTGCCTGCAAGTCCACCTGAAAACCTTCCTCCTGGACCAAATCCTCCAATGTCTCAAATCGGTTGAAAGTTTCCTCCTCCTGCCTATCCTTGAGGGATCTCTTCAGGCCTCGACCATAATTACGAGACTTAACCGGAATAAAACCTTCTTTATCAACCCCACCTCCTTGCATGGGGGCTTTACCCTTGTCTGCTTTCAAATCAAGCTGAGTAGGAGCATTACTTGAACCAGCTGCACCAGAAGCTCAAGGACACCTCCGCTGAAGATGACCATATTCATGACATAGCCGACACCTGAAAGGTAATGTCTCATAATCTAATGGTTGAGTCCAGGAGCAAGACCCAACAGTCATATCAATAGAGTCTGGAAGTGGCTGGCTCAAATCAATTTCAACACAAACCCTAGCATAAGAAAAAAATCTCTTATTCAAAGTTTGCTGAGAAGGACCAATAGGTTTTCCCAACAACAGTGCAATCGACTATAATATATCACTTCTCCAGCATTCAAGTGGCAGCCGAGGAAGACAAACCCAAACTGGGATTCTAGAAGGTAACTCCTCTGCTGAGTTAAAGCCAACATGCCATGGTTTGATGAAGAGACCCACTTGATTATAAAAATATGGGCCCCCTTCGAAGGCCCTATTCCGATTTGAGACACACGAAAAATCCACCATAAAGAATTTATTTGCAGCCATCAAAATATCAAATTCTCCTTCCGGGTTCCATGTCTTGCGAATCCATGTATCAAGAAATGGGGGAGAAACCCTCATTCCCATGAACTTACAAATCAAAACATGATTGCAGTAGTAATTAATATCCTCAGCTACCGACTTCAATTGTATTACTAAAACCGGCCTCTCATGGGCCCTCTCCAAGCATCCATTCACCTTTGGCAATTTAAGGGAACCATTTCGGACCACATCCGATCTAGAAGAAGACTGAATGGGAATACCAGCATCCTCCCCAGCCATGGAAGAAGCATGACCCACCATATCCAAAGGCATATTCGAAGCCATTTATACCAAACGCGTGAGGGCTTAAAATGCACCCCCACATGACGTTGAATCCAAAGCAATGGCTCCAAACAGGTGCACCACCATAAGAGACAACACCTCAAACGAAGAAAACCCCCCCAATGTGTAGTAAACACGAACCAGAGGGCACACAATAAAAGAGAACCCAGAGTTGGAAACCCTTGAACCCTGCACACCACCACCCGCACCAAAGAATGCCTCATAGCTAGCTAAAACTAGAAAAAAAGAAGAAACAAAGAAGTAGACTCGGTCCCCTTGACCCCCTGTTGACATGCAAATCCCCTGCGCACAGAGAAAGCTTGAACCTGCAAGCTAGGGCTCGGGTGCCCTAGCTTGCTCTCCCACACATGCTATCGCCATTTTCCAATAAATAGATGAAGCTAATTACTTATTTGATGCTTAGATTTTGTTTAAATTAATTATCTAGTTAGATAATTATAGTTTCTAGTATTTTTAGAAATAAAAATTAATGCAATTTATATTTCAATTATTTAATTATTATAATTGAAATAGATTTTTATGTGCATGTTTTTATTTCAGAATTTGGAAATAAATAATAATATTTATTACAATTTGGGAAAATATTAATTAATATAAGAAGAATTAATTTAATTTAAATAAATAAATAATTAGTGTTGGTTAATTATGCGGCTTTATATTATTTCTTTTATTTATTTATTTTAGTAATTAATTTCTTTTGGAAAAAGAAATAAGTTGAATTATTTTAATTTGTTAATTTATTAATTATTGAATGTGTATGTATATTTTAAGGATTTAGAAAATAAATTATTGTATTGATCATATTTGTGAACTAGAAAATTATATATTTTCTAATATTAGTTTTTTTTTAACTTGCAAATAGATTACTAATGTGAAAATAGGAGTACATCAAGTGGCCCAGGAGACCACATCAAAATACACTTATGTCATATATCTATCTAGATACACTGCAATTTAAAGTATAAGTGTTTTATAGTAGCCTATATCACAAAATACCCAATACATATATTTTAGTAACTGGTAATTTCTTCTTTCTTCTATCTTGATTTGGAACTTTTAAGAAATCCTGTCCCTTTGATCAACCTGCACATTATCAACCTGTGCATTATCAATCTGTGCATTATCCACCTGTGCATTATCAACCTATGCATTATCAACTGGTGCATTATAGATCGGGTCTATCATGTCCACCTGACCTTGAGATTCCACTTGGCCCCTAAAGATACTGAAATCTCCTGATCCCCAATCTTTGTTGCTATCATGTTTTGCAGATGAACTGAGCAAAGCATTGCTTATGTTGAAGTTCTGGTAGCAAGAGCCCATCGAGACCGAACCACTCTCTAGCTTCTCTGAATCTGGTTCAATGCACTTATCCTGCTCATTCCTGTTCTCCTCAAGGTTGTTCACTCTCCTAGCTTTGTATTCATGGGGCCAAAATTCAGCATATTTTATGTCTAACCTGTACATAGTGGTTGATCCCTCGTCCCAGATCTGCATGAATCTCTCTGTAGGAATCCTCATGGTGGCTGTAACCTACTCACAAATAGATTGAAATGTGAGTCCCAAAATAGACCCAGTAAGCTGCCTCTCCCTACCCTCGTACACATTGTCATTTCTTGCCTTCCACAAAGCCCACAAGACATTAGTAGAAAATAAAAACCAAAATAAATTCTTTGTTTTATCAACATTAGAAAGAGAGCTACAAAGGATATTAGTTTTGGAAATACTAACATTTGACAACTTTCCTTTCAAAGAGCTTAAGCAAAGAGACCAAATATTTTTAGCAAACTGACAGTCAAAAAAGATATGTTCATTGTTTTCAGGATTTTTACAAACTAAACAAATGTTATCCAGACCTAATGCCAGCCTATCTAACAACATTAACCATCTGAAACAACATTTCTTCAATTCTATGACTCTGGACCAAATATTGGACATTACTTTAGACCACATTTTAGGTTCTACATTGACTCTAATATTAGTTTTTAAGTGAATTCTTTTATTTGGATAGAAATAGAAAGGATAATATTTTAATATTATTTTGTTTTTATAGAGAATAAAATATTATAATTTTGTTTTTACGTTTTAGGAAGGAAAAAGAAGAGTTATTAAAAGAAGAAAAATATTTTTATTTTTATTCTTTTTGGTTATCAATTTTAAGATGCAATTTAGAAGAAAAGGAAAACAATTTATGGAAGTTTAAGGGCTTGAAAGTGCTTTCTTTTAAAGAATTGGATGATTGTTGTGGTTTCTGAATTGATTGGTTCATCTCCATTATTTTTACCAAATTGCTTCAAGGATTGAGGTAGGATTCTTATCATTGAAAGATTTTAGAAAAGATTTACTTTGGTTAAAAATTGAATATAGGATTTATTGTGAAGAAATTTTGATTGTATTTTTTTGATAAAGTCAGCCAGAAACAAGGGTCTAGATCCCTATACAAAGAGCCAAGAGGGTAGAGAAAAAGCCTCACATAGTCCAGAAATAGCGCATGACTAGAACTCAAACATCAAGAAATAAAACATAACTAAACAATCCCTGAACAAGAGCCAACAAATCTAGTTGCCTTGACCCTAGGGCATAAAGCAACAACAGATTTGGGAAGCCCTTTCTTACGACGCTGAACCACGGTCTAGGAAAACTCTAAATTTAATTCCCTAGAGAAAGGCGAGAGGAAGGGATCCTCAACATACATCACATCCACAGAAGCCTCTTGCAAGGAAGAAGGCAAAGCCAAAGATACAATAGGAACTGGCAAAGAAGCAAATAGATCACTGTCAGGTGAAGCCACAATAGGAGACAATGATGAGAGCCCGGCATGCTCAGCCGCCAACATACCCACGAGCTCAGCAAGAACAGGAGTAGAAGTCCCCATAGGGGGTCCATAAGCCATAGGAGTACATGGAAGAGAGGAACCAACTAAGGACTCCACAACTAACCCAACCTCTAGATCAAGAACTGTCAAGTGTTCCAATCGAGCATTCTACCACCATGATGCACTAGCCTTGTGATGAGAGTGATGGCAATCTGAAGCCAAATTCCCAACTGTGAAGCAATGACGATAACATAAGGGCAGACCCTCATAGTTAATAAGTTGGGATCTAGGACAATCCCCCACCATCAAGACAATCTCTCCATGAAGAGGCATGGAGATATCAATATCCACAAGAATGTGAGCATACAAATAAAGGCCCATAAGGTAGCGGACAATAGAGTTGCTAATCGCCTCATAACATGACACTTCCTAGAACTAGAGGGGCAAATTAGGAATCTGACCCAAACAAGTCTGATATTAAGTGGTTCAGAAATGGGATTGAATAGAGGAGTCCAGGGTTTAAGAAAAAGGGAGTGCTCTACCCATAGCCATAGCCTACCATCAAGCACAATATCCATAGCCTCTACAGAAGCAAAAGACGCAAAAAAAACCCCTTACATAGGGGAAAATATCCATATTACCTTGGACAATGGGACCCCAGGATTCTGAAATCCACTTATTGAGATTTGGGAGGGAAGGCCATAGTCCATTAAAGCCGCCAATCAAGCCAAGCTTGTTCTAGTGTTCTTCATTCTCAAAAACTTCCTATCCACATACCACCACAGGGGAGGTATGGGAGAAAGGAAGGGACGAGGATGGATCTTATCCCTCAGAAGCGACCGACCATTGGCACCAACAACAACAATGACAAACAAAAGTCCTTATACACCATCAAAAATAGGGAGGATCAACTTAGCAAGGGCCACAATAGCATAGGCACCCATAGTATCTTCAACAACCTCTGAGAAGAGCGTGGCAGGGGAGGCACTGTTACAACTGCCACCACCAACTGCCAAATCCATAGTGGTCGCAAGCAGAGGTACGCGAGCGGGAGTAGGAGACAACATTTTTGAATCTCTGCTAGGTCCGCAAATTGTGGTTGTATGTTTCTTATGCAAAAATAAAGACTTTAAAAAATTGTAGATTTATTGATTCAGAAGATTTAGAAAGGAATTTTGTTGAATTAGACTTGTGAATTCTTAAAATTAGTAGTAAGATTTGATAGTTTATTTGATCTAGTATGGTCTTTAGAATATTGGAAATATTAATTTCTTGTATGAAATTCTTGTTGTTTTTCTTGAATGAATTTTGAGATTGTTCATCTATAGATTAACCAACAAGAGTTGATGGGTATGATTCTCATACTGACTAGCCGAAAGTTGGTAATCTTAGAGAGTTGTACATAAGTGTTGAAAAGAACTATACTTCATCAACAAAATTTTATCGCGTATGTTTGGTTGTAGATTCATAATGAATACCTTTTGAAGATCTTCATCTTTAATTAGATATTGTATTTGCGAGATGAGACCTTAATATCGACTGATGAATTTTGTCAATTTCTCTTTTGGGCCTTGTTTACAATGAACCAAATCAATCAAGGAGACAGTAGGTACAATGTTTGCTTGGAAGTGTTGCAAGAATTGATTAACTAGTTGTGAGAAGGAGTTTATTTAATTAGGAGGTAGAGAGAAAAACCATTCCAAAGTAGTATCTTTGAGAGATCAAGGAAAGAGTTTTGCTAACAATGCCTTGTCAAAAAAGAAATCACTACACATTGTTGTGAATGCTGCCACATGAGTATTAGGATCACCTGTACCATCATACTTTTCAAAGTGAGGAGTCTCAAATTTGTTAGGCATTGGAGTTCTGAGATTTTCATAGGATAAAGGACTGCGAGCCTGATATGTTGGTAAAGTAGGTTGAGAAGAAGCATTAGTCAAGTTTGTCACTTTTTACTGCAAGGAAGACATACTATGCAAAAGCTGATTTAGGAGAGTATCATTGGATGAAGAGGTGGCTTGTGGATTTGAGAGAGGTGGATTGGATGCTGCAATTGTGAAATTATCAGGTGGTCGATAATAAGTGGAGGTGATAGGTGGATGAGAATAGGTATGCATTGGTATGGTTACATGAGGTGCAAAGTTTTGATAATTAAATCCAACCGCTTTGTAATTTCCAGTAGATGTTCCCATTGTTATGTATAAAAATGGGGGATGAAGGTTGATAGGTGATTTAGTTAGATCCTCCTTTCACTACACACATTCAAGGACAGTTAACCGAGTTGAATCACAACTTCTGTAAAAGGATTCACCTACAGGTTGGTTGTTAATTGTAATGATAGTGCAATTTGGAGATTGATGATTTATGTGTTAATTTAAGCCCAATTATGCTCAAAACCCTAATTATGCAAAATCATAAACAAATAGATGAATTCTGACAAATGCTCACACACAGAGATGTTAAATGAAGATCAAATACACACTAGATTTCAAAGTTCATAATCCTAAAATATCGGGGGCAAAGGGACTCACACCCAGGCCCAATGTAGGATTTTCTTTAGGGGTTTCGAGACTCCTATCATTGATTATCACTGTTCCAGAGATTTCTACCTCTGTAAACCCAGAGGGCAAAGGGACTAGTGCCCAAGCCCTGACTGTGCTCTTTTCTGCTTCTCTCTGTCAGATCTGAAATCCTTATCCTCTGCAACTCCACTCTTCGTGATTTGATACCTGTAACCTACAATCACAAGAAGAGGGGTTGGGGTTGTGGTGTTTAGGAGCTTGCCTTGGTCAAGCCCCAGAATGGCATTCAAGCCTTCCAACACCGTTGTTAGATAGATAGTGTGTATCCTTGCAAGACAAAGGCAAAAATAAATTGATAAATGATTGATTCAAACACAAATATATATCACCTCAGAGGTGTAACTCTCATGGAGATGAAAATTTTTTCATGCCATGAGGAGATGGATTGATGAAGCCAAGTTTGCAACAAAAAAACATAATAAAAACACAAGTCTTCTCTATAGCACAATGAAAGCCTTGAATATCCTTAGCATAAGATCACAAGTTCACATTATCCATCTCTAGTTAATATGAACTCCTAAACATGCTTATATATGCATTTTCACTACAAATTTTGTAATTCAAACATAAGATGTTGGAAAGGATGTTGAAAAGCACAATACAACTAGGGGGGGTGAATCAGTTGTAACCAATATTTCAAAACCATTAACACATCAACCAATTAACACTGTGTTTGTATTTCAACCATAAAAGCATGAAACAAAAACTTAAGCACATTCAACACATGAGACACCAGATTTTTACGTGGAAAACCCCATAGGGAAAAACCACAGTAAGTGTTAGCTCACAAAATAATATGTTATAACAATACCAAAAATCAGAGGCTCACTGCCAAAAATGCTCATTACAAGCCAATGGGGTGGCTCACTGCTGGTGGGTGGCTTACTACAAAATTTGATGAATTGAGATAGTAGCATCTACACTAGGCTAAGGTTCAGTTCCATTGAAGCAAAACAAGTATCCTCTGCTTTGCTCTACTTTTTCACTTTGCAATTATCTTTTCATTTTTGCATCCTTACATCAATTCACGACTTCATTTCATGTTTTTATACATTTTATCAACCTTTAAATTTACATCAAGGTCGACATTACAATCATCAACCTTTGGATGAATCTCCAAGGTCGACAAACGTACATACATACATTAAGATAAGTCTGGACCTAAATAAATTAGTGGAGAAGAGAAATGAATGCAAATCACGCCAAGGCTTAGTTGGGACTTAATTGTAATCTTCCACGAAGCAACATACTTCCACAATCTTCAAATCATATCCGCAAGTAGTGAAAACAACCAAGTCGACCAAGACTGGAGTTAACACTAAAACTTTCAGGAACATGCTTCATTCACTATCTGGATTATACTTTGTGGATCAAATAAAAGGTAGGAACATGATCTAGAGACTCCCACAAGCACGTTACAATCACCAAGAACATCTGCACAACCTCTAAACACTTTATCCATAAGATACTTCAAACTTGAGCAATTGAGCATTATTGTCGGCCATTGTCATAAAAGAAAGATCGCTTGCGGAGCACCAAATCATGAACCATTTGAACTGAAGGCACATAACAACATCACAAACTTAATTCCAGACCCGCCGACTGTGAAACTTGAATGCAGAGAAATGCGAAGAATACATTCTCCCTATCATCATTAAATACACAAAAAAATAGTTTTTACTTTGGTGAACACAACTTGCTCAAATCTTCACACAAGAGGCTCAAACTTGAAATATAGCATCTACAGACATCCCTTAACATTACTTCCAATTCACAGGCAAAGATATTCAATCTATAGAATATGCGGAGCAAAACACTACACTGTTCTTTGAGAGATAAAGCAATTCTGTAGTTGTATCAATTTCTCAGATACTTCTTTAGACTTATTCAAATGACTTCCTTATGTGTTGATATCAACGACAACACTTATTTCTCATACCTGCAACAGCCTCCCCCTTTGTCATTGATGTCAACACATGATGTGAAAATCCATTAAGACATGTAATCTTGCTTTGCTTCTTTGCTCCCCCTCACTTGATGCTTTCTCTAATGTCTGCAATCTTCTTCTTAGTTTTTTCACATGAACTTCTCTCCCCCTTTGACATCAATGGAAAAGGGTGCCAGACCTTTTCTTTCTTTTTACCGCACAACTCCCCCTGTTAACAACACTACAACACTTATTGCTCTTGATCAGAAACTTCTACCTACTCCCCCTGAGGAGTAGACTTCAGAACATCAATCCAGATCAAAGGATGAAACTTTAGTCACGACTGGACTGATGCATTCCTTATGCATCTTAGTTTAGAGTAGGAGGGGTAATAACCCATAACTTCTCCCTGAGATACTCAAAAGTATCCTTAGGCAGAGGCTTAGTGAAAATATCTGCAATCTGATCCTTTGTAGACACATACTCCATCTTTACTTCATTTTCTATTACCTTTTCTCTTAGAAAGTGATACCTTATTGATATATGATTTTTTCTTGAGTGCATCATTGGATTCTTTGAAATGTTTATGGCACTTGTATTGTCACAAAAGATTGAAATTGGTTCTTCATATACAACTCTTATGTCCTTCAATGTCTGTTTCATCCAAAGTACTTGAGTGCAACAACATGCTGCAACAATAAATTCTGCTTCTGCAGTAGATAAAGAAATTGATTCTTGCTTCTTGCTTAGCTTGTAGCTAGTTACCATAGGAGTACATACTGGCTTAGAATCTTCCATTCCAAACTTTTTCAACAATTCTTTCACATACTTGGACTGAGAAATGAAAATTCCTTTTTCAGATTGAGTAATTTGCAGTCCTAAAAAGAAATTCATTTCACCAAACATAGACATCTCAAATTCTTTTTGCATTTCCTCTACAAATTTCTTACACATACCTTCATTGCCTCCAAAGATAATATCATCAACAAAGACTACAACAATCAAAATTTGATTATCATTGATTTTGAAGTAGAGATTACTGTCTGCAGTACCTTTGTTGAACCCTAGTTGTATCAAATACTTGTCCAACCTTGCATACCGGGATCAAGGAGCTTGCTTGAGTACATACATGGCTTGCTTCAATCTGCACACCATGTCACCTTTGTCTAATAGTTGGAAACCCTCTGATTGTTCAATGTAGACTTCTTCTTCTAGCTCTCCATTCAAGAAGGTAGACTTCACATCTATCTGGTACACCTTGAAATCTTTGTGAGCAACAAAAGCCAAAAACATTCTTATAGCTTCAATCCTTTCCATAGGAGAAAAAGTCTCTTCAAAATCTATGCCTTCAACTTGAGAATATCCTTTGCATACCAGTCTTGCTTTGTTTCTTACCACTTCACCACTTTCATTCATCTTGTTTCTGAAGACCCATTTGGTTCCAATCACATTCTTATCAACAGGTCTAGGGACCAATTCCCAAGTTCGATTCTTTTCTATCTGCATTAGTTCTTCTTTCATGGCTTTTACCCAACTTTCATCTTTGCAGGCTTCACTTACATTCTTAGGTTCAATCTGTGAAAGCAAATAGTAGTTCACCTGTTCTTCTGCAACTCTTTTCCTTGTCAACACCCCTTTGCTTTTGTCACCAATAATTTGATCTTCAGAATGATTAATTCTTACATACCTGGGAGTCTTAACAACACTCTCTGAATCTTTTTCTTATTCACCATTTTCTTCTTCAGCTTGACTGTCCTTTTGTTCTTATTCCACCTTTTCTTTAATGGCTATGACAACAGGTTCATCTGATTCATAACCTATCAGATCTGATGTTATTTCTTTCTCTTCATCAACCTTCACATTAGCATTTTCAACAACCTTTTTCAACCTCTTATTGTAGCATCGGTAGGCCTTACTCTTAGCAGAGTATCCAAGGAAAATACCTTCATCACATCTAGCATCAAACTTGCCCAATTCTTCATCTCTTTTCATATAACATTTGCTTCCAAAAAATTTGAAATATTTTACCGTGGGAACCATACCACAATTCATAAGGAGTTTTAGTGTCATTACCTTTGACTTGGACTCTATTTTGAATGTAGATAGTAGTGTGTATAGCTTCTCTCCAATACACTTCTAGTAGGTTAGCCTCCATCATCATTGACCTAGCACCCTCTTGAATTGTCTTGTTCTTTCTATCAACAACCCCATTTTGCTCAGGAGTCCTAGGAGCAGACAGTTGTCTCTTTATCCCATGCTCTTCACATAAAATGTTAAATTCATTTGGTGTAAACTCACCTCCTCTATCAAGCCTTAAGCATTTGATCCTCAATTTTAACTCATTCTCAACCATTGCCTTGAAAGCTTTAAACTTGTCTAGTGCTTTTGATTTCTCTTTTAGAAAAGTGACCCAGGTCAATCTAGAATAATCATCAATAAGAAACATAAAGTACCTATCTCCTTGCAGATTTCTTGTTCTTGTAGGACCACATAGATCTATATGTACCATCTCAAGCAATTCAGCAAAAAATTATTCCTTGCTCTTGAAACTTGTCTTTGTCTGTTTTCCCAGTTGACATTCCTTGCAAATAGTATTGGTAGGCTTCACCAATTTAGGCAAATCTCTCACAGCTTGTATTGCACTTATCTTCACCAAGTTATCAAAATTGATATGACACATCCTTCTATGCCACATCCAACTCTCATCTGTCTAAGCCAACAAACAACAATTATCAACTCCCCTCAAGTGATAAATATTACATCTAGTTTTCTTACCAGTTGCAATCACTGTTCCGGAGCTTTCCATGATCTTGCATACATTGTCCCTAAATCTTAGATCATATCCTTTATCACACATCTAACCAACACTTAAAAGATTATGCTTTAGACCTTTCACATAGAGAACATCATTTGTAATATGCTTGCCCTCAAAAGAAATAGATCCTCTTCCATAGATCTTACCAGCTGCACTATCTCCAAACCTAACCAATCCACCATAAAACTTTCCCAAACTTACAAACTTACTTTTGTCACCAGTCATGTGATGTGAACATCCACTATCAATGATCCATTCATCCTTATCCTTCTCAACCTGGACAGACAGAGCACTTTCTTCCACTAGTTTTTCTTCCTTCACACAGCTAGTAGGATTAGTAGACACATGTTCTTCCTTAATATCTATAAACAAGCATTCATTTACACTAGTACTATTATCATCAGACTCATCATCTGTTACACGATCATCATCAAGATCTCTAACATAATAGCATTTCTTGACAATTCTAGGTCTACTTTCAAATTTCTTCTTACCTCTTTCAATTCTCTCTGGACATCTGGATGCATAGTGACCAATTTTGCCACAAGAAAAGCATTTGAATGGTAATTTTCCATTGTACTTATCAGAACCTCTTTGCATTTTGTTCGCAAAGTTTGCTTCAACCTCATCTAGGTCATCATTAGATTACACAACATATTTCTAAGCTCTTGAAGTCTTTTCTAAAGTGTTGGCTTTGAAAGCAGTCTCAATCTTTGGTAGAACATCACCAAATTCTCTCATTTCAAAAGCTATAAGTTTCCTGAGCAACTGTTCCTTTAAAACCTTTTGTACAGTCATAAGCTCTTCATTTGCTGCCACTCTGTGACTGTAGGATTTAGGTAATGACCTAAGAATCTTCATCACAACCTCTTCCTCTTTAGTAGTACCTCCAAGACCTTTGATTCCATTGGCAATTTCATCAACTCTCTGCATGTACATAGTTATGTTTTCATCTTCACTCATCTTCAAGGCTTCATACTTTGCCTTCAAGTTTTGTAATTTGACACTCTCTACAGAATCATCTCCTTCATATAAACTTTTTAACTTATCCCAGATCTCATGAGCAGTCTCCAAATCCATAACTTTTACCAACTCATTGTTAAATAAGGCATTTAACAGAGCATCTCTAGCTTTTCCATTAAATTCAATTGTTTGACTTCATCATCATCTGATGGACCATTTTTAGGAATAGTATACTTTTTCTCTATTATCTTCTAGACATTATAACCAAGAGAGATAAGATAACTTTTCATTCATACCTTCCAAAGGGCATAATTTGTTCCGTCGAATTGCAGTGACTCCCTCCTATGCGACATCTCGGATCTACCTTGAGCTGTTAGACTCTTTACCGAGGAACCTCTGCTCTGATACCAATTGTTGAAAAGCACAATACAACTGAGAGGGGGTGAATTAGTTGTAACCAATATTTCAAAACCATTAACACATCAACCAATTAAGACTGTGTTTGTATTTCAACCATCAAAGCATGAAACAGAAACTTAAGCACACTCAGATAGGAGACACTAGATTTTTACATGGAAAACCCCATAGGGGAAAAACCACAGTGAGTGTTAGCTCACAAAATAATATGTTATAACAATACCAAAAATTAGAGGCTCACTACCAAAAATGCTCATTGCAAGAAGAGGCTCACTGCCAATGGGGTGGCTTACTGCCAAATTTGATGAACTGAGATAGTAGCATCTACACTATGCCAAGGTTTAGTTCCATTGAAGCACAATAAGTATCCTCTGCTCTACTCTGCTTTTTCACTTTACAATTATGTTTTCATTTCTGCATCCTTACATCAATTCAATACTTCATTTCATGTTTTTATACAATTCATCAACCTTGGAATTTATATCAAGGTCAGCATTACAATCATCAATCTCCAAGGTCGGCAAACATACATACATACATTAAGATAGGTCTAGACCTAAATGAATTAAGGGAGAAGAAAAATGAATGCAAATCATGTCAAGGCTTAGCTAGGACTTAATTGCAATCTTCCACACAACAACACGCTTCCACAATCTTCAAATCATATCCACAAGTAGTGAAAACAACCAAGTCAACCAAGACTGGAGTTAACACTAAAACTTTCAGGAACACGCTTCATTCATTATCTGGATTATACTTTGTAGATCAAATAAAAGGTAGGAACACGATCTAGAGACTCCCACAAGCACATTACAATCACTAAGAACATCCGTACAACCTCTAATCACTTTATCCATAACATTCTTCAAACCAGAGCACTTGAGCATTACTGCTAGCCATTGTCATAAAGGAAAGATCACTTGCAGAGCACCAAATCATGAACCATTTGAATTGAAGGCATATAACAACATCACAAACTTAATTCTAGAACCGCCGACTGTGAAACTTGAATGTGGAGAAATGTGGAGCATAATACATTCTCCTTGTCATCATTAAATACATAGAAAAATAGTTTTTACTCTAGTGAACACAACTTGCTCAAATCTTCACACTATAGGCTCAAACTTGAAACATAGCATCTATAGACATTCCTTAACATTACTTCCAATCCATAGGCAAAGATATTCAATCTACATAATATGTTGAGCAAAACACTGCACTGTTCTTTGAGAGATAAAGCAATTATGCACTTGTACCAATTTCTTAGGTACTTCTTTAGACTTATACAGATGAATTCCTTATGTGTTGACATCAATGAGAACACTTATTGCTCATACCTGCAACAAAGGAAGCCTTTTAATGGTCACAAAACCAACATTCAAATTTGGGACCCCGCCAAAATAGGGCAGGACAAGGGCATGAGCGCCCTTGACCCAGGACTTATTTTGGGTCAAATTTAAGGCTCAACAATGTCCCTCAAGCTTCATTTGACATGGGTTTCTGGTCATTTTGTCTCAGGAGTTAATTCTAACAGGCATGATGAAAAATAGGGGACTCGAGAGCTAAACTTAGGAGGTAAAAGTCCTAGGGGGACATTTTACGACATAACATTTAGCCCCCACTTTAATGTATGTATGATCTTACGACCCATACATGCATTAAAGTACAATCAAAACACAACAAACATGCCAGGCACTTGAAGCTAATGCATACACAAAGATTGAGGAACTATTTCTAACCCCCAGTCTCAAGTCAACATTAGAGAAAACACATCTCAGACACGCCAAACACAATGAAGATAGTAACAAGCACACAAGACACAAAGAATACAATATTGAAGACACGCAAAACACGATAGATACAATGATATCTCTTTTTTCATTTTCATATATATATGAATGCAGATACATGGAATGTAAAAATGCAACACACAACTCCAAAATGTAGGAGGGGCATTTTGCCACACCCTTGAAACTACATACAGGGGAGAAGACACACCAAACAAATCCCAAAGTGTAGGAGGGGCATTTCACCACACCCTTGAGACTACACTTGAGAACAAGCACGCCATACAAAACCCAAAGCATAGGAGGGGCATTTCACCACACCCTTGAGACTATGCTTGGGAGAAAACATGCCATACAAAGTCTGATTGTAGGAGGGGCATTTCACCACACCCTTGAAACTACACATAGGGGAAAACACACAGGAGACACACGAAAAACACGAGTGTCGTATAGCATGCCAAAGACACATTATACGTCTTAAACACAACAAACAAGGCGATGGAAGGAACTTATTGCTAAGCCCCCACCATCTCAAACATGCTACAGGCACACCTGACGGTTGGGCTTATGCCACAACAACCGCCAAAGACACACTTAAGGGAGGATAGTCTCAGATCCAACCCTACCTACTCGGAAGGCTTTTGACATAAAAGGATGTGCACTAGCTCAAGAGATACACCATCCCTACCTCTGTAGAGGGATTTTAAATAAAAAGGATACACATGATATCCCACCTCCATGGAGGCCTTTTTGCTTACAATATAGAATAAAGATGTGCACTCGCACCAGAGATACAACATCCCACATCCACAGAGGGCTTACAAACACGCTTCATTAGTACCAAAATCATCAGACAACTTACCTTATATGCCCCCACCTTAAGGTGGTTGATATCATGTACCGATATTAAGCATGTTAAGGTAGAGAGAAAACACACAAGGGAACAAGGGCTCTCACAAAGCCCATGCCCCCAAAGGTGACATGTGCTCATGATTGCCGAATGTTCCCACAAACACATCTTAATATAAGCAACACATGAAAGCTATGCATGAAAATAAAGAAGCCAAGGCTACACAAACGGGTTCGAGTCTGAATATAGCCGTGGGGTTTATACTGCAGGCATCTCAAAACCAAGTGTAACAACAAGGAGAGACACCCAAACTAATCAAAGTGCACGAAGTAGATGTATTTTATGATTTGTTAGCAAGATAAGACAACATCAAATATCACACGGAGTGATTCTACTAGCCAAGTGTCAGATATATAAATCAACTCCATCTTCATATATGGACTAGGTCCATTTTTGCTTTGCTTGTTGAAGGGACATGCGGTCTGTATCAGTATATGTTTGTTTTTCATCTATAAACTAGATAGAATCACTAGAAGAATGTAAACAATAAAATGAGAGAGGAGAACAAGTATCTTAGAAACAATCACGTAGGAAGATGCTTGCAGGTCATCAACTGCAATGCTATGTCCCTAAGACACAACACACAACAATAAAAATAGAGGAGAAGAAAGATAGAAGAATGATAATACAAATAGAATAATGGTCACAACAAGGGTGATCTCCTGGTATCCTTGACCTTACAAGAGTATCAAGGGTCATCCAAGGAGGCCTAAACAACACAACACATCACAGGGGGAACACATCACAAGAGGGGAGGTCACATAAATGAGCAAATAATGCTATGACATAGGTGACCACCATGGTTAGAAATACTTACCTGTTGCACAACAAAACTAGCAGTTGTCGACAAGCAAATCACCATCTTCCCAATCTTGAATGCAAGAGGAAAGAGGTACATAAGGTACAATAGCCCAACGTTTGTCATTATCCTTAATCTCTTTTTCTTTAAGTTTTTATTTGTTTGGTTCAACATTAGGTGGTGGAATGTTTTCTTGTTGCAGTGCATTTCATTGGGCAAAAGCTTCTCATCTCTTCCTCCTTTCTCTTGCTTGTCTATTCCTTTTTGTTTTATTGCTTATGTCTTCAAAAGTAGTCTCATGTTTTTCCATAGGTTTTGGTATCTCAGAGGAGGAAGATTGTTCAAATCTAATTTGTTTTGATGAAGTGCTTTATTTTCCACGAGTCACTCCCGGTCCTTGTAAGGATGACGGAGGAGGAACCTTAGCATAGAGTCCTTTACCTTTCTCTCTAGGAAGTTCTTCTAATGTGGGTTGTTCTTCATTTATCACTTGTTGAATAGAAGGTCCGACCACTCTAGATAAAAGTTTTGCTTTGTATCATCTATATGCTAAGAAAAGTTGATCTCTTCATGGCTTACGTTCTCTATCAGGTTGTGGCCAAAAGTAATCAAGAGTAAAGTTCTTTTCCATAACCATGGGTTGCCATGTATTATGATGAATATTATTTACTTGTCCATGTAAGGGGAATTTTATGCATTTGTGAATAGTTGAGGGGACAACCTTCATAGCTTTGAGCCATGGATGCCCTAATTTTATACGGAAGAGGTCAAATAAAGGGATGACATCAAATGATTGATCCACGGATTTATCATATACCATAACCAATAAAGATATTTTCCCAAAGGTAGGCATGAAAGCACCAGTACGTGTCTTAATCATTAAATCTGAAGGTTCATAAGAATCTTGTATCAAATCATATGAGAGAAGGAACTCTTCTATTACCACATTAGTCATGCATTTAGGATCTATAAGTGTTCCATGCATGGGAATCTTCATCACATTCACAGTGATGTACAAAGGCCCTTCAATATCAATTATTGTCTTATCATGAGGTGTAAATGTTATTTCAGGTTCAAGGGTCTTTCTTTTAAAATAAGGCCTTGGAAGGAACCTAGCATTGTTGTTATGATTAGAATCCATGTATGCTTTCAAATGGATGCAAGATGTGATTTTAAAAGATTTTGAAATATATGCAATGAAATGTATGCAAAACTATGTATGTTTATGACCTAAAATGCTTGATTTTTTCACTTTTTTTCAATGCAAATGTCTAAAAGAAGTAGTGTTGTGATAAAATTGCAAAAGGGAAGAGAATTAAATCCTTATTATCAGTCCAATAATTCAGCAATATCTTTCATAACACACCTATCATGCAAATCTAGATGAAAGATAAGTCAAAATCTAGTGAAAATGCAAGAATTTTAAACCCTAATTGTGAAATTAAGGCATGAGACTATGCAAAATGATGTATGAATGGAATCTAATCAGATTTATGATGTGAAATAACTCATCTTAGATCTGAAAATGATATCACAAGTTCTACAATGCTCAATGCAAGTGCAATCTTAAGGAAAAAATGAATGAATATGCTAGTTTTTGTTGAAATTGACTATGTGTAAGTGCAAATTTTGAGATGTAAATGCAAAGATACACTATATTGAAACACTACAATCAGAAATAAGTCCTAAAGGAGTGTTTAAAAGAGTAGTAAAATTTGAAACAAGATTTTAAACACAAACCCTAGCTTTTGCAAAGATTAGGTTATATGAAAAATGCACACTTTCAAGCAAATTCTAACAAATGAAGCATGAAAATGTAATGCAAATGATTATAAAATGATGTACGACTGTAATTTATATCAAATCTGATGCAAATATCAAATATTTAAATGATTTAGATGAAATGCAATGCAAACTATGTCAAAAAGCAAGCCTAAGATGCTAATTTGTTTTAAAAATTTTAATTTTTTTTGTAGATTTTCAAATGAAATAAGATGATAATGAAATGAATGAATGAAAATCTGAAATACAACACTCAACAAGGTGTAAAATTCAATAAAATCATGGGTTCATCAAAATGTTATGCATTAAAAAGGGGATGAAGGTTTAATAGGTGATTTAGTTAGATCCTCCTTTCACTACATACATTCAAGGACAATTAACCGAGCTGAATCACAACTTCTGAAAGAGGATTCACCTATAGGTTGGTTTTCACTTGTAATGATAGGGAAATTTGGAAATTGATGATTTATGTGTTAATTTAAGACCAATTATGCTCAAAACCCTAATTATACAAAATCATAAACAAATAGAAGAATTCTGACAAATGCTCGCACACAGAGATGTTAAATGAAGATTAGATACACACCAGATTTTGAAGTTTGGAATCTTGAAATGTATGTGGCAAAGGGACTCATGGCCAAGCCCAATGTAGGATTTTCTTCAAGGGTTTTTAGGCTCCTTTTGTCACTGATTATCACTATTCCAAATATTTTTGCCTCTGCAAACCTAGAGGGTAAAGGGACTAGAGCCCAAGCCCTAACTGTATTCTTTTCTACCTCTCTCTGTCAGATCTAGAATCCTCATCCTCTACAACACTCCTCTGCAACTCCACTCTTCATGATCCAATACCTGTCACCTACAATCACAAGAAGAGGGGTTGGGGGTTGTGGTGTTTAGGAGCTTGCCTCGGTCAAGCCATGTAATGGCATTCAAGCCTTCCAACACCGTTGTTAGATAGAGAGTACATATCCTTGCAGGATAGAGACAAAAATAAATTGATAAATGATTGATTCAAATACAAATAGATATCACCTCAAAGGTGTAGCTCTCATGGAGATGAAAAATATTTCATGCCATGAGGAGATGGATTGATGAAGCCAAATCCGCAACAAACAAACACAATAACAACACAAGTCTACTCTGTAGCACAATGAAAGCCTTGAATATCGTTAGTATAAGATCACAACTTTGCATTATCCATCTCTAGTTAAAATGAAGTCCTAAACATGCTTATATATGCATGCTACAAATTTCGTAATTCAAACTTAAGATGTCGGCAAGGAAACCTTTTAACAGTCACAAAACCAACATTCAAATTTGGGACTCTGCCAAAATAGGGCAGGATAAGGGCGTGAGCGCCCTTGCCCCATGATCTATTTTTGGTTAGGGTTAAGGCTCAATAATGTCCCTTAAGCCCCATTTGACATGGGTTTCAGGCCATTTTGTCTCGAGAGTTAATTCTAACATGCATGATGAAAAACAAGGGACTTGGGAGCTAAACTTAGGAGGTAAAAGTCCTAGGGGACATTTTACAACATAACACCCATGGTATTGGTAACATTACTACAATCATGTGGATTGGTGGTGAGAATTTATGATGTAAAAGTAGATACTTCAATAGTTGGTATGGGTGTCGAGACTGGTGAAGTTACATATGTCGGTGTTGATACATTTTCAATGACATTCGCGTGGCTAGCTATTGGAATAATGCTATGTCCCACTATGTGAGATAATCCATAGATTATATCAACACCTTCTTGTCCTTCTTGTAATATTCCTCTTATTCCTTCAACAATAGGTATCATTTCTTGAGCTATATGTGCATGGCCTAAAATTTGTTGGAATTCAGCTAGTTGTGTGTCCAAATTCTTAATTTGTTGATCATGCACATGTGAAACCACATCAATAACATCCTCAACATGATGAAATGTTTACTCTTCCATTGTATTAGTGTTTATTATATCTTGCAAAGATGTTGATTCACATTTTGTAAAGTGGTTGTATAATGGGTTTTTTGATGTTTGCATATCGTCGCTATTGAAAGCATTAGAACCCATTAGTCTACGACTTCACCTTACAAAGATATTTCTATTAGGGCAGCGGGTTATACAACTCGTGCAAAGTCCTATAACACTCAATGCACAAACTAATAGAACAACTAAAAGGATTAAGGTAGTTATGCTTGTTGAAATACACAATGTGTAATTGCAAAAATTGAAATTTTAATGCAAGAACACACAATGAAGCAACACTAAAACTCAAAATCAGATTTGAATGAGTGTTTAAAGAAGCAACAAAATCTGAAATAATATTTTGACTACCAACCCTAGCTTTTTGCAAAAACTAGGTTATATGAAAAATGCCAATTTTCAACAAAACCTTAACAAATGAGATCTTGAAATGCAAGATGTGATATCATGAAATGATTAATTTCTATAATTTGTTTAAGATCTAAAAAAATAAGAAAATCAAATGTACAAGATTTTCTAATGTAGAATGATAGATATGATATGAATTAATGCAATGACTAATGTCAACACTCAGTAAGATGCAAATGTTTGCTACTACGGGTTGACCAAAATGTTAAGTGGAAAAAAGGGAGATGAATGCATGCATGTATAACAAGATCAAAACCCTCTTCCACAATAACATTCAAGGACAAGACTAAATTCAATCACAACCAAGGAGAAAGTGGAATCAACTACAGATCTTGTGCTCCTAATTTGCTATGGAAAGATGAGATTTAACCAAGCTTTTATTAAACCCTAGGTTAAGCATGAGTAAAACCCTATATATGAGATAATCATCTTGAAATAGACAAACGACAACAAAAATCTAGAATCTAAGCATATAGAGATGATCAGTAAGATTTTAGAACCTGTCTCTTGAAAGTAGAGGTGTCGAAGGACAAATTTGGTAACTGCCCAAATCTAGAAGTGAGAATCTTCTGAAGGTAAAAAATGAGAAGATGCTGCAAATGATGCTCAAAAACCAGATCTAGAACCTATAAGCCCTGTAGACTAGGGTACCAACCACCCAAGTCTAGTCAGAGGAATATTCTAGAACTATTTTCAGATCTCAAAACCTTGATTCCTGCACTGCTTTCCTGTAGCTCCACTTTTCCTGAAACCTATACCTATAACCTACACACAAGATGACAAGAGAGGGCTTTGGGGGTTGTGGTGTTTAGGGATTTACCTCAATCAAATCCCACATTAGCATTCAAGCTTTCCCAACACCATTTTTAGAGAGAGCATGCCCTTGCATGGTAGAGGCTAAAGATAATCCAAATGATGAAATGATTCAAATAGCAATGATGTCACCTCAGAGGTGAAGTCCTTAGGAGAATTAAATCTCTTCAACTCATAAGGAGATGGATGATGATGCCATATCTGCAACAAACACACAAATACAAACACAAATATGCAACAATAACATAATGAATGCCTTGAATGCTCTTAGCTCCAATATCATAAGTTTGCAATATCCATCTAGGTTCAAAATGAAGTAAAAAATTCACTTATATATGCTTTCCTGCTAACATTCACAAAATTAAATCATAAAAGATGACAAGGAGGAACATTTTTAAAGGTCCTAGGCTAACATAACATTAATTCACCCTGACCAATCAAGGAGGACTTAGGTGGTTGGTGCCCAAGTCCAGGGGCCCAATTTAGGTCAGAGGTAAGTTAAATGAAGGGTCCAAGGTCTCAAATTCAAATGGGTGTCAGGATCTTTTCTTCGAGATGATCAAATATAATGCATAGTGAGATAAATAGGACCTAGGAGTTAAACTAGAAGGTAAAAAGGTATGTGTCCAGTGTTTACTCCATAACAGACATATTATTAAGAGAAACTGTGAATTGAATGCATGTTGCATCTGGAAGTGAATGTTGTAGAACATGTGCATCAACATGTCCTTTCAACTATTGGAGAAAGTTTTCTTTATCTAATGGCTTGTTATAAAGTTTCAAATGGTGTCCATTGACCTTGAGTGAAAATCTAACTGATCAATTGTGGTAAGTTGGAATGCATCATTGAGAAAAACTTCTCTAATTTTATAAGGGCCCAACCATCTGGTCTGCAATTTTCCCTTGTGGTCCTTATATCTGGAGTCATAAAGTAAGGCCCAGTCACTTATTTGAAACTCTTTAGTTTTGATGTACTGGTCATGCCATTTGACTCTTTGTTTTTGGATTATCTTTGTGTGGTGAACTGCTTCCATTCTTAATTCATCTAAGGCATTAAACTGGTGTAACCTCTCTTGTTGAGCTATAGATAGATCCATCCCTAGTTGTATGGTAGTTCTCAATGTTTTGTGTTCAAATTCAATAGGGAGGACAACCTTTTTTCCATAGACTAGTTCATAGGGTGTACATACCCTGTTGTGGCTTTCCATGTAGTTCCGTATGCCTAGATTGCTTTTGAGAGTCTCTCTATCCAATCTTTCCTATGCAATGATATTGTCTTTGTTAAGATTGCTTCAATTTCCTTGTTTGTGATCTCAACCTGGCCATTTGATTATGGATGATAGGGAGTGGATTTCTTATGTTGGATTTCATATTCTTGAATCAGACTAGCAATCAGGACTGATGTGAACTATTGTCCCCAATCTGTAACTATTTCCCTTGGCACTCCAAATCTGGTAAATATTTCCTCATACAAGAATGTGGCCACCTAATTGTCTCTTGCAACCTTGAGAGATTTAACCTCCACCCACTTGGTTAGGTAATCGGTACATACTAGTATGTACTCTTTATTGTTAGAGGGAGGATCAATGGGCCCTATAAAATCAATGCCCCATTTGTCAAAGGGTGTTTAATTACCAATTGTGGTTGTAGGGGCATTTCATCACTTCTTGTAGGTCTTCCCATCCTTTGACAACAGTCACATCTCCTTGTATATTGAACTATAGCTTTGTGCGGTGTTGGCTAGTAATCCAGTAGTTAAGATCTTTAGTACTGTCCTCTTGGCTACAAAATTCCCACCACAAGGTTCATCATAACATGCCTTAAGAATGTCATATACTTCATCTTCTTTGATACATCTACGCATTGCATGATCAGGTCCTTTGTAAAAAAGGTAGCTTGCTACCCATGAATAGGGAAGGTTGTGTTCAACTAGATGGTGCCTTTCTCTTAGTGAAAGGTGTGGAGGTGTCTTTCCTGTAACTAGATAATTGGCTATATCAACATACCAAGGAGTTTGTATAGTTAATGCAAACAAGTGTTCATCAAGAAATGAGTCATCAATAACATAATCTTCATTATAAGTAGGGAGCCTGGAGAGGAAATCGACAACTACATTGGTGTTCCCAGGTTTGTCCACAATAGTGATATCAATATCCTATAACAACAACATCCATCTAACTAGTTTGTCACTAACCAATGGTTTGTTCATTAGATACCTTATTGCTACATGGTCAGTATGAACAAAAATAGGATATCCAGTGATATAATGTCTAAACTTATTGATTGCATAGATAACAACTAACATTTATTTCTCTGTAACAATATAGTTAAGTTCAGTACCTTGTAGATTCTTACTGATGTAGTAAATAGCATATTCCAAATTCCATTCCTTTTGTCCTAGCACAACATCTACAATAAAGTTAGAGGCATCTGTATGAATATGAAAAGGAACTTTCCAATTGGGTCCTCGAAGTATAGGTGTCTTTGTCAAGGAATCTTTAATACTTTCAAAGGTTGTTTGACAAGTAGGTGTCCAATCAAATTCAACATCCTTAGAGAGTAGGACAATTAGAGGTGCTGCTATTTTACTAAAATATTTAATAAATCTCCTATAATAAATATCTAACTGATCAATTGTGGTAAGTTGGAATGCATCTCCTATAATAAATATTTTACTTACCTCATTTCTTTGGTACTATGACTAGTGGGGATACCCATTGGCTATCTGATATAGGAGATATGAATCTTGCATCCAATAGTTTTTGCAATTCATTCTTCACTATGTGTCTTACAACATGGTTCATTATTCATTGAGGTTGCCTAACTAGCATGTATCCTTCATTAAAGTATATTTTATGCATGCAAAGATTATGATATATGCCTTTCATGTCATGATAGTCCCAGGAAAATGCTATTTTGTGAGTTTGCAGCATGTTTATTAGTTCAGACTATTGCACATTTGTCAATTTATTGTTGATATTAAGTGTTCTGCCTGGTGTAATATCAACTGGTGTTGTAGATGTCAGAACAGAAACAACATCTAGCCCTAATAAATTGAGGCTACAACTATGTGGTAGCAATTGATGGAACATGCGGGTAGTGGAAGCATAGGCTTGTGTGTTCATTGTGGAAAAAAATATTATGTAGTGGGAAAGTCAAGCATACTAAACATGGGTCTTGTTGCGGGTCCCTCCCATAAGTGTTTTGTATCACATTGGAAAGCACTTCATCCTCATCCTGAATATTTAACAATGGGATTTGTTCAATAGTCATTAATGTCTAAAGAGAATATTGGTCAGTATCCTCTAGATCTGGCCAAATAGGTTGTTCCATATTAGCAAAAGGTTGTGTTGGAGGATAAAGGACCAATTTCTTAGTTATATGTCCATTGGAAATTATCATATTGTCAGACTTGCATCCTATGAAGGCAATTGTTGTTGCCAACCAAGGTCATCCTAGAATGAGTGGATACCCACCTAAGTTGGCCTTGGGTTGCAGGACCATAAAGTCTATAGGGTATTCCCATGAGTCCAGTGTGATTACCAAATCTTTAATGATTCCTTCAGGTTTCACATTTGACCTATCTACCAATTGTAAGACTGTTGGTGTAGGCCTTAAGTTAATCAACTAAAGATTGTTCATGGTTTTTTTTGTCATCACATTTATGGCTGCACCCAATTCAATCAGAGTATTTTTTTTAGGGGTGCCATTAATGTGCACATCAACTATAGGGTTGCTAGGATCTGCATACTTTGGGACCGTTGGCCTCATTTGTGAATGTGACCAAATTTAAACTTTTCAATGTTTATCAATGCTTGTAAATGTCACGCATTAAGCTCACCTATCCCGAATCAATTAAGTTGGTCATCCTTATAGCAAATGCCTTATCAGTTTCAGACTGCATGTCGAATGCAGGATGTTGGTTTTCATGTCATAAATCCTCCACATCAAGTTGCTCCATGTTGTTAGTCTGATTATTATTTCTGGTGAACCATTGCATTATTTTTAGGATCTTTGGCATTTTATCAATTTAAGTGTCAGATGAAAGTCAATTCATTGGTTCATCCAACAGCCAGTTGCGTAGATTAAGTCATGGTCACAAAAACAATTAAATATAAGAATTTGTTGATGCTGGTGCAAAACTATCCTACAACAATTTTTCTAACTCTCTTTCACCTAATGTGGCCAAGATTTTAAAGTGAAATTCTTCATGGATTGTGTCATGGGATCGGCACCCTTTTTTGCCACTTATCTAATAAAAAACAAGGAACAAGTTTATGTGGGGCTTCTTGGTATAATTTCACATTATATTGCTATTTTCTAGTGAGAAACTACCTCCTAGTCAGAAGTTATGAAATTAATGAGTTTGAGCAGTTCTCAAATATCGCAAGACATGAATATATTTAGTAACTGTTCTAAAGTTGGAGAACAAAAGGATTCACCAAGAGATTTTTATATGGAGGTAATTTGTTCTATTGGCAAATTTCAAGATTGGGCAATTTACAAAACTCCTTATTCACTTTACATAAGCAAAAGGCTTATTTATTTCTTATTGGCAATTTGGGAATGTAGAAAACCTAGTGATGCATTTACCTATTTAATAAATTCTCACTCGGGAGAAATTGGAAGTTTGGCAAATTTTACTTCGTATTGGCAATACCGGAAATCATTAAGGTTGGTGAACCTTATGATTTTTCGATGGTTCATAATTTTTAAATTTTATCGATTTGTTGATGGTTTGATATTTTTAAATTTTACCGATTTACGGATGGTTCGTAATTTTTTAATTTTACCAATTAGCCGACAACCATTTTTTGGCTAATTAAATGACATTATGGAAGGGTTTTTAAACCTTACTAATCTCTGATGAAAAGATTATTGAAAGTTTATTTTATCAGAGAAATTAAAGGTTTCTGAACATTGAATTTTGTCGATACTATGGCCAATTTCATGGTTGGCCAACTATTTCATTCCCTGATATTTCTCTCTTAATCGTCAAATTTAAGAGTTTCATAACTTTCCTCTTTGTTGATTACCTTTTATCAACAATCATTAGGGTTTGTGAACCCTAATTCCCCCGATGGCCAGCATCCTTCATAGTCGCGCCTGGTTACACCAAAACAGAAGATTTGCGATAGGAGATGTTGGAGATTCTTATGGGGATTTTGAAGAGATTAAAGGTGGATTTAGGCATAGATAATATACTGAATCAGGTTCCTTATGTTTGTATGGTTTTAATCTTAAAGGTGGTCCGGACACATCAAGCGAAGATGATTTGGTTGTCCACAGGAATACAAGTCTTGGAGACTATAAAACACAGGAGTGGCTCAGTTGTGCATCAAGTATTTAGAAACACCGATTAGACAACTCAAGGCAAGAAGAGAGAGATTTTTCAAATTTAAAGTTTTAGTTTCAAGTGGAGGATACAGAAATGTGGGCAACCGGATTTGGCCGCTGGCATTTACTTCCAACAGGTGACAATGCTAAGATGAAAATGGTAGTAGGTGCGTAGATGGTGTTTGGATGACTCTCATCGCCAGTGACAAAAGAGATATCCCTGATGGCAGCAAGTGTCTGTATGTGCTCTTAGACTTTGAAGGTCTTGGAAGTTTTGAGTGACGTGAGCAAGAGGGTATGCATCTCTCTATTCTCAACGCATCAGTTAGCAACATCACCATATTCAACAAAAAGGATTTTCACTTAGACGAGGTGCATTTTCTATGTTTAATCATGCAATAATCACAAGATATCTCCGAAATGGATTCGGTGAAAAGGCATTAGAAACCTCTGGATAATTGCCATGACAAGAAAAGAGGGGAAGACCACTTCAAAGAACTTAGAAAATCTTCAGCAGCAAATCTGAAGCAGACACCATCTAATATATGTGATGCATTTTGTATGCTGCATAGACGCTGCCCCAAATGTGAGTGCCATGGGTTCAAACGTTATTATACAGGTCTTAGAAACTTTCCAACAAATGCAATTGGCAGGTGTAAAGCCAAACTCCACGACCTTCACCAACACCCTCCTAACCATGCCTGCCAGTGCAAAATTAGGAGATTTGCAATGTGGTATGGACATCCATCGAAGCATTTGAAACTTGAATTTTTTTCAGATATTATAGTTGGATATGCTTGGGTAGACATGTATGCAAAATATGGAGGCACTCTCCTCTGGGGTACTCTTTTCCTATAGCAATGTTGTGGGCTTAAAGTTCTTAAGTCAATTCTGTGGTTGATGATAGAAGAGGAGAGGAATGGAGGTACACAATGTTTTCAGGATCACTTCCAAGATGATTTGTCATTAAAAAAATTAGAGTATTCACCTGTAATCATATTTTTAAAGCCAAAGAAGTGTAATGTTGCAATCCTTGAGACTCTGAGAACATTGAAATTTCCAAACTTAGTTCAAGAGACAAGATTTGAATATTATCATTCCCATTGAACTAAAAGATCACTTTAAATCCTCTTCATGTGGAACGGAATGAAGTTAATCAACCTTCTCAGAGTTCAGACAACAGTGATTAGGTGATTAAATTTCCAGGCATTCTTGGTCAAGGCTTTCAGTATCTCTTCTCTTGGAAAAATATTACAGAAGAAGAATTACAGATTTTACAAACTTGGAGTCACTTTAAGCATGTTATCAATCATCGAAAACTTTTACCTTAAACATTTGATGCAGTAAAAGAGCAGTCATAGCATGGAAGGATCTTCTAGAATCTATTAATCAGGATAAAGTATTTATGGCAAAAGATGGTAGTAGCTTCAAGAATCATACAAAAGAACAGTGTCCCTATTCTTTAAGTGTGATGAATCAAACAGAATTGCAAGTTGACAAATTTAGGCTTCAGATTCCTTGTGGTTTGGTTCAAGATTCTTCTGTCACAGTTTTTGGCATTCCAAGTGGGCTCCTTCGAAACTTTTATATGGAGCTTATAGGGTCACAACTTCCACAAGAGCCAAATCTGCCTATTGTCTTGCACTACAATGTGTGCCTTCAAGGAGATAAAATAATAGAAAATCCATTCATTGTTCAAAACACATGGACAATAGGAAATGATTAGGGTGAAGAAGAATGCTGCCCTTTGCCTGTTCCTAGTGAAAGAAACAAAGTGGATGATTTGGATAAATGCAATGGACAAGTGTTGCCAACTGGTCTAGCAGAAAGAGGATACTGAGAAAGAAAGAGGATACTGAGAAAGTCATTTACCCGTCAACTTCTAACTGGTATTTAAAACATTTTATTATAAAGTTCTTCATAAAATGTTTTAACTCATTAATGATTTAAATATTATGTTGCATGGGAAGTGAGGGGTTTTATTTTATCATTTAAAATTGATTTTCAAGAGGTAGTTAGGAGAGAGAGGTTATAAATCCAATAACTTCTATTGTAACGGGGGATCTTATTTTTCAACTTCTCATAACAAAGTCGAGGAGAGGGTTTTCTTTTTCTAAAAAACTTCCATCAATGTTGTTCATTTTCTAGCACAATCATTTGTACAGGGATTTTAGAGAGGCTTTGAACTCTTGTTTTGTTGAAGAATAGAAGGAGCATTGTAGAACTTTGTGTCTTTTTTGTTCCCTCATTGGTTGTAGGGTTTCTTATGTTAATCTATAACAGTTCTTCAATGGTTTCCCTGATGCATTAGGTTGCATTTAATTTCACACAGAAACTTTGTGTTCTGAGTGGTTGCATGTTCTTCTTAGGTTCAATGTGTGACCTATTTACATGTTGGGAAGTGATAGTTATTTCTTCTACTATTTACTGTTCATGAGCATGAAATTTGTGAACTTTGTGTCATTGGTTTCTATTCATTTTCCATTCTAAATCTTTCTTGGGAAAGTGTGGGTGTTTTTCTTATGCCTCACACCTAGGGTTTTCTTTCATTCTTTTATTTCCTTCTTTTTGGTTAAAAGCATACCCCAAAAACATATATAGATCATATGAGGGAGTTGCCCCTCTCAACGCAAAGGAAGATCACCATTCAGTTGGCGATCTATCCAACTATTGTAAATAGTTTTTGTCACATTCCATTAGGCCGGTCATAGTTTTATTATCAATCTGTGAAGTGACAAATATGTTTGCCAACAAGGACAACCAAGTTGCCTAACATAATATTAGCAAGTTGTCCTATAGCATGCACTGTCTGGGGATCTTTTGTTTTCCTTCCTAGTTTCTTAAGGCATAAATCCCTAATAGTTTTAGTATATATAGGTACATCCTTGATAGCTTTGATTAAGGGAATCTTTACACAGATATTCTTTAATTGCCCAAGGAAATCAAATTCAGGTTTAGGTTGAGGTGGTGATTTTTGCATGTTTAACCTTTCCAGAAATGGAGGGCTTCTTGTGATGATTTCTTCATGTGGTGAGATTTGTTCAGGAGGGCTATGCTAGTTATTTGAATGGGTTTTAGTGTTGGAGGCTGGTTCTTCATCAGCAAGTTCCATGATAAGCGAAGATGGAGGTCCAACAAGCATTTTGATTAAACGTAGGTGAACATCACTAACCTCAACTGTATAAGCTAGATAAACCTCAACTGTATAAGCTAGATATTGGATAGTTTCATTAGTATAAGCCTATTGGACAAGCTTGTTGTTACGATTGGTGTAGGTTGAGCATGCAATTGAGTGGCTTTGGGTGGAACATGAGTAGGTGAAGTTGCATTTGGCATAATGGCAGGTTTTTGTTTTTGAGGTGGGACTTGTTGTGGTTGTAGGTAATTCACATTTGAGTTTTACCATGTTGGTTTTCACACAACTATTGTGACCATGGTTCTTGATTGGACTGCCACTGTGGACTATAATTTGGGGTTTGGAATGGTTGTTATAGCCATACCCCCTGCTGTTGGTTCCAACCAAGTGGCATAGTTTCCCAAGATTGTTGTGGCATGTTATACCAAGGTGCATTGTGCCAATTAGGGATGTTTGAAGTAGCTCTTGGAAATGAAACATAATTGGACAAGGGGTCTTGAGGAATACCTTGTCTTTGCTGCCAAGGCTTACATTGTGCAATATAAAACACTTGGCCTTCTTCATCCTATAGGGCTTAGAAATCTACCTTCTCACCTCTTTCCTAAGAAATAATAGCAATATGTTTGCACTTACAGTTGGTCTTCTTTTGTCGATAATGTGGACAATATTCAACCAAAGCCACCTCTGTTGCCACTTGCTTCTTCTTTATGTGTAGGGTGTCAAATTGAGTTGCTAGATGGATTATGATGTCTTCTTTCATATTTTATAGGATATTGTTGAGTTCTACCCTAGAGACTCCAATGGATGTTTTTGTAGAAGATAGAGCTCTTGAGCCTCTATTTTTCTTCAAGGTGGAATGTGAATAGTTCCTATATATTTGACAAATTTCATCAAATCCAAGTTGAGATATATCCCTTGTTCCAATTAAATTCAATGCATCACATTCTTCATTCATGACTCTTAGAGATACCAATTTGATTGACTCTAGAGAGAGTCAATTTTCTCATGACTTTTTGAGGTAGAATTGAAACCTTTCGACGTAGTCTTCAAGAGGTTCATCTTCCTTTTGTGAAATCTTGAAGATGTCATCTCCCTTCATATCCCTTCTATTACAATAGTCTTGGTACTTTTGTAGAAATTTCTCCTTCATGGAAGCCCAATTTTCTACTAAATTTTGACCCAACCCCGTGAACCATCACATTGCTACATCTTTGAGGGTGGCATGAAAGAGTTTGAGTTTGTATGCATATGTAGTGTAGACGTAGCTTCTACAAAGTACATCAAATTCAAAAAGGAATATATCTAGGTCCTCAGTGATTAACCCATGAAAGTTTGGCAGAGCTCTGAGGAGGTATTTTCTTCAGGGTATCAACTCTTGCTTAGTCTTTGATGGGGAATGCAAATGTAACTGGCTCAGCTGGATTCTCTACGACTTCTTCTGCCATTGTATCTTGATGCCAATTGGCAATGTATTCCAAATCTGTGATGTCCTTTGGTCTAAGGGGTAGTTCAAAGTGGTCATTCCCTTCTTCTATTGTACTGGATGGAAGAAATATCCCTAACGGATCTCTCTACCACCGCATGCAAGAATGCTTGAGCTAACAACTCTATTTCTGCACCATGTTAGTAGATAGTTCAAAAATGGATTGAATGTCTAAGTAATCCTAATTGCTTGAAAAATAAATCCTATATCCTATGAAAGCAAATACAAACACTAATCAAAAGAACTTAGAAACTCTAAACCTTAGCACCATCCCTGGCAACAACACCAAAAATGTCTAACTTCATTATTAGCCAATAAATTGATGCAAAAAGGGCATTCACACAACTCAACAGACCTTTAGATCCTTTATCAAGCAACCTAATGGCTATAATGTGTTACATTTAAATATGCTAAACCAGGGGATTGTATTCTTCTTGGATGGTGCTCGTACTGTATGTACAGTCAAGGATTCCTGAGTTAAACCTAGAATTCGTGCATAGAAACAAACTATGAAGATGGAAACAAACTCTATTTTGCAAAGAACAATAGTTTCTACAAGTAGGTAATGTTGTTAAGGAATAATAAATTCTTTATTCAGTAGAAAAATAGTCTATGTAAATCACAATAGAGAAATAGACCATGTACTAAGTCAGTGATCACCTTGAACATTCTCTAATCCAATAAACCATAATAACTTCATGAACTAACAATGTAACTAACAATATAAGCTAACAAGAGAACTATAGTTACCTCAAGTGGTCCTTGCTTGAGTGACTGTAAAATTGACAAAATCTAAATTAAATCACTTCTTGTATCAACTACCCATTAACTGAATCCAAATCTATATTCTTTTATTGAATTCTGAAGATGCAATACAATAACAAAACTTGATAATACAATTTCTTCTCCCCCCTGTCATATACATAATCTAACATATATAGATAGGATCTGAGTCTCCTAATTGGATTGAACTTATAAACAACTATCTTTATATACTCATCCATTCTCCTCACAAACATAGGAAGAAGACTTTATTATTATTCTAATCAGATTAGAAGTAGGAAACTAACAACTACAAAGATAATCAGATATCATAGTCCTACTATGATTCTTCTTATTCATCAGAAAGACAGTCATAAGTGAAAACATAACATAAACCATGATATGAGCTTCTCTTAATTATTATGATGATGTCAACTGTTGAAGACAAAACCATCGAGGAGTGGAAGGAGTTATGGTTTAAATCATGCCCACTCAATTCAGGATCATTCTTCTTTAGCAACAGGCTACCGCATTCTCAGTTGTAGTTAAAACACCTCCTTTTCTATGGTTTGACAAATGGTCTCCATCACAGGTAGTTGTGTACTTGTTGCATAGGGGTTAGTTTCACTATATAATATTTATACACCACAAACTACCATAATTAACAGAAATTACTATCACATCTTATAAACAATCATTAATCCACACATAATCATTTATCAACATATCATATACTATTCTTAATTCTTTTAGGTCTTAAAGATAATCATAAGCATAGATAGTGTCTGGGAATGTCTTTGAAAGTATGAACTTAAATGAGAGAAACATAAGAAAGTAAAGCCTCATCAAAACCTACCTCTATTGAGCACTCCCCCTCCTTTGGTGTCTCCCCAACCTTCGATGGTTTCTTTTCTTCCTCCTGCCCCTCTAATGGCACAAGAAAAGTAACCCATTTTGCAAGCACCTTTCCCTTCTCCCTCTCCTATGGTCTCTCCACTGTTAGTGGTTGTCTTTGTTTCTCCATATATCCCTGTGGTTGGATGACACATAACCCATGATGGAAGACCTCTCGACTCCATCAATGGAAGCCTTGGCCCATACTAGGTCGAACCATCTTGCAAGAGATTGCAAGTGTTGCCGCCATGTCGTGGCCCGAGCACTAGTGCTAGTAATGTGCAACCTCCTAAGGATCCTTCTCCCTCGTAGCTAGATGTTGATCTTGTTCTTCTTAAGGAGCACCAAGTTCCTCCTTCTCCTCCTTCATCCCTTCCATCCCTGACCCCACCCTTGTTTTCAGTGCTACTCCTAACACCACCCTAGCTACTCTTGTGCTCACTCCATGTGCTTGCCATGTTATTTTTCTCGATGTTCTTCACCCTTCCACCATTGACCTTGACTCTCCACCTCTGCTACCTAAGTGTAATCTCGAGCCTTATCCCTCCTCGTTGTTCCATAGACCTAAACATGCCCTGCAACTCCCTTCACTGCCCACCTATCCTTTTTCTTCTTGTCTTTTCTTGTTAGAGGATGTTACTCCATCTATGTCTCCTTGTACTCATGTTACAACTGATAGCACCGAGGAACCATGGTTAATCCATAATATTATGATAGTGACTCTCATGATTCCCCTTCTAAGGAGTGAATCACTGAGTGTGCTATTGATATACTTGGGTTGTCCATGATCCTCACATGATTATTGACCCTTGCTCCTAGTGCCTTGGAGGCTCCAACTATTACTATTGCTCCTTCGCACCTAGAACCAGGTGAATCTCCTTAAACTTCTCTTGTTGTGGTTATGTTGTCAGCTCTTCTGTTGTTCCCTTATACTTATCAAGATTGGGACCAAGATGACATGTTCACGAACAACCCATGAGAGCTTTACTTTTGTTTTTTATGTGTGCTTGCTTGATTGATCGTGATGTTTCTCTTATGTGGTGATTTTATGTTTGTTAGTTTTTCCTAGAGGACCCATTATGTCCTTGTATACATGTGGATATAGGAAGAATGCATTTGTTGTGACATTCTTTTATTTGTTCCTACTTTCTTCTCTTTGTTGTCTTTTTTTTTATTGTGTGACATTTTGGGGACGATGCAAAGAGTTGGAAGATTTAGCTTCCTTCCATGTTGACCCAAAATATTTTGTTATTATTTTTATTTTCATTTGTCTCTTTGTGACCTTCCTTTATACTCGTAGATCTACATGCTTGGGGAATGATGAGGATTCATTCAATTGTCCCCTGATAATTACCCTTCTCTATGCATACTAACCCCAAAGCACGTAAATCCCTTAGTGTCTTTTTAGGTGTTGTTGCCTATTTTATGTGACAGTTGTTAGAGTTGCTTGGTATCATACCATGCTTACACAAGCTTTTGTGTATCATGCCTACAACATCACCTTTGTTGCCTTTTCTTGGAGGTAACCCTTTTTTTATTTTCAAGATGCAACTCTCAGAACATATCTACTTATATATGTTTCCTCAAGCTCTCTTCCCCTTTTATCCCTTAAAATTAATTGCATACCGATGCTTTATGCAATTATTTTACTTGGTGGGGGCATAATTTCTTGCTTTACACCTTTTTTCACACACCATATCGATGGTTCTCTCATGGTAGTGTTGTGCTCTAGAAGCACCTTGTAGCTTGTGGTGCTAAGCAGATGCACTTGCTTGGTTTGACCATGCTTTTAGCTACTCATTTGGCACTCTTTGTAAGTCACCTAACAACATAGTTTGTTAGTCCTAGTGATGCAAGAGCATCCCAAGTTGCAGAGCAATCTTGCATCAACCAAAAATATTTGCATTCTTTTGTTTTCTTTCATTTCTATTGCAATTCAGTGATTTGCAATTCAACATTTTCTACCGTATTTTGTTGTATATTAATATCAAATCTTGTGGAGCGAGATTTAGCATCTATGCCATGTCAGCTATATCATATTCAGATTTCAAGTGATTTAGATTTGTTTCTTGAGAGTTATCGCTATTAGAAGATCATTAGATTTCACATAGCAGAGCATTCAGGTAGACAGTTGAAAGGAGAAGGTTTGTGGAGCACTTCCATGACTTGTGGTGCCTAATGGAGCATCATACATGACACATAAAGACTTGATAGACCTTCATTGAGGTCCACACCAAGTTTCATTCATTTGCGAAGCAATACCATATGTTGTAGGTCGACCTACATGTGTCTACACATTACATCTTTTCATTGAAGTTTGTAACCTCTTATGGCTGACGCAGAGGATTCTATGAGCTTGAAGATGATAGATATAGATCTCTTCGATGCATTAGGAAATTAGTTAGTAATAGTTAGAAATTATGATAGTTTAGCTAAGGTGTTTTGTTCTGGGAAGGCACTTCACTGCCATATATTTCATTTTTGTTGTAGCTCGGAAAGCAAGCCTGTGAGCCCTTTGATTGTAGCTTGCATGTTGTCGGCATATGATACTTATAATTATTCGATATATTAAGCATTTGAATCTTCCATTGCATTCTATATTTGTGTTGTTTCTGTTGTGTTTACTCTAGCTACATGGTTTGAACAGTTCATTCTTTGAACCCTCCTACCATGACTACACCAAGTGGTATCAGAGTGAAGTTTTGAATCCTTTGGGAAGTGAAGGTATTCTGGAAGATCTTGTGGTGAACAAAGTGTTGAACTAAGGTAGTCTACTTGTGTTTGTCAACAAAGCACCAATTGTGAGGCAGTTGCTACCTTGTAGTCAGATCACCGAATGGAGGTAGTTGCACCAGATCCTGGGAAGAGATGCCACCAAGGAGGATGTCTACTATGGCCAATGTTGCTAGAAGAATGGAAGAAATGATAGGTATGATGAGAACAATGAAGGTTAGATTGGATGATGTAGAAGAAGATAGAAGAAGAGGACTAAACCCTATACATGAAGATGAAAATGATGATGATGAGATCCAAGCTGCTGACTAAAATGAAGAAGCCCTAGAAGAAGAAGAATCAGATCAGGTGAACATGTTGAAAGTTATTTCTAAGATTGGTAAGAGACCTAGAGTGGAAGTACCGAACTATACTATAAATTTGAATATGGAGGAATTGATTGACTAGATAAATGACTTGGAGGAATACTTTGAATATGAGGAAATTGAATATCCAGAGAGATTAAGATTTGCAAAGACTACGCTGAAAGAACATGCTGCTATTTGGTGAAAATAAGTTCAATTGGATAGAAAAAGGAGAGGAAAAGAGAAGATCATAAAGTGGGATAGGATGGTGAAAAAATTGAAGAATCAATTCATACTTGTTTACTATGAGTTGGAATTGTTGAAGATATTGCAAAACCTAAGGCAAAAGGAGAAATCTGTGAAGGAGTATACTAAAGAATTTCATAATATGATCATAAGGATTGTACATAGTGAAGAAAGCAAGGAAAAAGTAGCAAGATACATAAATGGATTAAGGATGAATATTCAAGAAGAGCTAAGTCTGGTGAGGATGACAACAGTAGAGGAAGCATATTAGTTTGCATTGAAGGTTGAAGACAAGTTGAATAAGAGGCATGAACAAAGACAGAGAGGTAGAGGAGGTAAATTTCAAAGAGTCAAAACATATTCTAGAGGAGAAAGACCTTATGTAGAGCAAAACAAGGAAAGTAGTCCATACAAGAAGGAAGACAAAAATAGCAATTCATACCAAAGAGGTGATAGAAATTTTTACCGTAACAGCAGAGGGAATCATAATTCTTACCATAATGAAGAATATAGGAGAGGTGAAAGAGGATTTGATAAGAGATCATTCAGAGGAACTTGTTTTAAGTGTGGAGGTGAAGGACATAGAGCATTTGAATGTCATCAGGGAAGTACAAGCAAGAAGACAAAGAACAATGCAAGAGTAGCTTATGCGGAGGAAGAATCTGTTGGATCACCTAGTTCAGTTGGAAAACCAGAGAAAGGAGAATCATTAGTCATGAGGAGAGCACTATTTCAAGGAGAAACAACTAAGGAACCACTGCAAAGGAAAAGTTTATTTTGGACAAGATGCAAATCAGGAGGTAAATGTTGTAAAGTAATCATTGATAGTGGAAGTATTGATAATTTGGTTTCAGAGGAGATGGTGACTAAGCTAAATCTAGAGAGATTGAAACATCTGAAGCCCTACAAGATAGCAAGGATTCAAGATGAACACAAGGTACTAGTGAGTGAACAATGTTTGGTGAAATTTCATATAGGATCTTATAATGATGAGGTATTGTGTGATATTATGCCGATGGATGTATGTCATATATTGTTGGGGAGACCATAGCAGTATGATAGAAAGGCTATACATGATGGGAGGAAGAATACTTATACTATAACATCTAATGGGAAAAAACATATCTTGATACCTTTGGAAGATGAGCCTAAGAGTGAAGTATGTGGGAATACTAGAATTTGTTTGGTTGATGGAAGGAAATTTTTGGATGGATTGAGACATGTGAATAAGTGTTTTTCTTTGATTGCAAAGAAGTGTTGAACCCTAAGTACATAGAACACCAAAACAAAAGAAGAAGAACCAGCGCCAAAGGAAATAACTAAATTGTTTATAGAGTACTAAGATATCATATCAAATAATGTGCTTGAAGGATTGCCACCCATCCAGAGTATCAGTCATCATATTGATTTTATAATAGGAGCTAGTTTGCCTAACAAAATAGCACACCAGATGACACCAACAGAAATGTGGAGCTGAATAGATAGACACATGAGTTGTTGAGGAAAGGATTGATCAGAGAAAGTTTAAGCCCATGTGCAGTACCTACAGTACTAGCACTGAAGAAATATGGAGAATAGAGGATGTGTATAGACTCTAGAGCAATCAACAAGATCACTGTTCAGTATAGATTCCCATTGCCAAGGATGGATGACATTATGGATTGTTTGAGTGGAGTAAAGTATTTCATAAAGATAGACTTGAAGAGTGGATACCATCAGATCAGGATCAGAGAAGGGGATGAATGGAAGACTACATTTAAGAAAAATGAGGAGTTGTATGAGTGGTTAGTGATGCCTTTTGGATTGACTAATGCACTGAGTACTTTCATGAGATTGATGAATGGGGTTTTGAAGAAATTCTTGGGTAAGTTTGTTATTGTATACTTGGATGATATTTTGATTTTTAGTAAGACAAAGGAGGAACATTTGTGGCATATTAGACAAGTATTGCAGAGGTTGAGAGAAGAGAAATTGTTGATAAACATCAAGAAGTGTAGTTTCATGAAGGGAAGAGTTGGTGTATTTGGGATTTGTGATTTATGCGGAAGGATTGAAGATGGACCCTGAGAAGGTTAGAGCAATTGTTGAGTGGCCAACGCCTGTGAACATTGGAGAGGTAAGATCATTTCATGGATTAGCAAGTTTCTACTAGAAGTTCACCATAAATTTTAGTATTGTATGCACACCCATGACAGAGACAATGAGAGGTGACAAAAAGGATTTCAAGTGGACATTAGGAGCAAATAAAAGTTTTGAATTGTTGAAGCAGAAGGTGACAGAGCAACTAGTGTTAGCATTACCAGATTTTGACAAAGTATTTTAAGTTGATTGTGATGCCAATGGGAGTGCAATAGGAGCAATGTTAAGTCAAGAAGGGAGACTAGTAGCATATTTTAGTGAGAAGTTGAATGATGCAAGGAGAAGATATTCAGTTTTGTTGGCCCACGATTGCCATAAAACCAAAAGGTCGACCCGTCAATTTCTGATACAAGCACCAGAGTTAATGAATCCACGGGAGGTGGTTAGTCCATGTCATGAATCCCATGGGGAGCGCTGACCATTTGCCAACAAACTCCCCCCCAGCATTACCTGGGGGGATTCAAACCTGTGACCTTTCACTCTGATACCAATTGTTGGCCCACGATTGCCGTTAAACCAAAAGGTCGACTCGTCAATTTCTGATACAAGCGCCAGAGTTAATGAATCCATGGGAGGTGGTTAGTCCATGTCATGAATCCCATGGGGAGCGCTGACCATTTGCCAACAAGTTTATGATCAAGAGTTCTATACCATAATTCAAGTTTTGATGAAGTGGAGACATTACTTGTTTCCTAAAGTATTTGTGTTGTACACTGATCATCAAGCTTTGCAGTATTTTAATAGTCAGGAAAGTTAAATAAGAGACATATGAGATGGGTAGAGTTCATGTAGAGTTACACATTTGTATTGAAGAATAGGAGTGGGAAGTCAAACAGAGTTGTAGATGCATTGAGTAGAAGAAGGAATTAGCTGACAAAGATGAGAATAGAAGTATTAGGATTTGAGGAACTGAAGCATATGTATGAAGAGGATCTAGATTTTGCAAAGGCATGGAAAGCATGTAAGGAACCTGTTGTGATAGATAGAAGTGGTTAGGGGTAAAAGCAAGAAACTCGGTCCACATGTAGGGGAAGTCGCGTAGGGAAAAAAATTCCCGACAGGAACGGGTACTTGTTTAGGAATGGGCACCCGAACCTAGTTTTTTTTGCCTTGTCATCTCCTCCCGCCACCTCGTCACTACTGAGCTCCTCCAGGTTGGTTGTTTGCTAGTTTTTAACTTGTTTTTTATGTTTTTTTGTGATTGTAGGATTAAAATGAAAATTAGGGTTTCAGTAAAATTAGAGTTTTATGGTTTTTTTATGATTGTATGTTTTGATAAACCCTAAAACCTTGTTGTACTGCAAACCCTAAAAACCTAAACTATAAACCCTAAAAAACCAAATTATAAACCCTAAAACTAAACAAGTGAAACTATAACTTGAAACTATAAACCCTAAAAAACTAAATAATAAACCCTAAAACTAAACAAGTGAAACTATAACTTGAAACTATAAACCCTAAAACTATGAAGTTCATAAACCCTAAAACTAAAAGTTATAAACCCTAAAAATATAATCTTTATAAACCCTAAAATTAAACTATAAACCCTAAAACTATTAACAAAAGTATCTCTAAAATGTAGACCCAAGCTTCAAGATTTCACTGTGTGTGAGTATGATTCAAAACGTTGAGGAAAAAACTCACACACAGTTAAATCTTGAAGCTTGGGTCTACATTTTAGAGATACTTTTGTTAATAGTTTTAGGGTTTATAGTTTAATTTTAGGGTTTATACATTTATTATGTACTGTGGCAATATGATGTCTATCATCTCTAAAATTGTTAATTTATATACTTGAGTTTAGTTTATTTGAAAATTCAGCTACACCAAATTCATATAGGCATCCACCTTCTCAACTGCATAACCATGAACTATCCTCCATTATGTCACACACAATAACTTATGACATAGATCAATGTGCTTAGTTTACATGCTAAACATGTAGGGTTCTTTACAAATGCATGATGTGCCTATCTTTTTCATAACCAACTCTATGTGCCACCAACTAGGTTAGAAACATATACATTACCTACTAGATCTTAAATACACACATGTCCACCATCAAAGCTCTCATAAACCAAGAATGACTCCTAATTGGGAGTCATGAGAAAAGGCTCTATAATCAATACTTGCCATGCACCCTTGTGTGCATGCTTAAAAGGATGTACAAAAAAAGTATCACCAACATCATCATTGGAGGCCCTTGAGTCTATATCATCATCTATTTATGTTTCCTTACCTTCTTCTCCAAGTTGTAGTCTCTAGATGCTCCTAGTATTTCCTTACTTCCAACATTTGACATTAAATTTTCAATGAGACCAAGATCCCCCCATAGACTTCTAGCATGCTTGTATTTTTTCATGTCCCTCTCTATATCCTTTGGATAAGTTCTCATAGACAAAAGATCGTTGATGGAATTTAATTTTTACTACTTCATCTCCTTAGAAAGTGACAAACCCACCACATCATCAAGCTTCAACTTTGAGACATTGTTACTATTCACCATCATGAGATTACTCCAACTATTAGGGAAAGAATACAATAAATTTATGCATTGATCCTCCTCATCCATTTTCACATCTACAAATTCCAACTAGCTAAGTTGTTGAACTAATTTAGGTGCTTAGTTACTAAATCACCATCACCCATATATTTAAAGAACAAACATTATTTTGTACGAAAATCTTGTTGACAAAGGAATTTGTGTAATACAAATTCCCTAACTTAACCTACTTAGGCTTCTTGCAATTTGTTTGTCCTAAAATATTTATAAACATTCAATTTTCGAGGCAAAGCTGAATGAGGCTCCTTGTTTTTCTTTCATCAACTTATCATTCAATTTGCTTGTCCTAAGATTCCAAAGGTCAAAGATGGTTCCATTAAACCTCTCTGCCTCTATTCTAAAAGCACTTATCATCTGTATCTCCTAAAAATTAAATCTATCAAAAGTAGTTACACCATGACATAACACAAGTACTTCCTTAGGTCTAATTATAATTGGAAGCATGAGACAACCAAAAGTACAAATCAATATCCCAATAATCATTTCTAATGGTATTCATGAAAATGTGCACAAGAGGTTGGTTTCAAATGATTAGCTACCAAAAAGTCTTTAGTACATATGTTGTATTGATTTATGGGAGCTTTGAGTATATCATTTAAAATGATTAGATTCTTTATGATGCCAACAAAATACAATGGACCATAATTATTATTTTGTGGAATCTCCTCATCAGAAAATGTAATCAATGTAATAGGAAGAGAAGAAGAAGATGTGGCCAAGTAGTTTCTATTTCTCCCACAAAAGCATGTAAATTTGATGTATCTTTAGATTTTGTTTGCTACTAAAAATATAATCCCTCTCTTCTAGAAATATTACTCAAACTAAGAAAAGGGGAATAAAATATCTCAGGTAGAGAATATGAAACATCAACAAGGAGAGAACAACTTTGAGCCAAGTCATAGGGTGGGTAAAAGCAAGAAGTTGGGTCCACATATAGGGGAAGTGTCGTGCAAAAAAAAAATCCTGACAAGAACGAGCACTCGAGCCTAGAATGGGTACCCGTTTTGTTTTATAGAATGGGTACCCATTTTGTTTTTTACTATTTTTAGAAATGGGTACCCGTTTTGTTTTATATTGTTTTTTAGAACGGGTACCCTTTTTAAAATGGGTACCCGTTTTGTTTTCTATTGTTTTCTAGAACGGGTACCCGTTTCTAAAACTTTGAATTTCACACCCATGCTTTTGGTTTTGTTTTAGGCTCGGGAAAGGCATGGGTAGCCAACCTTGAGCCTTGGACCTGCAAGTATTTCTCTAAGTACAGAACCAGAGGAAAGACTGACTTCACCTATATGGCTGATGACATTTTTTTCTAAATTTTTTTATGAAATTAAAACCCATTACAGATCATAGTGTGTAGTTTTCACATATGTAATTTTTTTTTGGATTGGACTTGTTTTTCTATTTATTATTTAATTTATGAGCAAACTGGTCCAAAAACTTGAAATGACAGGTGTTTGTATTTTTTTAATAACTTTTAATTTTTAAATTTTTTTTAAAAAAAAATTATATTTCATCAATCTACACATCATTATTTACACAATGAAAAAAAAATTAATTTTATGATTTTTTTACTCAAATTATGTTGGCTGTACACGAGGGGTTTTCAAAAGTAGCAATTAGGCCTAATAAAAAATTAATAAAAAAAAAATTATTTGGAAAAAAATTATAAAAGAATATCCTCATCAAACTTCACTGTACTACACATCTTTTCAGTGGTTTTTAGAAATGCCTATTGAAAATCAATTTGTATCATTTGGGTATTGAAAAAAATTACATATTTGGAAACTAGACTCCGAATACTACATTTTTTATTTAGTGACTTTTTAAAAGATTCCATCTCTAAGTGCTTCAAATTTTAAGGTCAAATGTGACAAATTCTAAAAATCAGGGAAAACATTTCCACTTTGTGGCCAAAAAGTGGACCCAGCTTCTTGCACTGACCCGGGTGTGGTATCCCCTCTTCTTTTTCAAGATTTGCAGAACCTTGGAGGGTGATCCTTGAGGTCTCTCTAATAGGGTAATTAAAAAGAAATGAAGAAATATGAATAAGTTCTTAGAAACCATGTATAAACCTACAAGACCTCACAATAAGATGTACACAAGCATGCATATGCATGTTGTAATGAAATTAACACACCCTACAAATTCCTTATTATGTTTTTGTGTCCATATCAGCCTTAACATGTTTGTGTGTGTCTTCTGTCATTTTGGCCCCTTTTTCTTAGCCTAAATCACCCCTAGCCATCCATATTCCCCTTGCCTATGTTGTTCCCACGGTCTTACATTTAGAGTTCCTATATCCATTTTCATCTAATTTTTATCCCTATTCAATGTCCTAACCCTACCTTTAATTTCCCTTTAATTTATCCCCCTTTACCCCCTTGTAAAACTATTAATATTGTGCTAACCCCATCTTATGTGAAAAAGCCACCTTTGTCCTTCCTAAATCTTTCCTTCACAAGATTATCATGGTTGTTCAAATTGTGAAGGTAAAGCAATCACTTAGGAAAATGGTGGTGTGATTGAATGGAAGAGATAGAGGGTTAAACCAAGCATTAGAACTCTTACATCTCATGAAATATCAATCTCATTATTTTAATAGTAGAGTAGTTTTATTCAAGCAGTAGGTGCATGACCTTTTAATAATTTGTTGGCTTCTTTTTGAAGTCCTTTGATTTTCAATAACAATGATAAACTGTGCATGGGAGATGTGTTTGAGAAGATAGATTAAATGAGGGTATACAAGATATATTTAGGGTTGAGGCATCATCATTTGATCATATTATATGGTTTAGGAATTGTAAGTACCCATTTTTGTGCATTCACAGATGGGTCAAATTTTGGAGTCTAGTGATGATTAACACCATCTAAAGTGGCAATATGGCATAAAATGATGATAGTTGTGATACACATACACTTCTCTTAGTCTTGTTTGTCTTGTGAAGTAATATTTATAGTTCATTGCAACAAAACTCCCACTCAAACAAAAATTAATATGAATTAGTCCTTAATTCTCCCATAGATCTAATAAGATGGCTAGGCCTTGATGAAACGAATGCAAAAAAAATCAAAATATTCCTATTGGATCTTAAAAGAAGAGGGTTAAAGTTCTAATCTACACAAATAAAATACATTAATACATTAATAATAAAATAAAGAATACATTAATAATAAAGTAATCACCTATTATCTAAATTAATAATCATAATGATCTAATAAATAGTAAAAATGTATATAACTTACTAGAGATCAACAATCAAGTCCATATTTTTCTTGACTAGTTGTACTTGTGCATGTTTAATTTTCAAGTATTACTTGCTCTCTAAATTCATGGATATTTTAAACTTACATTCATAGATCTATTAAATTAAGTTTAAATTTATAGATATTTGTTTGTAAGTTTTCAATATGTATATATTTGTGAAATTATACATTTGTAAGTTTTTCATATGGATGTATTTGGAAATTTGCAAGAGACATCTAATGGATGACCATAGTCTAGATGAATTTTTAATAGATGACATTCTTTATGAAAACCCCCCACCCCATGATCCACCTCAAAACCCCCCATCCCCTCCACCTCAAAACTCCCCACCCCCTCCACTTGATGAGGCCCAATTGCGGCAAAGCATTAATGAAAATATTAATGCAATTGAGGAAAACATTAATTTGATTAATAATCAACTTCACTTGATGCCTCCTCATGTGGTTCAGTTTGCATCTTTGATGCAAACCATTATTGATCCTGTTAGGTCTATTGATGCATCCATATATGTAAGTGCAGGATGATAGGAGTGTGACCATTGGTCAGGTTGCTAGTCAGGGACAATTTCATGAGTCATCCACACATTTTGAGGTCCTAAACTTTACTAAATTTTCTATGTGCAATTTCTAGGTCTTTATATGCTAAATAAATTCTAACTTATTTCAAACTTGCTTTATTTGAAATTCTAGGAATTAGCAGGTCAAACTTTTGGTTAAGAAGATGAAACAACTATACCACCTGGACAACAAAATGTGGGAGTAGATGAGCATGATTGCATGGTAATTTAAATGCACACTTTAAAACCTACATTTAAATATTTAATTTCATATTTTTTATAAATTAAATTAAATTTGGATGGTAACCTAATTCTTGAGTGTTTTAAATTTGAATATCCAGGAATTAGCACCTGATGCTTTACGATCACTTGGGCAACAAAATGTGGGAGGAGATGACCAACATCATATGGTAATTTAATCATACATTAAAGTCTAGATTTAAATATTTAATATGCATATTTTATAAATTAAATTAAATCTTCAATCAAATGAAATTTATATTTCAAAAGCACATGTATGTGTCATTTTTAAAAATTTTAAATTTGATTGCAAGTTTCTTTCTCTTGTGTACAACATGAGGTAGATCCATCTATTTCACGAGGAAGAAAGAGGCCTCTTTCAGATTTGAACTTGAGTGATGATCATACCTAACATAGATATTTATTTCATAGATTGAATTGTATGATGTGCATTATTTTTTATATATGCCACCAGGACTTTGACTATATATGTCAAACTTGCTATTACATGGACTTCTAGATATATTTCAGTATTTCATGAACTATGATTTGTATTTATTTATATGCTAACTATGAGTAGATATTTTAGTACACATTTCATGGGTCCTACCTATATTTTATAGTATTTCATGGACTTATCTAGATAGATCTACATGTATATATTATTGACTATATGCTTGAACATTTTAATATGTTAGACAATATGTTAAATATGCTTCATTGTTCACTTCTAGATTATAAATTATTTAATTGAGACATGTTAGAAGATTTCTCTCTTCTACATTTTTTAATTTAAAATGAAAAACTATCTTTAATGTGTTTAAAATAGTGAACTATATCTTTGGTAGGAAAAGATATTGTTTTCACCTTGCTTTTAAAGCACTCTATTAAGGGGAAAAAATGTAAGGCATTTTTTTTCAAATTTTTATATGACTATTTTATTTGACAATTTCTCCTACAATATTTCTATATAATGGTTCTCCTTGTGCATCATTAGACATCAAATATCAAGGCAACATAGGTTTTAAAGTCCACATTCTACTAGTTCAAATCCAGACATCACAAATCAAATCCTTGTGGAAGGTTAGATCCGCAACACTCCATATTGAACTCATGACGCTTGGGATCAATATGCCAAATTCTAAGAGCAACCCAATTCATATTTTTTGTAGTGCTTCCAATGCATTTAAGAAGTGATTATGCATTATGGTTCAATAGTTATAACTGAAATAGTGAACAATCTATTAACTGTCAAAATTAATTAAATGTTTTCATTTATATTTATATTCAAAATTCTAAATTTAAAACATCACCTCACAAACTTAAATTAAGTTAATTTACATAGTGGAATAGATGGGTTTGGTGTTACAATTATCTAATAGATAAGTTTGGTGTTATAATTATCTAATAGATTATGTCTTTTTGGGATATGAGAGGAGAATTTAATTATGATAATAATAATGGATTAGTTTATCTTTCAATTCAATTTTAATGCGTGACTAATTATGAAAAATCAATTATTTTCTTGAAATTTTTTATTTTTCATTTATTTATTTTTGTTAGAAAATGTTAAAATTTAATTGTGTGATTGGATTGAATAATAATCATAAATCAATTTGCATTAGTTAAAAAGGACAAAAAAGTGCCCATCCAATGGTGAAGCAACAAACTAATTTTTTATGCAAGTTTATAATGTGACAGTTGATGATCCACAACTTTTAGATTTGTTCTTCAAACACGTTTTGAGTAGAACTTCTAGTTGCTACCCCTAATCATTCATATTGCAATTCACTCTTCTTTAGTGACATTTGGCAATCATTTTGGAAGCTTTTGGGTTGTTAGTTGTACATTTTCATTTTGTTTCCTTTGCAAACTAATTGCTAGACTATTGTAGTTAATCACATAATAGTCCATGATCTTTGCATTTCTCATAAGAGGAGTGTGCAATGGGACAATTATTTGCATGTCATTTAGCATAGCTACAAGGGTTGCAATGTATGTGCAAAAGGATTCTCTAATTTTGAAGTCTATTATATTTTCCAATATTTCATACTTTAATAGATTCCAATTGCTCTTCCAACTCCAAATACACTACTACTAGTAGAAGAAAGATGAAAAAGTTGTTTTGCTTGTACAAAATTTGGCCAAACTTCATAAAACTTAGGACATTCTCTAGCAAAACTTGAGCCAAAATTTAGGGCACTTTATAACAAGGTAATACCTAGGATAAACCTTGCATTTCCCTTCACATGTGTTAAAGTAGACTTCGTAGTTATAGTAGCAACAATGTTGGAACTAAAGATGGGGAATGTAGATGCATGCATAATCAAAAAGTAAGGTCATTCACTCTAATAGTCTAGTGTACACAAGCATACATACTCTATAATACAACAATTAATTTGGTAATAAAACGAGATGTGTGCAATCCAATGCAATAGCTCTAGAGTGATTTTCTTCAAAAGATAAGTGCACCTATTACAATTTTCTTCAAAAGTTGAAACAACCTACAAAATACAACAGTGTAAGGCTCAACCCACTATGTGAGCAATTCAATACAAAATTTGGACTAATCTTCTTCATAAGGTAACATACCTAGTCCAATTTGCTACATATGGTAAAGTGAATTGCAACATATGATAAAATGATAAGGATGTTAGGCTCACTTTGGTAGTGTCCAAACAAAATCTTCCTTAAAAAAACATTCAAAACATGATTCATTTGAAGCATTCAAATGTTTCTAGTGCTAGGGAATTATTTCATTTTTGAGATTCCTTTTGCTATGTAGATTCTTGTCTTGATTTGATTGGCCATTCTCTTAGTAGTTCTATTGAGTGGGTACTAGGGATTATCTTCAAGTTCTTAATAACATCTTTGATTGGTCGTGAAGGCAAGTGGCTATTAGGGATTGTTATGACAATCATATAGGTGTTGGGATGACCACTTATGCATTTTACAGTCCTCTCTTGTTTCATTAGGACAATCCTATAATTGGTTTGGTAGCCTCTTATGAATTTCATGAAGGCCACTTGTTGCCATAATTACATGTCTATCTAACTAGCATATGACCATTTAGAATGATATAAGATCATCAATCACTATGAAAACCTCTTGACTAACATGATTACTTTATTGTTTCATGAGTGTCCTATTTGTTTCATGACTATCCTATTTGTTTTATTATTGTCATATGGATTTTTGCAATGGACTTTAGATGATATAACCTCATTATGACTAATTTTTAGATTTGAATTGCTCTTATGAGAACATCTCAATGATTTATGACAGTCTAGATTAGATATGGCAATAATCTTCATGCATGACAATAATCTTGTCTTTGCTATGACAATGAGTAACCTTTATGGTAGTCATTTAGTTTGAAATAATGACTATTTACTACCTTACCTATGCATGATAACTCTCATTATTACCTTAACAGTCGTAAATAACTCTACAACACCAATGACTCAATCCATACCATGATACTTATGACTACACCTAGGTAATATGATAGCACAGTCCCATATTTATTGGTGATAGCATTAGACTGTTCAAGACAATGATTGAAGGATATAGAGGAGGACTATGGCATTCATAGAGGTGATATTAAACCATTTCAAATATGCAAACTGTCCTAGGACTATTTCCCTTTAACTATCATGACACTACTACACAATCATGAATGAATGAGAGTTAGAGTGAGTAGATGGATAGGTTATATACAAGTCTTTTTAACTTTTGTGCATTTAAATAATATAAAATAAATGCTAAATCAACACATCTCAAAACATAGCTAAAGTGGGTACAAAAATGATAGGAAAAATACAAACTATATACTTATTGAACCTCTACACTAATATCATTTGTGGCAATCATAAAATAATATTCAATCTGTGAAAATTAAATACATAGGTCATAAAAAGAGTCTCAAAACAAAAAATAGGTCCATTATGAAACATATGAGTATATCTATACAATTAGCTTATAGGTCCATGTTATTAGTTTGACAAGACTACAAAATTGATCTACCATTTACATTATGATGAAATCTTGTAGTGGCAATCATGGAAAAATCTACTTGTAGGATACACCTGTAATAAATAATGAATGTAAATGAGAATGAAAGAATATGTACCAAAAACACAAAATATTGATGCAATATGTAACTAGATAACACAAAAGAGAATGTAAGACGATGGCTTAAGGGGAGCTAAGAGGATGTCTTAAGGGGATACATAAGAGGATGGCTTTAAGGGATGTATAAGAGGATTAATTAAAAGGGGAGATAGAAGAGGATGTCTTAAGGGGATACAAAAGAGGATAGCTTACTTGGAGAGATGTACACGAGTCAATTTACAAAGTATAAGATAAAACTTGATGGCTTAAGGGGATGTAAGAGGATGGCTTAAGGGGAGCTACGAGGTTGAATTAAGGGGATGTACAAGCAGGTGTCTTTAGAGGATGGATGAGAAATATATGAGTATATATATATAATTACCTAAATTGTGTTCACTTTTAGTTGAAGACTACAAAATTGACCTCACATACTTGTATGGTGAAAACTTCTATTGACAATCATGCAAATTTAACTACTTGTCTAGGGTACACCTGCAAAAAGTAATGTTCAAATGTACAAGTAAATTAACTATATATTTACATGAGTAGATACAAAATTTAAGACAAAGGGAATAATATAGAAGGTGAAATGAGAATGAAAGAAATTATATACCAAAAACACAACACATTGATGCATTATGTAACTAGATAACATGTTGAATATGAAAGCCATAATGTAACTATATACAATTACCTAATTTGCGTTCACTTTTAGTTGAAGACTACAAAATTGACCTCACATACTTGTATGGTGAAAACTTCTATTGATAATCATGCAAATTTGACTACTTGTCTAGGGTATGCCTGCAAAAATTAATGTTCAAATGTACAAGTAAATTAACTGTATATTTACATGAGTCGATACAAAATTTAAAACAAGGGGAATAATATAGAAGGTGAAATGAGAATGAAAGAAATTATATACCAAAAACACAACACATTGATGCATTATGTAACTAGATAATATGTTGAATGTGAAAGCCATAATGTAAGTATATACAATTACCTAATTTGTGTTCACTTTTAGTTGAAGACTACAAAAATGACCTCACATGCTTGTATGGTGAAAACTTCTATTGACAATCATGCAAATTTGACTTCTTGTCTGGGTACACCTGCAAAAGTAATGTTCAAATGTACAAGTAAATTAACTATATATTTATATGAGTCGATACAAATTTTAAGACAAGGGGAATAATATAGAAGGTAAAATGAGAATGAAAAAATTTATATACCAAAAACATAAAACATTGATGCATTACATGTAACTAGATAACATTATAGGATACATTTAAGAGGATGGATTTAGGGGATGTAAGAGTATGGTTTACATACCTAGAAATTTATTCCATTGTACCATTTGCATCCTCATTTTTTTGTAATGCATCTATAATTGACTCATGTTCTTCCATCGAAAGTGTCTATAATTGTTTATTAGCAGGTTTGCCTTGATATCTGACTAGTTTTATATTTGTTTCCACAACCAAATGTGAGTAGTGTATGATCTTATGTGTTTCATACTCTTCAAATGTAGGCAAACCATTCTTTCTTATTAGATATTTTTGTAGCCAAGTGCCAACAACAACCACAGAACATGTTGGATACTCCATGTTATCATCATCTACTCTAGGATGTAACAACTTTTGTTTTGTCTCAACACATCGAGCCAACCAATACTCGGTTTCCTCTTCATTGCCCTTAGGTGCAACAACAGCATACACATGTCCTACAAAAAAAATTATGTAATTCAATAAAGTGTGACATGTATCTAAATCACATAAATTTATACATGCATACATATATAATTAATTATATATAGATGTACAAAAAAATGACAATAAAAAAATATTAAAAATAAAAGTACCTTCTTGTACAAGGTTTGAAACACGATCATAGTCATCTGATGCAAACATTTGATTATCATCTTCAATTGTTGTTACAAGTTGATCTTGTATTTCTGTAGGTGTCAAGGATCTTTGTTTCCATTCTTCAACCCATTCTGTATTTTCACATGCTCCCCAATCACCTGTAATACAAAATTGACAAAAACATGCAAGCTCCCTAGTCCATATAGTCCATGTGCTTGCATTTGAACTCTTAAATGAATGCCATTTTGTTGATTCAATTATTGTCTCATAATCAAGTCGAGTAGGAATATTCTCTTCTTCAACTAACCAAAAGAATCATTGAATTGTAGAGTTCTCACTTGATCCTGTAGATAATTTTTCATTACACCAATCCACAATTACACGTGCATCTCTAAATTTGGCTGCATCCTCAAATTTTAGTTGCTCTCTAGCAAGAGCTCTTTTCACACATGCTTCAACTCCATCATGTTCTCCTTTACCATGTCTAGCTTCAAAAAACTCCACATATGTTGGATATTATTTTCTTTGTGAGCCCTACATAGCTAATAAAAAATTCTTGCATTTTTTAATTGCCCTGTACAATTATCTGACCATATGAAATGTTGTGCCATATGGATTCCTCTTTCTTTTAAACTTTCATTAAATTTTGTGAAACAATATTGCACAAACTCTGAGGAGTGTAACTGGTTATCACTCAAATAGAAATGATACTCCCTCAAAAAATTTCTATTATCTTCTATACTATCATCTGCATGTCTGTATACAATATGAACAAATAGGGCCACTTGCACTAAATTATAATACTGAGATTGAATTTCCTCTTGTGGAGCAAAAGTATAGTTTTCTGCAAAGTCAACCACTGATAGGATAGTTCCAATTGGAAATGTGTTTTTACATGAACAAAATTGTCCATCAAGCCACCGAGCATATTGGGAGTGTTGGACATATTTGGATACAATATTATCCTTAAAATCTTTGATAAATGCATGCACACAAATTTTTTCAGTGACTAACTCACAACGCTTTCCAATTTTTCCATCCTTTAAAGAATATTCAATATTCTTGAATCTTTTCACATCCACTAATTGTTGTCCAAATTCATGTGAAATATTTTCATGCATACATTCTCCTAACAATGAAAAGTTTCCACATCTATTGCATTGTCTAGAAATACATGCTTTTGAATAAAATAAGTATCCAGTAGATGTTTCACAAAACAAACCTGCTACAAACTCCTTAATTGTTTGAGGTGGCATATTAATACCACATTTTTGCATAATTTCGTCAGTATGCAAAGTAGAATGTATATATCGAAAAACATCATAATAATAACGAAATTGCACATGAGTTTTACAACAACAAGAGATTCATTGTTTATTAATTTTCACATACCAAGGTTTACATTTCTTGAAAGATCTTTGGCTTATGGTAATATTAAATGGTTCTAACACTAAATCATCTAAGAATTTTTTATATAATTCAGTTTGAGTCATGTCTAATAGATGTTTTGGATGAGGATCATGAATTTTAGACCCCACTCGTAATTTTAAAACATCTCTAACATTAGATGATACCCTTGTATTATCATGCCAATATTTTTCAATTAAAGATTTGATTTCACTATTTAATTTCATGTTATACCTTGGGAGTCTACCACTAAAACTCCCACATTGGTTAATTGGATCTTTTTCAATATATTCTCTTCTCTTTGCTGCTCTTCTCAAAGTTTTAGGATTTATATTTAGAATTTCACTTGTCTTACTTATCATTCTTTTATTAGAAGATAATTTGTTGACTAAAGTAGTTGTTATAGCTCTTCGTGCTGCATTGCTATCTTTAGATCGACTCTTTTTACCAATAGAATCAATAGCATTAGCAACACTAGATAAAACTTGTTTGATTGATTCATCTTTTTTTAGGTTTTACAAAGATGCCTAACTTTTTCATTACTTTTCGCAATTTCCACATTTTCATCAATTGCATCATAAGTTGACATTGAAATCCAAGACTTTTTCTATAAAAAAATATTTTATATAATCTATTTGCATGAGTTCTCATTTGCCTCCAAGAAATCTTACCAGGAAGATTATCTAAGACATTTCTTTCAATCTCAAATAAAATATTTTCATTTTCACTCCTAAAAGGGATATCATTCTCATTCATATCATCAATAGGTGGGTTTGAAGACATACCTAGATTTGTTTCTATAGTCGTGTTTTCCATATCATTGAAAGTTGGCTCCAAAGACACACCTGGATTTGTTTCTATAGTCGTGTTTTCTATATCATTGAAAGTTGGCTCCAAAGACACACCTGGATTTGTTTTTATAGTCATGTTCTCCATATCATTGAAAGCTAGATCTGAAGACATACCTGGATTTGTTTGTATAGTCACATTTTCCATATCTTCGAAAGTTGGGTTTGAAGACATACATGCATTTGTTTCTATAGACACATTTTCTTCCAAATTCACCATTTCCACATTTGCATCATCTACATTCATCCCATCATTTATAGTCTCTTGAATGTCTTTCTCTTCAATACTCATGGAACTAGATGCTTCAATATTCTTCATTTCTTGAATCCTTGCTCTTCTATCTCTTTGCCTTTTTGCTTCCTTCTCTTTATTTGCTTCAATTTCTTAAGGTGTCATTACCCTCTTTTTTTTCTTTGACGTTGATTTGATCCCATAATTACCAAACCCTCTTGATAAAATAACAATTGATACTTAATCCAATTTCATAATTGATGTACTTATTTGAAATTTTGAAGTAGAATTATATGTAGATCCTTTGTTCCATAGATTTTGAAGTAAAAAGTAGATGTAAAAATAAAAACCTTCTTTCTTTATTCCTCTTGAAAATAGCTCATGCACTTGATTTCACTTCAGAATTGTTCATATGATTGATTCCTTTCAAAATCTGAATAGAAAATCACCTGTCAAGAGATTCCACAAGACACCTGTAAGTAAAAAAATGCAGAAATTGTTGATGTCAAGCCATACTGATCAAAATTGGAAGTTGTAGGGATACAGTAATTGTACATTTTTCTTTGATATGGGAAATAACAGATATAATAGAAACGGGTACCCATTCTTAAAAATAACTTATACCCGTTATTTTTATAAACGGGTACCTGTTATTTTTATAAACGGGTACCCGTTATGTAACGCGTACCTATTTTATAACGAGTACCCATTCTATGAATTTTGAAATCACCGACTGCCTTTTCCCTTCCCTTTTCTTGGGTTTTAGGCTCGGGATAGGCATGGTTGGCCGACCTTGAGCCTTAGACCTACAAGTTTTTTTCTAAGTACAGAACAAGAAGAAACACTGAGTTTACCTATATGGCTAATGATCTTTTTTCTAAATTTTTTTACGAAATGAAAACCCATTACAGATGACATTGTTTAGTTTTCAAATATGTAATTTTTTTTGTTATTAGATATGTTCTTCTATTTATTATTTAATTTATGAGCAAACTAGTCCAAAAACTTGAAATGATAGGTGTTTGTATTTTTTAATAACTTTTAATTTTTAAATTTAAAATATATATATGTCATCATTCTTTACACAATGAAAAAAAAAATTATGATTTTTTTTGCTCAAATTATGTTGGCCGTACACAAGGGGTTTTCAAAAGTAGCAATTAGGCCTAATAAAAAATTAATAAAAAAAAATAATAAAAAAATATCCTCATCAAACTTCACTGTACTACACATCTTTTTCCAAAAGGATTTTGAAAAATAATTTTATTTAGGTCAAATTATGTTGGCCGTACACATGCATGGTATGGTTAAAAAAAAGTGACTTTTAAACAGTGGTTTTTAGAAATGCCTATTGAAAATCAATTTGTATCATCTGGGTATTGAAAAAAATTACATATTTGGAAACTAGATTTCGAGTACTACATTTTATATTTAGTGACTTTTTAAAAGATTCCATCTCTAAGTGCTTCAAATTTTAAGGTCAAATGTGACAAATTCTAAAAATCAAGGAAAACACTTCCACTTTTTGGCCAAAAAGTGGACCCAACTTCTTGCACTAACCCTTAGATTATTTCATTCAAGAGGATATGTTGTTCAAAGGAAATCAATTGTGTATACCTAGAAGTTTACTGAGAGATAATTTGATCAAGGAGAAGCATAGTGGTGGATTAGTAGGACATTTTGGGATTGACAAGATAGTAGCTTTGGTAAGTGAACATTACTTTTGGCCTTAGATATATAAGGATCTAAGGAAATCTGTTCAGAGTTGTAGAGTATGTCAAGTTGCAAAAGGGAGTAGTTAGAATACCAGTTTGTACAAATCTTTGATAGTACTGAACAGACCTTGGAAAGATATAAGCATGGATTTCATATTAGGTTTGGCAAGAACACAAAGGGAATATGATTCTATATTTGTAGTAGTGGACAGATTTTCAAAGATGTCACATTTCATTCCTTGTAAGAAGACAAATGATGTGGTATATGTTGCTGACTTATTTTTCAAGGAAATTGTGAGATTGCCTGGATTACCTAGGAGTATAGTTTCAGACAGGGATACAAGATTCATTGGATATTTTTGGAGGACATTGTGGAAGAAGATGAAGACAGACCTAAAGCTTAGTTCAACATTTTACCCACAAACAGATGGATGGACTGAAGTAGTAAATAGGAGTTTGGGTAATTTGTTGAGATGTTTAGTAGGAGATAAAGTGGGAAATCAGGATCTAATTATACTGCAAGTAGAGTTTGCCTACAACATTCAGTGAACAAGAGTACATGGAAGACACCATTTGAAGTTGTGATAGGAATAAAACCTAGAGGAGTTGCAGAGTTGAGAGACATGAGTATGGAGAATAAGAGAAGTACAGAGGTAGAAGAATTTGTAGGATACATGGAGACACTACATAATTAGGTCAAGAAGCATTTAGAGGAGATGAATAACAAGTATAAGGAACAAGTAGATGAGAAGAGGAGACATAATTTTTTAGTTGGAGATGAAGTAATGGTATATCTAAGAAATGAGAGATTTCTAGTGGGGACATACAACAAGCTGAAGATGAAGAAGTTTGGACCTTGTAAGATACTTAGGAAGTTTGATTCAGGAAATGCATATGAAGTGGAGTTACTGGAGACATTTGGTTTATCACCTATATTCAACATTGCAGACCTATATCAGTATCATGAAGGAGAATCAAGTGACAGCATTGAAGATGGATTGAAGGATCAATTACCACAACAGCAACCAAAGTAGATAGAGGACATCTTGGATAACAGAGTTGGATGTGGTACCAGAGGAAAGCAGTACAAAGAATATCTGGTTAAGTGGAAAGGAAGACCGGAAGAAGATTCATCATGGATTTCTCAGGCTGAGGTAGACCGCCTTGGTTTTCCTCTAGCCCCAGCAAAGTGAGGTACTCAATTTTTCAACAACCCCGAGTATCTGATGCAGGAGCATCCCAGGTTGCAAAGCAATCTTGCATCAACCAAAAATATTTGCATTCTTTTGTTTTCTTTCATTTTTGTTGCAGTTCAGTGATTTGCAGTTCAGCATTTTCTACTGCATTTTGCTGCATCTTCATATCAAAGCTTGCGGAGCAGGATTTAGCATCTATGCCATGTTAGCTACATCATATTCAGATTTCAAGTGATTTGGATTTGTTTCCTGAGAGTTATGGCTATAAGAAGATGATCATCTTTCAGAAGATCATCAACTTTCACAGCGCAGAGCATTCAAGTAGACAGTTGAAAGGAGAATGTTTGTGAAGCACTTCTGTGACTTGCGGAGCCTAATGGAGCATCATACATGACACATAAGGACCTGATAGACCTTCTTTGAGGTATGCACCAAGTTTCATTCATTTGTAGAGCAATACCATATGTTGTAGGTTGACCCACATGTTTATACACATTACATCTTTTCATTGAAGTTTGTAACCTCTTATGGCCGACACAGAGGATGCTCTGAGATGCATTAGGAAGTCAGTTAGCAATAGTTATCAATTATGATAGTTTAGCTAAGGTATTTTGTTCTGGGAAGGCACTTCACTGCCATATCTTTCATTTTTGTTGTAGCCCGGAAAGCAGGCTTGTGATCCCTTTGATTGTAGCCCGCATGTTGCTAGCATATGAGACTTATAATTCTTTGATATATTAAGCATTTGAATCTTCCATTACATTCTATATTTATGTTGTTTCCATTGTGTTTACTCTAGCTGCATGATTTGGACAGTTCATTCTTTGAACCCTCCTACCATGACTACACCACCTAGTGGCCCACAAGAGTTTGGTATGGTTCCTAGCTCTCGTAATGTGCTAGCCCTAGAACCATACTTGGTGTTAGTACTCATTTATGTTTAGGGTTTTAAGGTTGAACATTTGCTGATTTTATCGTTCAAATCCTAAATTTTCTAAGTCATGGGGTCTTACATTGTTCTGCTTGTTCTGGTGATGGTTCTCTGTGGTGGGTTCCTGGTTGTTTAGTTTTATCTTCCTGCTTCAGTGTTCATAGGTTGACCAGCCCCCATGTAATTTTTTACCACCTTTTCCTATCGCACTCATGAAAAATGCTAAATTCTGTGTATACAAAGGTCAAATCTGTTGACAAGCTTGTGAAATCCCAATCGGCTTCCAGAATTGGTGAAAAATTTGAGTTATATGCATTTCTTAATGTATATCGGGTTGCATATGCATTGGGGGAATCTTCTATAAGATTCTGGGAATGTTTGCCATTTGTATGTCGGCCTTGCTTGTATATCAGGCTTTTATGTATAATATGCAAGCGAAACATACAAAGGAAAAGATACATTGCAAGAATATTCTGGAGGAGATTCCTTGCTTGTATGTGCAAGGGAATGTACATTAAAAAATATACAAAGGCCCGCGACATGCAAAGTGAACAGTACCGCAGATATACAAATGGGTTTGTACGTGTTCAACATATAAAAGAGAATGTATTTCACATATTCTAAGAAAGATTCCATGTTTGCATGCATATGGGCACATGCATATTCGGTGATATACAATTGAAGATACAAGCAAAATATACAAGGGGCCTTGTATGTTCCGCAACATACAAAGGCAAAAGGTGCATTTGATGGGGCTCGCCATTTGTTTAAAGTGATTGTATGTTCGAACATACAATGACAATGCATTCCAAAGATGCAAGGCGGACCCGAAGTCATTTTCATTTTGTTCTAAAAGCAGTGTGGCATCCACGGCTTGTACATTGCATTTGTATATGCGATGTGTAAAGAAATGTGCAAAGGAAAGAGAAAATGGGTCGGGCCCGCCACTTGTATATTTGCACTTGTATATGTGCCGATATGCAAATTCATGAGGATACACGGCTCGGACTTAAAGGTTTTTCAAATCTAATGGATAGATGCAATGAAGTCTGCCTTGTATATGTTTTGCGCTTGTATGTGTGTAATATACAAAGTGATGGATGCGGGATGGAGATACAAGCCGAACCCGAACTGAATTCCAGTTTGTTCTATAACATTTGACGTCTGCCTTGTATGTTGTATATGCATTTGGGTTTGCTTATACAAGAGCGATAAAGGCAAAATAAAAGGAGAAGAGGTTAGCGATAGAGGGTCAAGGTGCCTACGTGGCATGATATCATTGACTGGTGGCTCTTCATACATGTTTTGGGACCGTTGATTTCGGCGATGAGTTTTTGATCAACGATCAGGTTTTGAACCTTCAGCGATGGTTTTTTCCTTGTGTCTGCAGCCATTTTTGAGCAGGAAAATCTCCAGATGCATCTGCTGTTGCATCCCGCAGGTAGTTGAGGTTTTAATGGCGGTCGTGCAGAGACATGCGATGGATTGAGTGACGAGCCAACTACCAGTTTTATGAGGAATGTCCCCAAGCGGCGGCACGAGGCTCGAGTTTTGTTCCTCCTCACCATTCCTTCTGCCTGTTGCCTGCAGTGTTTTGAGCGCCATTTTTATGGTGCACGGTCTGACAGAATTTTTGATGTGCCATGTAATTAATTTGTCGAGTACACTTTCTTGCTGTATTAAGCAAGCTGTGTTACTCATTTGTGTTGTTGAAAACTGGACAAATTTTGGTGCTGCAATAGGAATACAACTTTCTGGTGACTCTATTTCAGGTGGCTTTGCGAGTTTATGAGTTGTATGTTGTATGTATTCTACACAGAATTATCAATTTCATGTTGATTTAAATGAGTAATGCTTCATTGTGTGTGTTTTGTTATTTGTCTCCAGACTGAATGTGTTTTTCTTTTGACTCTGAACATCTAAGGGGTGTTATAGATTCTAGAATATAGGTTTTCTATATTGAATACTTAGTCTCTTACTTCTACTCAAGGAGTAGATTGAATGTTTTGGATTAAGTGTTGAGAAGAATACATTGCAGTAAGGATGTTTGTAAGCAGAAATAACTAAATACTCGCTCTTGGGTATTGTCTGTAAGGCAGACATTTTAGAAACCCCTTGAAATCTGATTACTATCTTAGGTCTGTGGTAAACACTCACATATATATGTCTACTGACTCCGAGCCCTGGATAGGCACCGATCTGGTTTGGTATCTCTGTTGTAACCCAAAGTCCTAGTTTTACATCCATATATAAATCAAACTCAAACTTCAACTTCAAAACTTTTAGGACTTTAGAAGTAGTTTTAGGACCTAAAATCCTCTGTCTACAACTGAATATAGGCCCCAAGCTAGCCCCTTTGCACTTATCTCATAGTTTTGGTCTACATAAGAGAGGATTTATCTACTTTGTATCAACATCCCAGCTAATTCATGGATGCATTTCATAGATGTTGAGTAGGGAATACTCCCCTTGGTTCTGCAGAGCCTAAAGAAGAAGAGGAGATATTTATAGAGTCTATCTCCTATACTGTTGGCCCCTGGCCCGGGAATCCTGTCGATCATTGATGGCTACTTTGTAGGGGTGACTGGGAACAAGCATCCAGTCTGGGAAAAATACCAACACTTGGCATCCTTCTAGTTCTCATAGTGTGCTAAAAATTCCCATCCTCTATTTTATTTTCTTTGTTTGCTTGTGTGTGTGTGTGTGTTTTGTTGTAAATAGTTGTAGATTGTGTATTAGATTATATGATTTGCTAAACATTGATGTTTGGGCAAACCATATTTAATCTAATCTTTTTTAGGGTATATATATATGTGTGTGTGTGTGTGTGTGTGTGTGTGTGTGTGGCATTGCCTCTTGTGCAGATTTATTGTCTAAAACTATGGTTTTGCAGGTTCTCAATTTGGGGGCTTCGTACCTTTGCTCAAAGAACCCCTATGCATCCTTACAATAATCCTTTTTGGAGGTAAAATATCTTATGTTATTTCTTTTCTACTTTAGCTTGCATATGCACATAGTGTCATATGCCTGCTGAAGTGGGGGCTAATGTAACGCCAAAAATTGCATACCCTTGCAATTTCACGCTATGTTGAGCAACCACCTTAGTGCTTGCACCTTCTCTCTACAAATTTATAGGCTAAGGTTTATTTGATTTAGGCTTCTTTCTCTAATTTTCCTCAAATTTTGTTCTGATGCTTAGATGGTCATATGATTCTAAAGCATCATGTGTGACTAGGAGCTAGTTTTTCCTAGACCCGGGCGTTGCACGGAGATGCTAGCGTGTCGCGCTAGCATCTTGCATCTATTTTCCACCAAGTAAATGTTCTTGAGTGTTACCACATACCTCTAGTGATCATGAGACTTCTTAGTAATGCACTCTATGGTCGCAAAATGTCTCTCAAGAAGCTATTTCATGATTCTTTCCCTCTCTTGATTGATTTTAGAAAATAATTCTCTCATTCTCATCTACTCTCCCACACTCTCAATCTCATGAGACTCTTGACTCTACTCTTCTCAAATTCTTGGTGAATTCACTCTTGATAGTAGCTATATAGATTTGAACACTCTCTCATGGTGTGATATTATCTCCATTAGCTCTTGGAGGTTCTTGGGTTTGCTTGATGCTTATTTTGAAGGTTGTCTCTTGCTGGATTTGAAACTGTATATCAGGTTTGAACTCTTGAGAGCTTACAACTTTCTTTATTCTATTCAAACAGGTAAGATTTTTTCATTGTGTTTTTATATCCTTTTTCATTTAAATCTAATTTACTTTGTGTAGTTGTGTTATGGTGTAGACCACCATATTTTAATTGAATTGTTATGGTGTAGACCACCATTTCGTTATCTTGCACTGGATGCATGCTTGTGGGTTTTCTTCCCTATAAACTAGGGAAGTAAATCTTCTTAGTTTACTTGTTTTGTCACTTCTCTTACCTTCCTAGATGCACTTGGGATAGGAGCACACACTCTTATTTCCTTGTTGTTTCATTCTCTTCATCAATTGTTGTTCATGGAGGTCAGAAGACCAAAACTAGGACTTGACTGAGGCAAGTCCCTAAGTAGCCCAACCCTTCTCTTTTCTCTTTCTATAGGTATTTTTGAGAAGAAGACTTACAACTACATGGAGGTTTCATTTCTATTCCTCTTTCCCTTTGCTTTCTGTGATTTTCATAGCATAGTTGTTTCCTTAGAAAAATTGGTTTTATTTCTAGTTTTCTTTTACCTGGATATTGATGGGTATAATTGGTATTGAAATATGTGTTGTGCAGGTGTCCTAGGTTTGTACAAACTATGACATTTTTTATTTTTGGTACTTTTCAGACTCTAGCACCCAATGCAAACATCCCTATGGCACGCTATCATCCGAGGCAATGAGCTCTTTTATTTGGATAGAAGTTCTATTTTCCTATCCCTTTTTGTCCCTGCTATCAGTTTCTTTCAATTCTATACATGGTTGTTCAATTTTAGAAGTTTTGTTCTTTTCCCTTCATTGTCAAGAACTTAGTCTAGTTGTCTTGCTTTGATTGGGATGCATTGTGGTTCTATTGCAACCTAGAATAGGTTCTTAAGCATCTAACACCTTAGATATCAAAACCCTAGTGTATTGTTTGTGAATAACTCCCTCAATTGAAGATATTCAATTAAGGAGTAGTTTTTCCTACACTAAAAGAATATCAGGTCTCCAAAATTTTGTGGGAAGCCAAAGGAGGCAGACCTAGACTAGAATCTTAGAAGGGAGATTCTCCACTAGATCAAAACCCAAATGCTCAGGTTTGATGAATAAACTAGCTTGATTGTGAAAGTATAGACCACCCTCAAAGATCATATTTTGATCAACCATTCTTTAAAAACCATAAAGAAATACTTGTTTGTAGTAAGAATAATCTCCATATCTCCTTCAAGTTATCAATTCCATTGATTCGAGGCTTCCAAAAAGGGTAGAGAAATTCTAATACACATCAACTTGCATATCAAAGCATGTTTAAAGGGATAAAGGACATCATCAGAAATTGGATCAGGGTTTATAACCAAAATGGGCTTATCTACACTCTTATCCAAGTAGGAATTCATCCTAGGATGATTTTCTAATTTTTGATCCACCTTGATCTTTCTTGTTGCATGCACCAAAAAGTGACGAACATTATCATGCCCGAAAGAGGAGGGCTCCTCAGATCTAACATCTTTAAAAGATAAACGAGGGGTCCCCTAAACCCCCAATTACCGCTATGCAACCAAGAAACTCTAATCATTGAGAAAAGAGAATTCACCATATTAGAAAAAATAACAAAAAAAGGGAATAAATCCCTACCCCATGTGCCAAAAAAACCCCACCGCAAGCTAGACTAGGGCATCTGCTAATCATAGGCCTAAAGGCTTGCCAAACACTTCAAGCTCATGACCTTACACCAAGAGAAACATCAACCATGTTTTTCTCCTCTTTAGTGATTACTTTCTTTAGTGGTTGAAAAGAAACAATTTATTCAATATGTATGTCTCATTATTTTTTGTTACTTATTTTAACTTCATATTATGAGCATATTTTACACATATACTCATCTTATTGTAATGTCCCATTTATATGTGTACAAATGGATATGGAGAAATATTCAAAAGGTTAAATGCCTTGAAATATTAAGTTGTGAGATATATATAAACATCCACATATTGGTTTATATATGGTTTAAAATACAATTCGTTTATATTTTACGTTTCAATAAAATAAATAAAATGCATATCTATACATACACATATAGTTCGCATGTAATTAAATATATATAACAAAAAAAAATTATATCTTTATAATATTTATATTATATATCATCTTTGTATATGAAATATATATAATAATAGAAATAATGACATTATGTACATATGTAGAAAATTATTTATCAATATGCATATAACCTATGTGAGAAATTATATTATATATATATATATATGTATTATATATACATATATATCAAGAGAAGGTCATAATATATGTATTGTATATATACATGTATATCAAGAGAAGGTTATTTCATATATATCAAACTGCATACATATATATAAATATATATTATTATAAAAGCATGTGTTAGAAAAACCATATAAATAATAAGGAATTATATATATTTAAAAAAATTAAAGATTGGGGAACAGTAGGGTTGAAACTCATGCTATCATGGGCACTGGCCCAAGTGGGCCGTGATCTACATGGAACACAACCCATTGCGGGTGTGGCTATGGATGTAGCCCATATGGGTAGTACAAATATTGGAATAATTTTATATAGAGATAGAGAACCAAAATATTTTCAATTTTGTTTATATAATAGAGGTAAAAAAATATGTTTCATCCATTCGTTTTGTTTCTAGGCAAATAAAAAGGATTAAGGAGAAGACACATTACAAAAAATTCTCTTCATTGTCTTGGGATGAAATAGGGTCCTCAAATCTTATTTCCTCTTCTACTCCTCTTCAACCTACAAATGAGGATAAAATATGAAGAGAACCCTTTTTATGCTTGTCTTATAGATTTTGGGCAATATTTAAGGTTGTCCTAGATTTATGAGTGAGCAAGAATGGATGAGATTCAATGCTCAAACCTCTAGAAACCCTAATTAAGTGAATTGAGAATGTTTTTTAGTTAATTTTATTCTAAATTAGAAGTTGACACATGGTGGAGGTCCTATTGTCTAGGTGACATGACTTAAGTTATAAAAAATAAAAAAATAAATTTTTTGAAGGTGAGTTAATCTTGATTTTGTAGTTGACTTTATGGGTAATATTAATAGATTTTTAATTGATAATCTTATCCATAGGGTATATCATTTAATATTTATGTTTAAATATGTTATATAAGACATGAAAGGAAAATATTTAAATATATCAATTTTATGCATTCCTAAATATTATTGGCTTTTTTTATATTTTTTTAATTTTTTTTATTTATTAAATATAGTTCAACTATTAAAATAAAATAACATTTACATCATATCATGTTATATAATAGCATTGTCTTTAGCCTTACTATACATCTATTATGTAACTGTTGCCCTATATACAATGCAACCTATATACAAAAAATATTATTTTGCTCTCTTTAGGTATATAGCATAAACTACAGTGTTCTGTATCATCTAGCCACGTTTCTTTATACATCATGTATTGTTAGCAAATATTGTTCTCCCTGTATGATTCCCATCCCCACCATCCAATGTGGGGTGCCACGACTATACCTTCTTCATGTGATCTTGTTGTTTTAATTCCAACTTCATTGCTTTCATTGATCTGACATTTCTTTCCTTGCATTCTTTTGTTATCATCCTTATTTTCCATTGTTACCTCATTGTATTTCTTGTGAAACTCCTTAAGTTCTATGTGGAACGTGGGGTTTTCAATATGGTTGTAAGTCCTTGTGTAACCATGATTCTCTTTATTCACTCTTAAATTGCCTTCATCATTCAGCTTCCGAACTTTGGCCTTTGAGATTTCCATGGTATCCTTTACCTGCATAGCAATATTGAAAATTGTGAGTGTTTTATTTAACTTAGTAAGTGACCTCTTAACCCATTGAATTTCTCACCATTTCTTGCCTTCCATAAAAACCATAAAATCTCAATTGAAATGGAAAGCCAAAACAAATTATGTTTTCTATCTAACTTATTCACATATCCTATAACTATTTCCAGCCACTTCTCATATTTATTTACATCCCAATTAATCAGTCCAGCACAAAACAAATTCTAGATTTCTTTTGCAAAGAAACATTCAAAAAATATGTGTTTGATAGGTTCAGGTTTCCTACAGATAGAGCATAAATCAATGTCAGCATTGTTAAGTGTATAAGGTAGGTGTTGCAAAGTAAGCAGCCATCTAAAGCAAGCCTTTTTAGGCTCTAAAACATTAGACCAAATCACTTTGAAACAATTCAGCCATTTTTTATTTTTTTTTTCAGGTTAACATTCCATTTGCTATTAAGGTACTCAGGAATATAGTCATTGTTAGCTAACTCTTTATAAATACATTTATCTTTAATATTGCACAAAGGATTCCCATCAACCCATTTAAATCTTTTAAGTTGTTCCTTATCTTGAATGCACTCAAGAGGAAATTGAAAGTCTTTACTAGCTTCTCTTAGAATAGTGTATGTTCTCCAGTTAGACTGAGGTATGTTATATTTATGACTTAGGGAGGACCAGTCAATGAACTAGCCATTATGTAAGATATTATTAAAACATTGTATACCTTTCTGATTTCATTTCTTGGTAGAGCACCCCTGAAGTAAAGCAAAGGGGCTTCCCTTTATACTCCAGGTTCCACCATATGGACCTGTGCTCAAATATTTTCCTTTTGTTATCTTGAATGAACTGATAGTTGATTACCTTGTCCTTGACCATTCCCCATGCCCTCCACAGACTCTTGAACACTATGGATCTTGTAGGAGATATAGCACACATGCTGATGAGTATGTCACAAGTAGGTAGTGAGTCCCATTTATTTGTATGCTTGGGCACAACAAGCACAATATTATTTATAACTAGCACTTTCCATTGCTCTTCCCCTTCCAGAGCTCTGACAATCCACTTCACTGCCATGGCAATGCCATGTTTTTTCATATCTTTAAGACCTAATCCCCCCTGACACTTGTCCATACAACACGAATCCCATTTTACCAAATGTTTCTTCCTTTTACCTTTCCCATCTGACCATAGAAAATGGGTGTTGCCACAATAATGGGTTACACTTTCTGGGAGATCCCGATTTTTGCTGAAGTTGCATATTTTTAGAAAATATAATGATTTAAGCCTTGAAAGGTTCCATTTAAAGGATTTTAATTGAAGAGGGTTTTATCAAACCCCCTTGGATAGAACCCCGCTAGTTTTAAACCATACCTATAATGGAGTCTCCTCTACACCTATCAAAATGCTGATAAAAAACTACTTTTGATTTACCTTTTGGGGGATCAAATAAATTCATTTAAAATTTATGTTTTGTAAGTATGTAGTCCTTATTATAAGCTTCCCAAAAAGTATAATTTTAAATATATTTAATTTGATTATTATATTTATTTTTTATTTCTTGTGAATGTAGGTTTTTCACCGAACATCAAGTTCTCTGTTCTACACACATGGGAAATTAGTAAATTAGTGAAAAAGATTATGAAAGTATCTATGCCCTAGGTATTGATGTCCTTGTTTCAACAAAAAAAAAATTGATACATACAGAAAAAGTTATGTTTTACAGAATACACCTATGTCTAAATTATAATTGGTTTGACTTCAAAACTTAATTAAAAAAAAATTCAACAAAACATTATGAAACCAAATGCATGCCCTATATATCGGTGTTACCAATCTAAACTCAAAAGAATCAAAATTTTATCCTTTGTAGAAAAAAAGTTATGTGCTACAGAATACACATCACTTTAAAAAAATATTGTTTACTATTAAAAACTAGTTATCAAAGGAGACACGAAAAATTTTACAATTTAAATCCAAATTTAAAAAAAATATATATTTAGAATTTACAAACAAAATCTCACAAATCATTGTTGGTGGCTTTAGTTTGTCATTGATGTCAAAAGGCAAAAGGTCTTTTAGGTTCATATTTATGTTGTAGTTGTTACTACATGTGATGATCAGGGGTACAATGAATGCTCACCTTGTTTATCTTGCTTATATGATCTTGAGGTCCATGTTCAAATAAGGTCTTGATGCTAAGATACTTGGTGTTGATCATTGGTACATGGTACATTTTCATAGTGCTTGTTTATGGCTATTGTATCCTCCAATGTGCTATCTACTTTGTTTTAATAGTTTATGCTTGGTGCAGTGGTTCCTTCTTACTAGACATATATCATATGGTTTCCTCTTGTTTTTGATAGTTGTTTTGTTTACTAATGGTGCTATGATTGGTTTACAAGGCATTATATACACCTAAAAATGACATGACTCTACTTAAATAAATATTTTAAATATTTATTTCATCTTCATATTCCTCTATCAATAAATAAATAAATTTATTTATTTGATTCATTTCCTCCCATTTAATTAAATAAATTACATTTATTTAATTAATTTCATCTATATCAACTTTATTCTTCTAAATAATTAAATAATTTTAATTATTTAATTAAATCATCTATTCTTCTAAATTTAAATAAAATACAAATTTATTTAAATTAAATCTCCAAAAATAAAATATATTTAAATATTTTATTTATTCTTCCAAATTATCTACAAGTAATTAAATAAATTTATTTATTTAATTATGCTTTCTTATCTTCTAAAAATAATTTTTTCTTGTCACACAAAAGCAAAAGTCGAGTTAACTGATTTAAATCTATCAATAAAGCTCTTAAATTAGAAAAACATATTCTAATTTAAGAAAATGAAAACTCATCCTCATCAAGAAAGTAGTTAACTCAACAAAGCTTCCTTTTGAATGACACATGTCTTTCTTCTATTTGCACACGTTCTCTTGAACATTCTCCTCTGTTGATCTTCTCATTTCTTCTCCACCATTGATCTCCTCTCACACAAGTCTATAAATACAACCCTCTTCTTCCATTTCTACATATCAAGCTTTCAAGTAAACTTATGCTGCATAATCCATATTGGCACCCCCACTATCACATCCATCATTTTCACATTGTGTTGAAGCTCACCTTCTACACAATAAGTATCCAAGCCATTTCTCTTTTACCATCTTGAGGAATTAAAGCAAGGAAGCAAGCTTCCTGAGGGCTACATTCATCACTAAAGATCAAATAGGAATAGGTGAACAATGGAAATCGTGAGGTAAAAAGGGTTGTGAGTATCACTTTCTTGTTTTAAATCTTCTTTACTTGCACATTCCATTGATGTTTTTGGGTTTTTATAATTCATTTTATTATCCCATTTTACCCATTACATTTCTGGCACCCACCGTGGGGCTCTTGCCCCTAATCTAACCAAAAACTGAGTTTTCTTAGTGACAGGTTTCGTATAGGTTTCGTGTAGACTTCCGACAAGTTCATTTGGCGCATACATCCTCTGATCTGACGTGTTTGCCTCCTGTTATGGTGCATGCAGAAGTCCAGCTCATACATCCTATAATTTAGCTTGTTTACCTCCTATCCCGGTGCATACATATCATTTTCTGGCACATATGTTACCTGTTCCGGCACCTGCATCATCCCAGCGCATACACCTTAGTACACGGCGCTTACATACTATTTGACAGTGCATGTAATGCCCCGGCATGCAACCCTAGAGAGATAGACATACAAGAGCAAAATTCTAGAAATAATTTTTTGTTTAAACAAGTAAATGTGATTACAGTAACCAAGATATCATAATACACAACATAAAGAAAAGTGCACATTCAACTCCTCTAGGGAAACATAACTGCATCAGTGAATACAAAGTCAAAACCACCCAAGTGATATACGTTATACTGCTACTACAGATAAGATCAACTTCCACATTTGCAAGATAGTTAATATACAAGTTACAATGCAAGAATACAAGACCGATCTCATCAGTTACAAAAGAATATATCTGAAAGTAAACAACATCTCTGAGGGTGGAAGCAATCTAGAATTGGAACACCTCTACACAGGACTCGAACCGAATCTCCAAAAAGGCCAATGGATAGCTCTGCCTCCCAACAATGTGGAACCCTGAGGTCAACCCCTCTGAGCTAGGAGATAATGGCGAGGATTCCACCAAGCCAAAGAACAACATCTAATATAACCAAACGGCAACAGACTTGACACAACTGGCCATATCAACAAAACTGCACAAGACAAGACATCACTCCAGAGGCACAACCAAAAAGAAACAACTGAAATGCGTAAGGAGAGTGTCATCGCATGGTCCTAGCATGGGTTACCCAGGCTATCTATCACCAAAAGCCGGCCCCCATTTATGGTTACCCTGGCAGCCTCTCTCTAGGCACCGGCCCCATAGGGTGACACATGCGGAGTTGACATGTCCTCTCATGGAGACAAGGAGGTCAGCCTTGACAACCAGGCCTTCTCATCCCATCCTTAGCCTATGAGAGCACTCAAGGCATGGGTGAGGTTTCTTACTTATCTGGTTAAGTGTTTTAATACCCCAACCCTCTTGATTAAGTTATTAAGTTTTCCACATGCTTACAACTTCCATGGGGTTACCCAGGTGGCCTCTCACTAGGCACCAGCCCCACCATGAAAGCCACTCCCTTAGCGTTCTCTGATCAATCATACATACCCAAACATAAAGGTACAAAAGTCACAAATCAGTACCAACCCATAACTTACGCCATTTAATAGGCCACAACAATACGTCCTTAGATTCCCTTCAAATTTTGAAGCAATACATTCTAAAAACAAAGAACTATAACCAAGAGACCATATCCCCATTCATTACAAGTCACAAAAATCCAGTGATCCCAATACGATGATATGCCATAATTTTGAAGCAAAACCAAGAACTACACCTCTGGAGTTAGGTAAATGATGAGGTGACCATTATCCGACAAGGACAATGCTTTCACACCTTAACACCAAGTACACATGACACCCCTCCAGGTTCCCACACCACAATAACCAAATCGCAGACCGAACTCCACCCCAAGGGAACATGATAATCCAAAACAAACATAAAGGTATGACAAAGAGGCAATCAAGCATATGAAATTTAATGAACTCCTAATTCAATCAAGAAATCAACTTACACAAGGTTATCACAAATAACAAAACTTCAAATATCTAGGAATTAATAAGGCAAGGAAGGTGAACCAAAAATTGAACATCCTTATATAAACAAAAGCCAAGACAAGCTCATATAATAATCCCATAAATCAAATCATTATAAACCTAAATAGTGTAACTTACCATTCAGGATTTACCACTTACCATTTTTAATTAAAACATCTATAAGTACTTATTTACAATAAGCAAAATCTTTCTTTAACGTTAAACCAATTACAATCATAATCAACAACTGTAATATATATTTTTCCAATATCACAACTTTTCCCTCAAGTATCTTCCAATCTACAATTTCTAGTGAACACATCCATGAGAATAGGATAAATATCCTTAATTACATAATGTTACTATCGAAATAGACTATTTACCCCTAACTACTAATCTAAACCTTTATATACCCTTACAAGCTTAAACTACCAGCTCTACATTGTTTCTTAAACATCCCATTCCCAAAAGCATAAATATCTCCTAATGACATGCTACAACATCATTCATGAATAGATCTTCTAAAATTACATACATATAACCACTTTCTAATTCAAATCAAAACATTGAATTTCTAACTAATTTGATACCGTAGAGAATTACCAATAAGCATATATAAAAGGAAAGTGTATACATCTATTTCTATTCAAATGAGGTACCCACCGAACCCACTAACAAAGATTCTATACAAACACCTAATTCCATATTCTAAAACCACTAAATTTAGTAACAAGAAACAACTATAACTATATAAATTCTTTCAAAAATAATAAACTTCCATTCATCATTTATTTTGTATAAGTCTAGTCTTTTATACCTAAAAGAGACTAGAAGAAAGAATAAAAATTTGATTTACAACTAATTTAAAACAATATCTAACATTACACACCATTATGTTATAACCCAAGAACAATATATTTCAAGAACCTAACAATCACTTGAATACAAGGAATAATATTTTTTAAAAAATATTGTTTTAACTATGCATAAATACATTTTTCCTATTCCAATTTTCCAATAGTTTCAAATTTCTAAAACAATAAATATAAGCATAAATTATTAATAAGCATCTACAATTTCAAACAACTCCTATAACCTATAAGATTTCCTAACAATTAACCACTTATAATATCAAATCAAACTTATGTATTTTCCTATGATCATGGATTACCATCTATTATTTTACCACTTAAGATTTCTAATAAAAACAACTACCATGATATCTATTTCTAAAAAAAATGACTTCTTTCCATTATATATATTCTGAAATTACAATTTTCTAAATAACCAAATTAGAGAATATCAATAACAAAGTTATATTTAATAAAATGAGCACAACTAAATTTATTAAACTTCTTGCATAAACCAAAAGAACAACATTAATTAAATAAATTTAATTCTAAAATTATAAATTACTAACAAATGAACTTTCTAATATCATCTTCTCCCTATTATTGACTTAATAAATCCAAACTATACTCAAAATTTAGAAGTTTCCCTACAAGCAAGATCTCCCCCAAGCCTTCTATTTAAGAGCAATCACAACAATTAACTTTATTTTTATGAGCTCAAATTGAAGTAAATTTCAATCATATGATTTTCATTAAATAAATTTCAGCCACAAAATAAGATCCAGAGAAAACAAGGAGGAGGCCAATGTTTCACAGAAATTGCAAACTTACAAGGGAATTAAGAACAACAAATTTCATCCAAAAGAATACAAGGAGAGGGCTATACGGCAGCCGTACAACGTCCCCAAGAGAGGGCATCAAAACTAAAAAAACTAATTTGCATCAGATTTCTCCTACAGTCGTACGGTCTAGGTTTGTCATAGAGGAAAAATGAGTAGAAATTTAAACACAGGAAAAACAATAAGGATGGGGTCTCCTATGCCGTACAATCAAAGGCAAAAATTGAGATTTTTCTCAGTCTACAACAGTATACAGAGACTTATATTGCTCAGGTAATACAATTTGTGTGAATTACCATATAGTTAAATTGATTTCTAAGGAATAAAACCAGAGCTTCAAACTGAGTTTTAAAACTATTGCAAAAGATGAATTAAACGATATCTTTCAGCCAACAAGAAATTTTTAAAAAATTCCTAGACATGCTTGCAGGTAACTTTCTAGAGGAAGTAGTGTTGGAGGCACAAGATATTCTTCAGGGTTACACAGATAAAAGGAAGGCATCCAAGGTAAAAAGGAAACATGAATAATATGAGAACCAAACTAGTGGTTGCAAGCACTAACAGGTTGCCAAGGAAAATATATGTGAAGACCAAACCACTTCTTACAAGGCATTTCACCTCTATCAGAGAGATAGAAATGTGAGATAAAAATGCAAAAATGATAGGGACAAGAGTTTGATAAAAGATTAACACTAAGTCATCTTTTTTACAGGATTGAGATCACAATGCAGGGTTACAAATGATTGAGCTAATGATTTCAAAAGGATTAAGACAAAGACTAAACCAGAAGAATCCATCTTGGAGGAATCTACATAGATTGGAGCAACATTCGACCTCACAGGGCACACAAGGATAATTTAAATTCCAATTAATTCCAAGTTACATGCAAGTTTCACACACAGGACATGCTAGTTTCACACACAGAACATGCTGCAATAAAATATAACTTACCAGCTACAACAATTGTAAATTGACAGAGAGACAAATCACATACTCGAAATTCAGTCCCACCTCAAACTTTCTCCAACTCCTGCAACCAAATTCTCTGTTCTTCTCCCCAATATCTCTGTGCTCTTTCCAACTCCCTTCCTAACAAAATTTCCCCCCCCCTCTAAAAATGGTTCAACTCATAAAATTAATGCAGACATGCATCCGTTACCCAACATCCCACTCCTCTGAGAAATTCAAAAATTTGCTATAAAAAGAGATCCCAAATCTTCCAATTTCAAAATTGACAACTCAAGGCATTAATTTCTCTTACCAGAAATTATTCTTAACCCAAATATAAACTAACTTCCCGTAGCTACAACTTATAACATAAATACTCTAGGAAGCAGATAATTTAATTCTAGGCTATTATAAAATTTAACCAAGGTGTCAATCAAGCTTCAAGCTAAACCAAATATTAAAACATAATAGAAGCATCATAATTAATTAATAATAAATCATTATAGTATTTTCCAACTACACAAGGGCAAAATTAACACAACGCGACGATACTCCAAGACACAAGATAACCAAACATAAAAGGCAAGGACCAAGCGACACAGCACGACTCAAGATCATCACAAGGACAAGGACTGACGTAATGGAATAGACCTCGCGTTATCTCCCATCACTGATACCCATTGGTATAAGAACCCACTCAACCTGCTATATTAGGTGAAGTCGAGGTTCGGTACCTGCAACCTGCATTCAAACAGTTGGTTGTATACGATCAAGTTCATATATGTCTACACAGAGAGAGTCAGAGAATTAGGGCGTAGTAGGGTACTCAAAGCAAGTAATACTACACCATCCCTGCTCTTGAACAATATCATAACAACTTTTATTTGAATTCAAATACCACAAATCAAATGACACATGATGATGCATCATAACTGGAATAATAGTAGTGCCATCATAAACTTATAACACATGTCTAATTATATCAGTCAAACATATTTCATCCAGATCAAAATAAACATAAATCATAACCTACTAATCAAATGTCTTAGAACTGAATCAATGCAATGAATGACTAACAACTGTCTCTGATTGACAGAGAGCAATGCAGAACTACCACTATCACAAGCTAATGATGAGGGGGCACTACAATGCATTTGTTAATGTAACGCATTTACACCTTCTTCCTGCGCTTTTGACACCTGTCTTAGCGCATCTGTACAACGACACATAGACTCTGTTTCTGCGCATTCAGATTGTATTGCGGTGCATCTGATTTGTCACTGTGGTTTTTAGGTTTCCTTGTGATTTTTCTGATTAAACTAACATTTGTCTTGTAGGATTAGAGGCTGGAGTAGATCACTTAGTTGCATCTATTAATTCACTTAGATTAATTAAGGGAAAAAGTAAAAAAAAATGCATGCATGCAAATCTCACGTAGTCTTTAACTAGGAGGATAGTAATTGAACCACTGCTATCTTTGCATATTGCTATCTTCTTAGTTAGAATATTTCTATCTCGCAAACAGAATGAACATTGCTATCTTTTTAAACACTTCAAAGTTAACAAACGCGTGAGTGCACAAGTAGATAGCCCATTTAGTTTTTTTCCTTTTAAACTAGGATTGGATTAATCAGTGTATTCTGTGACTGTTGAATGACAATAGGCTTATGCTCTCCCCTTTACTGGGTGACCAGAACGCCAGACTTGTTATTCCATCTATATAACCTTTAGAGGGGCCTGCCCTTGGATGCCCACCTGTCCAAGTGGGAACGACCCTGAGTGGTAACAGGTTAAAGCCAAGCCCTACCAATCCACTTAAAATAAATTGTGCTTGAGGCAAAAGCCTCCTGCAATGAGTATTGTTGTGTTACACCAATGGCTAACCTCCCCCAAAACCCTCCAAGGTGTAACCCTTGGAGGCTAGGAGACTCCATAATGGAGAGTAGTGCCATTGCACGTGTAACCACTTGAACGGTTACCTTGACTACTTAGCCATTTGTTTAGTATACCAAAAACCCCTATTTGTTGACACAAAAGGCGGAGCCTTTAAAGCGGCCCCGATTCATGTGATTCTTAGTAGAGGTAGTAGGGACAATCCTATGGTTTGGTGGGGCTAGGAGCCTAAGGAAACCCGGATCTGGTATGCGTGAGAAGTGAGTGCCATGGAGGGGAGCCAGTGCTACTAGATCCTGGAGCTACACGCTTTGAATATGTACAGCCAGGGGATTCAACAAATACTATCCTTTCCAGCCTAGGTTGTGATTGTTCTTGAGTCAAAAAGTCCAAAATACAAAAAAATAACAAAAGATAAAAATCATGAAAACTTCTATGCGCTTGTTGTGTCTTTTGCCATAATTGAAAACCAAAATTCAAGAAAAGACCAAGTTTTCAATCAAAAATAGAATTTTTTTGAAAAACGTGCCAAAAAAAACTCTACAAAAACAAACTTTGCCAGATCTACGCATATGCTTTGACCTGCTGCGCTTTTATCCTCTGTTTCCATGCATTTTAGCTACGCATCTATCACAGTAAGCTTTTCCGGTCTTGTGTCAATTTTTGTAGAGATGGCAAACCAATTAGAATATATTGCTCAAACACTCCAATATCTGCAATTGCAAATAAACTTAGGTCCCTCGCCCCCAGATTGTATAGAAATTGCTCAACAAATCCAAGTCTTACAATAAGAAATGGCAATCTTGCAAGCTGAACGTGCCAGTACCAGCTACGCCTCGCCCCAAAATCGTATATCCTTTTCCCATACTCGTGACAAGGCAAGCACCATGCCAAGTTGGAGCTCGTATACCACTCCATCTACTAGTCCTCCTTCGCCACCTACTAAGATGCCTATCCTAAAACATACCAGTCCTACACCAACACCACCATCTGGTTCCTCAAACTCTAAATGGGCAACCAAAAAAGAATTAGATGAGTTTTGGGAAAAATGTTTTCCAAATTTATACAGCAAAAGAAAAGCTATCGAGAAAGCCAAATCCACTCATCCATTACCCCATATACCTACGAAGGATGTGATCCAAGGACTATTAGCAGAGAGCCAAACATGTCCTCAAATTCCATTCCTTGACGTTACCAAAGATTCTTCCAATGCCATGTCAAATCCTACAACCCCTTCATGTCATCCGCAACCCCTTGAGCTTATCGAAGAACCTCCTACCATGAACCAAAGTCAAGGTCCATCAAACATCCATGTTGTTAACCAAGAAGCTATCCAAGAGCTATCCACTTCCATTCAAACAACCCAAGAGTTATGTTAAGAGCACAACTTAGAGCATGTGGAAACATCCACCCTTTGTCTAAATCAAGATCAAAACACCCCCATCCAATTTCAAACCATTCATAACCTTTATCTCTTCCATGATCAAGATAATACCTATGAAGAAGCTATCCATGAGCAACTTGATCCTATACATGGGAAAGAGATCCAATTCAAACCCGTCCATAATCTATATCTTCTCTATGATCAAGATACTGCCTTTTATGAAGAATATGTTCATGAACAACATGATCCCATACCCATACGTGAGCAAGAAACCTCCATTACTCCTACCCATCTTCCATCTAGTCCTATCCATGATCCAACAACTTCCACTTCCCTTGATGAGACACTTGCCTCCCAAGTGCACACAGATGATCAAACCAATAACTTGGATCCTAGTGAACATGCTGATGATCAAGATTCTAATGATCCTTCACCATCCATCATCAACCATGTTGCAAATCCGTTATCCTATCTCCTTGGTCTCACTACCTTCATGCATGAATGTTCTTCCTTAGGAGAGCAGCAACCGTTATCTACCTCTTCACCTTCCTCATCCAATAATGAGCTTGCATCTAGTGCACCAACCATACATAATCCCACTATCCACTGCATACTCCAGAATATGAACTATCAAGGTAAAGGCCTAGGCCTTCATGAACAAGGTGTTTTGGAGCCTATCCATGTCAAAGTCTCTCCGTGCTCATATGGCCTTGGATACATACCCCAAGGTGAACAATCTCAAGATGTTGGTACTTCCTCCACTCCTCCTAAGTCCACCACTTTCTATCACAAACCCTATCATATCCCTAAAACATATGTGGCCATTCTACCTCCATCATCCTACAATTGTCAAGAGCATGTGACCATACACCTTCCACCATCCAATCTACCTCCATTACTTCCAACTCCTAATATCCCTCCATGCATTTTACCACTTCTTCCAACACCTTATCCATCCATCTATAAATCCTCTAAATATCCCAATCATGGCCAACAAATGCACATGTTGTCTAAACAACGAGCTTCCACCAACCTCACTTCCACCATCCCCAGGGGATTCAAAAGCACAAATCTAGATGCCTCTACCTATAAAGTCAAAAATCCTAAGAGTCCTCATGACCTAGGATACAAAAGCCAAGAATCAAAGAACCATCCATCTCAAAAGTTGCATACACCCACACACCTCAATGCCAAACTGAAAAAGGTGTGGGTCCCCAAGCAACAAATAATTATCTCAAAAGCTGCACAAAAGCTGCATATATCCAAGCTCATACCTTCATAGGTACAATCTACAAGCAAAATGGTTTGGGTACCTAAGCAAAAAGCCCTAAAGTTACATGAGGCATCCACCTCTCAAGAATTCCAACCATTCACTTTCTCCCATTCCATCCAAAAGTATCCAATTCCTCCATCCCACAAGACAAGCAAAAATCATAAAAATACTAAGTCTATGTGGGTCCCTAAATTCCTAAATCATTCATCCACCAAGAAAAAATCTCCATTGCTTCCCACACCACCCACCTATCATAAGCTTCAATGTTTATCACAGTATGTGCAACTGTTGGTCATGGTTCCCTTCCATTCCACAACACTTCCATATAACTCCATCTCCCCTCCCTTCCACTACTATCCTACATATCTTCCCCATCCTACTCCCATGGTCCATGCTTTTGCATAAGCTTTCCATTCATATTCTGCATTATCCTCCACTATCGCACCTTCCATTATCCAATCTCTACCTTCTCCATATCTCACTTTCATGCAATCGCCTACCAACATCTATGAGCACACTAGACATGGTCCGTGCGACAACATCCATTGAGACTATCAGCTTTCAGGGAACTACATACTTGAATCTCTCCTTTCTATGTCCACCTTCTCCCATCCAAATATTCAAAAAAAAAAAAGTAAAGAAAAATCCCTTCGTCCAATGGTGAAAACTTGGCAAACAGGTGCCTTGGATAAGTACCATGATGAAAACCTGGCAAACAGGCGTCATGTGTAAGTTGATCTCCTACGTCACCTAAACTTGGGGGAACCTTGTTTCATTGGCATATCACTTTTCTCCTATTAGCTTCCTTCCATACCATTTCCTATCATATCCTTCTATCCATTACATACCTATCCTGTCATGTCCATCCATCCTAAATCTTCCTTTTCTCTATTTTTGATCTTGATAAAGATTGGGGGCACAATGTTGACAAATGTTTTAGATGTCTCTTGACATACCTTATCCCTCCAAACCACACAAATCTTTCATTATCCTCTCATCCTCCTCCTTCGTCTTAAGCATTGTCATGAAAAATCCTAAGTATTCTACCTACAATGGGGCACGTTTTTCCTATGCGACATAGTCCTTGGAGATCACATCCTTGTTTCCTTCTACCTATCCTACCATTGATCCCCTATCGCTCATCCATCTCCCTATTCGTGGTGTTTCCCTTGTCATCAGTATCTAGCATTAAGGCTATCCAAAATTCTTATCCAGTATCCTGTCCACAGTGTCATCCTAACATAGCGTATGTCGTCAGTGTCATAAGTCCAAGTGCCTGAACTACGTTGCCTCTACGTCGTCATGTAGGCAAGACCATTGTCAATGCACCCCCAGGGCTTCCCATCCATCCCCTGTCTTGTCATCTGTCCCTCTATCTTTCCATGTCCTCACCCTTTCACTAGGCATGCACACGCAACAAAGCACGCTTCCAAACAAAAATATTGATGTAAAACATCAACCTATCCAAAACAAAGAAAGCAAGTATCTAAAACACTCTAAATTATTTTATCTCAATCATGGCAAGAAGACACATCTAATGCAAGAATGTTTTGCGAACAGGTTAACTTACAAGAGTTTTGATTTTTTGTTATTATGTCTTTCTATGCTACTCAAGGATGTCAAAAACTAGAGAAGCTATGATGGGGGCATAATCATTTTTCTTTGTCTGCTATTTGTGGATCAATCTTTAGTAATGTGACGACTTTGGTCTAATGACATGATCAGCAAAAGATCATCGAGGACTTTGGAGGTCTAAACATGAAAAGGGGCAATCCTTGTATGTTGAAACGCAAGAAGTACTCAGGTCATCTAGATTCAAGTTTGACTAGATGCTTGTATCAACTTGCTATATCAAAATCCATGTAAGGAATACTCAGGTCATCTCGGTCTAATTATACCTAGATGCTTGTATTTTCTTACAACATAATAAAAGCCCAATGATGAAACAAAGCACTTCAAAATACTTGCAATATCAAGATGGCAAATATCCATATCCATAACATATCCAGAAAGCATTCCTTATCCATATCCATAACGTATCCAATTGCATTTCATATCCATATCCATATCCATATCCCATGCAATAAAATTCTATGCAGAGAATCAATGTTTACAAATAAAAGCTTGTGATTTCTTCTATGGAGTCATTCTTCTATCATTCAAATTTCTTTTCTATCATCATATCTTTCATCCTTGTCCAGTCAATCTAAGCAATGATCCAAATGCAATCCATCCTTAATCCATATCAATCAAGTCAAGTCAATCTTGTCAAATGATCCAATCACAATCAGTGGTCTTGATCCTTGTCTAGTCATAAACCAACTCGATCAATTATAATCAAACAATTGTCTTATACAGGATGTTGCATTGTCAAAATTAGACCAACACACACGTCTTACATGACATGTTTCATTTCTTGTAACCAGACACTTTCCTTCGTGTTGCTCTAAGGATCTATCGTTCCCCGCTGTGACAACACTATCATCAATCCACATCGATTAATCTTTGGTTTACCGCTTGACAGGGGCAATACCTTGTTTGTTCTTGTATCATTTGTGCATACTTGCTTACTTGCTTGTGTGTGTTATCATTTTATCTTGCATCGCGTATCATTCGGCTCTTTCTTCAACCCATTTTCTTCATCCTAACCTATTCTTCCACCTAGCTCATCATGAGATTGTCCATCTCACGCCTTCTACCTTCTCCCCGTCTAATCTCGCGAGGGGGCATCCTGTCATGAAACTTGTACCAGAGGCAAACTGGGGCATGTATCATTGTCGAAAATTTTTATTCTTTGAAACAACGTGATAAAACACATTGCATCAAAGAGGGGCAAAATGTATACACCTAAAAATGACATGACTCTACTTAAATAAATATTTTAAATATTTATTTCATCTTCATATTCCTCTATCAATAAATAAATAAATAAATTTATTTATTTGATTCATTTCCTCCCATTTAATTAAATAAATTACATTTATTTAATTAATTTCATCTATATCAACTTTATTCTTCTAAATAATTAAATAATTTTAATTATTTAATTAAATCATCTATTCTTCTAAATTTAAATAAAATGCAAATTTATTTAAATTAAATCTCCAAAAATAAAATATATTTAAATATTTTATTTATTCTTCCAATTTATCTACAAGTAATTAAATAAATTTATTTATTTAATTATGCTTTCTTATCTTCTAAAAAATCTTCAAATCTTCTAAAAATAAATTCTTCTTGTCACACAAAAGCAAAAGCTGAGTTAACTGATTTAAAGCTATCAACAAAGCTCTTAAATTAGAAAAATATATTATAATTTAAGAAAATGAAAACTCATCCTCATCAAGAAAGCAGTTAACTCAACAAAGCTTCCTTTTGAATGACACATGTCTTTCTTCTATTCGTGCACGTTCTCTCGAACATTCTCCTCCGTTGATCTTCTCATTTCTTCTCCACCATTGATCTCCTCTCACACAAGTCTATAAATACAACCCTCTTCTTCTTCATTTGATATCCATCATTTGAGTAAACTTATGATGCAGGAACTATAGCACGCCATTAGCACCCCATTGCATATCACTTCATCATCCATCCATTTCATAAGTGTGTTGAAGCTCATCTTCAACACACCAAGTATCAAAGCCACTTCTCCTTGTCATCTTGAGGAATAGAAGCAAGGAAGTGAGCTTCTTGAGGGCCACCTTCATCACCACAAGATCAAGAAAGAAAAGGTGAACAATGGAAGTCAAAAGGTAAAAGGTTGTGAGTATATCTCTTACTTTATTTTAATCTCCTTTTATCTTCATATTTCATTGATGTTTGGGTTGTTATTATTCAATTGATTATCCCATTTTTACCCATACAGGAAAATTTATCTTGAGACAATGCTTCTCAGTTGACTAAGGCTATGTTTGAGTTTGTTGACTTTATTGATCACCTTAATGGCATCAAGTATTCATGTTCAAGTTTTCATGCAGTGACAAAGTTGGATCACCTTGTTGTTTTCTAGTTGGAGGTATCATGAATATCCTTGCACGGAACAAACCTGATCTCACAGGTTCTCACATCTATGCAATCCTTTGTTGTTATGTTTCATTATGATGAGTCAGGAGTGTGGAGTTTTGAATGTTGTCATAGGGTTTTAGTTTTTTTAGTACTTCACCTGTAATACTTGGACTTGGAATGTTAAGTCTTTATTACCAAACATGATTAGTTTCAAAGGGAAAAAAATACAAGAAATTATAGTGTCATTTAATTTATTAAAGGGCTTCATTTGGTTAAACATTATTGATTTTGTTTGTTTTAAAATCAATGTTCAAACAAGGCTTTTCAGTGGTCACTTAAGTTATAACCTGACAAACAGGTTTCGGGCAACATTAGTAGATAAAAGGTTGGCATCTATGTTTGATTGTCACCGGCCCTTTTTAGGGCTCATTGGGACTATCGATAAAGAAATTATAACATGCAAAAAGTCTATTTTGTGATCATTTCGTAAGGTCGAACTTTGAGACATGGAAGTCTCTCGACCTAGGGTTTGAACAGTTTGCAAAAAATGTGAAGATTTGGTAATCATAAGGTGGATTTTGTTGGATTTGACTATGCTCAGCCTCAGTGAGCAATGAGAAAGAAGGAAAGCAACTAGACAATTATTTTTGCCATTTGAAGTTTGAAGAGCACAACAAAATCATGTTTTGTCGGCAACATACAGGTGATATCTTTCCTACTTGGGTGAATGTTGAAGTTTTTGAGCAAAAGGAAATAAGACGTGTTTGTTGTTCACTGATTATATGGCATGATTTTATTTGAATTACCAAGATTGTTGAGCTCTTGCTCACAAGTTATGTGACAGACTTAAAAGCATAATGTGTAGAACTGTGTTTGACTTCGAGCTGGGGGTTTCTTGTTACACATGCATTATGTTCACTCAATTTGTTGGGATGTTGTGGAAGGCAGTTAGGTTTTGTAAACGGCAACAGTTTTGTTTGTTTGAAGATCTTTCAATTTCTGTGAAGGTTATTTTGGTTAGGGTTTGCAATGGTAAACTATTCATGTGAACTCTAATGAACCCATTCTTTGATATGGTTAGAATGACAGTTTAAAAGAGTATTTCTTGATTTACTCACATGCATACGTTGCTAGGGTTTCATGCAATAGTTTTGAAAAAATAGTTTACAGATTCCTTTTTTACCTTGCTTCAAATGTGATTGAGTATTGTTAACTGCTGATGTAAAGGATTCTTTTATTATCCCTCTTGGTGCAGTCAGTTGGAAGTTTATTGTAACCCTTGTGGTTAAGTTTTGTAATGATCTCAAACCAGTGAATTTGTACATACTCAAATGGTTCTATTCAACCATATTACCATGACAGTTATTTGTTCCAAGGAAAACTACTTCAAACAGTTTAACTGGTTCTGTTACATATACAAATTGTTTAATGAAAAAGAAAAAGGTTGTGAGACAGTATAAAAAGGTGGTGATGCAAAACACCTCAGTGTGATATTGATGGTACTGTACTTACATTATCATTGAGATAACAACAATGTGTTGTAATTCAAAAAACATTCCTGAGTTGATAAGTTGTATGTGCACAGTTATGGTTATGTATTCTTAAGTCTCAAATAAATGAGACTATCAAGATCTGGATTGTAGAGAAATAGAGAAACCCTCTGTATTATATATTTTTCATTTGATCTTTGAGAATGTGTTGCATAAGATCATGTCAGTGAGACAAGTTTGATCTACATCTAGTGAGGCATTTTGTAGCCAGTGAGTCTTATGCTGCCAGTGAGGCTTATGTTGCCAGTGAGGCATTTTGTAGTCAGTGAGACATAAAGGCCAGTGAGGCTCTGTAATTGGTGATTTTGATGATTAAGCCAGTGAGGCATTTTCTGAGTGGTTTTTCTGCCCCATGAGGGTTTTCCACTCATGAAATCTTTGTGTTATGGTCTAAATTGATGTATGGTTCATTTGTTTTCATGCTTGAACATTCATTCCTTTGTTGCTCAGTATTTGGATTCTTGCTTTGATAAAGCATACTATCAGTATTATCACTTTCTATTTTTCAAGTTTGATAATAAGAAAATGAATTGTTTTTATCGACAACATTGATTCACCCCCCCCTCTTAGTGTTGTCTGTACTCCAATAATCACTAGTTTGCATCACCTTTAAATTCCTAATGGTTTAGCGGCTATAGGTGTCATAAAGTGAAGATTTAGTTCAAAATGTTGATTTCAATGTCAAGTTTGGCCAAAAAGTGTAACCCATTATTGTGGGATGACCCAAACATCTAATTTTTTTCTGTATTTTGTTCACTTGATAGCTACTGAACAGCCAGATAGAGGCATAGTAAAGGCTATAAGAAGACAAGATTTTTTGGCATATCTGAATCCTGCAATTTAGAGACAGGAATTGCCTATTCCATCCATCTAACTTTTTGTCAATTTTAGTCTTGATCCACATCCACATCTCTTTTAAATTGGGACTAATAGTGAAGGGAATACCCAGATATCTGATTTGTTTATTCGAGCCCCCCAACTGAAATTCAATTTTGTTATACCACATTGGAGGTGTATTAGTCCATCCAAGCATGATGGATTTGGAATTAGACACCTTTGCCCTAGAGGCAAGTCAGAAAAAGTCAAGCTTCTTGATTAAATTTAACACATTCTCTTCTTCTAGTTCCACAAATATTGCAATATCATCTACAAACTGAATATTAAGAAGATCTCTCTTGTTAGGCAGTAGTATACCTCTAATTCTAGGGATAATTTCTGACTCCCTTAATAGGTAATGGACAGCATTACATGCAATTAAAAATAATGTAGGAGCCAGAGGGCAACCTTGCCTTATTGATCTTTCTAGGATAAATGTCTCAGAAAGGCTTCCATTTACATCAACTTGTGCCACTGCATCACACAACAAAGTATTGACCATCTTGAAAAATTCATTAGGGAACCCAAATGCTTCTAGGGTCATTATTAGAAATGCACATTCAACCCTATCATATGCTTACTCAAAATCTAGCAATAGCATAGCAGAGGTTTGCTTGGAATATCTTGCCCATTCCATAGCCTCCCAACTAGTAAGCAAATTTTCTAATATATACCTTCCCTTGATAAAGCCGGTTTGTGTGTTATTTATAAACTTGGGAAGGATGTCAGTCAACCTCAAAGCTATGATCTTGGCTAATATTTTGTAGGAAACATTCAATAGGGTGATAGGCCTCCAATTCTTCAACAACATTTTATCTCCTTCCTTTTGGAGCAATTTAATAATCCCTTTATTATTATTCTTACCCAATGAACCTCTAGTAAGTGCTTCTTTCTATACCTGAAGTAGATCCTCATAGATCTAGTCAACATTAGTTTTATAGAACTCAATAGGGAGTCCATCATCCCTGGGTGATTTGTCATTAGTTAATGTTAAAATGGCTTTCTTGATCTCATCTTTATTTATCTCCATCTTAAGTCTATCTATGTCTTCTTCTGTAATCCTCCTTGGTAACATTTGTTTAATGCATGCTCTAGCCATGTTATTGTCCTCATTGTTCCCTTCTGACGTAAAAAGATTTTTATAGTACATGAAGAATTGTTTTTTGATATCCTCTTGGTTAGTGATGGTGTTACCTTCAACACAAATATTACTAATTTGTTCCTTCACCCCTTTGTCCTTTATATACATAAAGAAAAATTGTGTCTTTATCACCATTGTTAAGCTAGTTTAATTTAGCTCTCACTTTGAGCCCTTGAATTTTATGTTCTTGCAACTTCCTTGGGGAGTTTTTGGCTAGGGAGAGTTCTTCACATAGGCTTTCATTTAATGGGTTTAGCTGTAAGCAGTGCTCATCTTTTAACAATTTCTCCTGTAAAACATTTTCCTCCCTTCTCCTATCCATGGCTTGCTTCTTTCATATGGTCTGGAATATTAATTTCCAGCTTTTAACATTGATCTCCCATTTCTCAATTTCACTCAGATCCTTTAGCATCCACTTATTAATTTCTCTAAGTGTAAATATTGCTTCCCTGCAGTCATCATCCTCCAGCAACTTGGTGTTAAGAAAGAAGCAATTTTCATTTTTGCTCCTCATAGAGGGACCTCCTTCAACTATAATGTTTGCCCTAATATGGTGATGATCAGACAATGTGATAATATCATTGGCTTATAACTATGCATATTAATTTTAAATATTTATGATTGCTTAATATCTTGTTATTCCCATGTTTAATGGACTAGACAAAGTGTGTTGGTAATTATTCAATATAATTCAATAATTTGTGTTATAAATAATAATATTTTAATTCTAGTTAAATGATGTATCCTCTAACAAATTGATCTACTTGGCTTACTTCACCTAGGGGGTGCCTTGACCCCTTATTTTTAGTATTCGATCCTAACCAAGCTTGTCGATCCTTGCTAGTCTAGTTGTCTTTCTATAAGATCTATTCATAAAACTATTTTTCTTCTCATCCTTCACATAATGTCAACATTTACCTTTCACACATGTTGGCTTCATGTGACATTGCATACGATGACAAAACATGTGCACACCTATTGCATTTAAGGATGTGATATTTTTTCATGTTTTAAAAACATTGTTGGATTTTTAACCAAGTCTTATATGGTTTAATATTAGGCATTACAAGATGAACACATCTTGTAAATTCCAAAAATTTGGTAGTCCTTGATCTTACAAAATCATTTAAAAAATTTTGGTTGTAAAAAAACTAATGTTTTAAATTTTTTAGCAATCCAAATATTTTTGACAACCAATCCCATTTATTTAAGTTGTCATCTTATATTCTTCTATTTTAAACTAACGATCATCTTCTATTTTTAAATACCTAATGAGAGGGACCTACCATATATTTATTTTTACAATCATGTCAAACACCTTTTTGGTAATAGTTTTATGTGTATGTGGTTCATTACACATTTATTGTCATAAATATTTATTTTAATATATTTCATTTGTTTAATTACTTTTTTGGAGATGTTATTACCTTAATTCTTCTACATTGGAACTTGTTATATTTTTAATCTTTCTAACTTATTTTAATCTAAGAATATTTTGGTTTGATAGATTAATATAGAGGGACCCTATGTTGTAGTTGATAGACTTGCTTAGAGGAAACGTTCTTTGTATAGTTGTTTTAGTCATCGTGGTTTTGAAAATAAATAAATTTAGAGTGAACTATAAATAATTGAATTACATGGAATAATCATTTGGTTGTAATTATGAGATTTGGTTTTCCTAATTAGAGAAACTTTTGAGAACGTGTGAGATGAGAAAATGTATTTTGTGAAGAACACACAATTATACTGAGAGGGGGTAAATCAGTATAATACAAACTTTTGCTTTTCACAACTTAACAATCATAACAATATCAATCACACAAGATCTATCAATGATGCACCACAAAAAGAACACATAATTTATGTGGAAGCCCTTATGGGAGAAAACCATGAAACATATTGCTTATATATAAATCTCTTTTACAATCTTTGTAGGCTCCAACTTACAGGAGACACCAATCCCCTCTTATATTATTTGTGAGCACCAACCCATTGGAGACACCAATCCCCATTTGTAGATGTCGTGAGCACCAATTCACAATTGAGCACCAACCCAGTAAGAGACACCAATCTCTCGTTAAGGCACCAACCTTCTATGGATCCGAATCACTATCTTCTTGTGAATGATCTCTTTAATGGATGATGAACAAATACACTTTGATATGCAAGTATTCTCCTCTATAAATTTGCCTTAAATCTCTTCTATAAATCTATCGTCAACTTTCTTACCTCTTTTTATCTTTCAATTCTTCATATGCAAATCTAAAAGTGTTTTCTAGATATACTCTTTTATTTCCACACTTTCTTCTTTTATTTCTACTCTAAATCAAAATTAAATCATTGGAATTGCTTGTCTACAAAACATATTTTCCTTGGCCTTTTATATCTTCTCAAAGCAAGAGATAAACATACCTTTTCATAAGAGACACTTCCTTTCACATAAGACATGCCCTTTCAAACATAATCATGCCTTAATCATTATGCTAATTGTTGCTCTTGAAGTCTTTTACAAATCCTATCACACACCTATTTATCTCAAGTGCACCATTTTATACATATGACTTTTGTCTTTGCTGAGTCGGCCCTAAGTGAGTTGGCCATAAGTTTTTGATTTAAATCTTTTGGGCGCCAAGGTAATGAGAGGTTGACCACTTGAGAGGTCAGCCCTTTGATAAATCTTTGATTTTAAATTTAAACTTCAAAGGATGGCACCAAGGCATATGAAGTCAGCCCATATTGTCACACCCTATTTTTTAAAATAATGTATTTATTTTTATTATTTTCGTGAAGACAGATAGTTTGTCAAATAAAATATTATGATTATAGTCAAAAAATGGAAAAATTCATTTTTTCTTTATATTAATATGCTAGAAATAATTGTTTATGACATCATTATTGAACATGTGGTTAAAATGATGTAATAGACTAACTACCATCATATAACTGAGGTGGATGCAGGAACAGTGTTGTTTTTCCCCTTTGATAAGAGGAGAGAGAGTATCACCATGGAAAGGATGCTAGATCACATGAATGCAATGATCCTTATGCCAGCTAAAACTAACACACATATTTAGTAAAGAGATCATATCATTCTTGTCTTTTGAGGTCGTCATTAAGATGAAGGTTAAATACTTTTTTGTCATCAGGTAGAAACTTTGTGTATGACTTTGGATGTCAAGTTGATGTTTATAAATTGACTAAACCTATTTAATTTTGTCGTCAAGATCATAATATATGTGCGAGAATTCTCCATTGATGAATGCGTTTATGATTAAGCATGGTACGCATTGGAGATTTCGTAGTAATGATATCTATTAGATAAGTGTATTATTATTATTGATATTATTAATAATCTTATTGTTAGCCAATATCATGTTATGGAGGTTTTAAAGTCTCTTTTATTCCTTCATATCATAACCCTATATGCTTGGAGAGTGGGAAGAAAAGAGTAGTCCCTCCACTTTCTCCATAACCTACTTATTAAACTCATGGGAGTGGAAGAGTAAATGATGGACAATGCCATTATTTTTGTTATGAGCCATCAAGTGGCGAGAGGGGATTATTAGGAGGAGAGACAAAGAGCAAGAGAGCATGGGAAAAGAAGAATAGAAATGAACTCAATAGTTGTAGGAGTGGATGAGACAACAAGAAGTTCAAAGGCAAAGACTAAATTGTTATTGAAGTGAGTCTATCTTTCATGGAAGACTATGATAAATCCTGTAAGATAATTTTATGTTTATCTATTACAGTAAGCATTAGAGTTAAGATAATAGTGTTTATATTATGTATGGAAGCGGTCTTACTTTGTACTTAAGTAACCATCTAGATGGGTTGTATATGCTTAGAGAGGTCAAATAGATTGTTACCTCTGTGTAATAGAGAGCCTTACGACTGTATTTTCGATGCCTATATCTCTGCATTGATAAAGAAGCTCGATAGGCTATGTAGAGCCATGGATATATTAGCCATAGAGTCTTTTGAAAACCAAGTAAGGTTACTACCAGATGCAGTCTTAGATTATTTATATTATTATTCTTATCAACTATGTTTATATCCATAAGATATATAGATCAAATATGTTTTCTAGAACAACTGTTACACTTTAATAAATTAACGGTGATGTATATGAAGGTATACATTGTTCATATGATAACCATTGTGTATTCAGTAAGCCAACTATTTTTTTACTATGTGCTTACAGTAAGCTGGTTGTGTATTCAACAGGCCAACTGTGTATAAGTATTGACCGGTAAATTTTAATGTAGTAGGTCGAATATATCAAGGAAAGGCCATATGTGTTGACATAGGCCGATTACATTAATGATAGGACATATGTGATGACAATAGGTTGAGTATATATTATTAAGATTTATGTGTAATCATAGGCTGAATGTATTATTTTTAGGCTGAAAGAGTTATCAAATGGTCGAAGGTAATGTTCTTAGGTTGATTGTGTCTTAAGTAGAAATTGATTGAGTTATAAGAGAGGTTGATCGAGCCCCTTTAAAGAGGCCAACTATGCTTAAGAGAGGTATGATTGTGCCTAGAATCTTTATTATTGAGCTAATGTAACTTGAGTGAGAAAAGGACCAAGTGAAGGTTGTACTTGTGAAGCATATATCAAAGAATGAGTTGTTTTAGAAAACTATTCTAGAGATATTTAAATTATATGTAATTTGATTTTATAGAAAAATGATCTTCAATCCTATTTTAGGCTAAGGATGGCCACATGATTGCTAAGGGATAAATTCGCTATGTCAATAGAAAGTTATGCTATAGATTATTTGATATTATGTTATCTTTTTTATATTCATGAGAAGGTGAATTCAAGTTATTGGTATATAAAATTATAGTCAAATCTTCAAAAAATTATTAGTCAAATGATTATGTTCTAGATTAAGACAAATAGAGTCTTTAATAGACCCATGATTGCAAAGATGAAAAGAGGGACTCAATGTATGTTTTATAGTCACCTAAGTTCTCACCTTAGACTTGTCAAAGTAACTAGTAGATAAGGCTATTATTACAACTTAAAACTAGTATGGTATAATCAAGTCAAAATAATTATTTATTATGATATAAATTAAGAAATAAGAGTGTTGTATCCAAGTCGATTAAAGAGTAAGTGAATATATGACTATATATTTATATGAAACTTTGCCCAAAGTAATGCAAAAGTCACTGCTTGCATTGTTAGTTCACGATGTACCAATTAGCTGAACAATCATATTGGGTTATATATAGATAGAGCTAGACTAGAGTTGTAAACCCGATTGTATTAGCTAGGACACATCACTAGTTCTCAGATGGCATAAAGAATCAGTTAATTCACATTATCTATTACCCTCATGAAGGAAAGGGCCACTTCCAAAAAGGAAGATGTGTGAGGGACCACTGGTTTGTGGTTGGAGGAAAAGCACCAGGGTGATGCTCTCTCTTGCAGTTGACTACCAAAGACTTATGAAAAAGAACACATTGCTTATTTTGTATATGATATTGGTAAAATTGTAAGTCGTAAGAAATACAACCAATTGTTATTTATGGAATATTGTTAGTCACATGTAAAGTGACCATTCTTCTAAATATATGTATTGTACTTGAAATTGTAGATGTAATATCTTTTGATTATATTTAAAAAAAATTGTGTAAGTTTTTGCTTAATTATGTTTTAGGATATTTAATATTCCAGTTGGGATGTTACACATGGTATCAAAGCTACCAGGTTCAGTACTTGGATCTTGGAGCTCATTGTGAGGTTTGACAAGATTGGCAAGATATTCTAATGCTAATACACTTGTTCTTGTGCTAGAATGGCAGGAAACAGAAGGACAAGAAAACGAGCCAAGAAAACAAAACTTAGCGAAATGCCTAAGATTACTATTAAGAAAGATCCAACTCCTAAACCAAAGACGGAAGATACAATGAGTTATGCAAAGGAACCTTGGCTCACTTATTTTGAAAAATTAGTTGATGCACTCAAACATATCTGTTTGGAAAGGAGGAAATGGATTAAGGGAGGCAAAAAGATTGTCAACCCCTACTATTATTAAGATTAGTAAACCATCTACTCATCGTGACATTCCTTTTGGGTGTGGTTAGGATGTGTCTATTATAAGTTTAGAGGTGTTGAAGGAGTACTCATGAGTACATCCACCTACTAAGTTTGTATTACTTGATTTCGACAAAGAAGAGGAACTTGAGGAATTTCCTCTATCAGAAAGTGATATGTAAACATTTTCCTTTACACAAAAAAAATTGTATTTGAATAAGGATGTAAAGATCTAGAAAGTTAATAAAGTAAAGTTTTGGCTTTCTTTTTAGATGCTTGTGTGATGAATCTCTAAGTTTTTGTATTTATGACCTTGTACTTTTATGATAGAATATCAAAAGTTGCATGTTTTGATAACTTCTATGCAATGACTAGTTGTGGTAATGTTATGGAACACTTTGGAAACCAACTAGGAGGGAAACTGGATGGCCCGGATCTTGAGAACAACCCCATGGACAAATTAGATTAAATTTTGTTAGTTTTAAATGAAACAAAATAAAGATTGGAAACCCTAGAACATGAAGTTAGAGGGGGAGAAATAAATCAAGAACAATATTCTAAAAGAAGAGAAGAATCTGGTTTCCATGGTGAACCTAGAGTAAATAATCAAGACTCACAAATGCATGATGAGGCAAAAACTCATCTTACCAATGAGTTAGCCTGAGATATGAAGAAAGTTATACCTCCTAAGTTCGATGGAACAGTGAGTGGAGATGCAGTTGAGGCTTGGTTGATAGAGATGGAAAATATTTTGAGATAAGAAATTATTCTGAGATCACCAAGGCTGTGTGGGGAGCATACCAGTTAGTTGGAGAAGCATCCATGTGGTGGATGAACAAGAAAATGGAATTAGGATTCAGTTCCTTGAGTTTAACTTGGGATCAATTTGTGGTCATATTCAGAAAAAGGTGGTTGCCCCAACTTTACTTTGACTAGAAATTAACAAATTTTTAAAATCTATGTCAAGGAGATATGACTGCCATTGAGTATTGGGAAAAATTCACTAGATTATTAAAGTATGTGCCACAATATCAGAAGGATGAGAGATTTAGAATACGGAAGTTTATTATGGGCTTGAATTCTCAGATTGGAGAAGTGGATGTTCATGGACCCACAACCATGGATCAAGTTTTTGAGAAATCCATTAAGCAAGAGAAAAAGCTCAAATCTATCTCTGTGTATCAAGAAAGATCTTGAAAGAAATTTTGTTGAAGTCATCCTTTAGCATCCTTCAAAAAGAGGAATAGGAATCAAGAATCCAAAGAGAGAAACCATGGTAAAAGTTCCATATTCAATATAAATGAATCCAGGGATGGAAATAGGGATGTCAACCCTAAAAGGAATGATGATAGCACCAACTGATCATCTAGTAAGAGAGGTCCTGCTGGAGGGTGTTTCACATGTGGAGGAGATCATTATGCTAACCAGTGTCCCACGAGGAGTCAAGGGAATTCTTATGGAGGAAATCCTTTACCTTCACAACAAACAACTTTTCGGCAAAGGATTCATGTTGCTCTTGATAGTCATAAAGTTGAGTATCAAGTTACTTCTATTGAAACCACAGGTACTCTTTTCAGAACCCCAATTTCTATTCTTATAAACACAAGAGCAATTGAAAATTTTGTGAACCCTAGAATACTTGATAAAATTTCTAGGAAATCTGGTTTCATGGCAAATTCATGGACAATAGAGTTTGCAAACCACTCAAGAGCTTGGGTAGAGCAATGTTTGTTTGAAGCCAGATTAACCCTACCTAATTTTTCCATAGAGGTTAACCTTTACGTAGAACCTCTAGGATCTTATGATGTCATTTTAGGGATGAAATGGTTATCTTAGCATAAGGCAAAAGTTTATTGTCTTTCCAAAATAGTAGAGTTTCTTGATGATGACGAAAATGTTGTCCTTATCCAAGGTTTTTAGTGAGAAATGAAAATCAGGCAAATTTTCGTAATGCAATTGAAAACAGCAAAATGGAAAGGATGCCAAATGTTTGTAGTTAAAATGGAGGAGGTGAAAAACGAAGAGGAGAAGGAAACTAAGAAGAATTATTTTGAAATGTACCTCTTTCTCCATGATTTTCAGGATGTGTTTCCAGAAGACCTTCCAAGTCTGCCCCTGAAAAGAGTTTTTGACTTTGCAATAGATATTATTCCTGGTTCTAAACTGTTGTCCAAAGCACCTTATCAGATGACTACTATTGATTTGATGGAGTTAAAATCTCAAGTACATGAATTGTTGCAAAATAGACTGATTAGGCATGGTGTGCCACCTTGGGGAGTGCCAATGATTTTTGTTAAGAAGAAAGATGGCACTCTACGTCTTTGTATAGATTATCGTATTTTTAATAAAACAACGATTGAGAACAAGTATCCTTTATCATGCATAGTCAAATGCGTGATGCAACTGTATTTTCCAAAATTGACCTTAGGTCAAGTTATCATTAATTGAGATTAAAGGAAGAAGATATTCACAAGACAACCTTTTGAACAAGGTATGGGCATTTTGAGTTCACAGTCTTAACTTTTGGTTTGACTAATGCCCTAGCAGCATTTATGAATTTGATGAACAATGTTTTTAGAGACTGTCTAGATAAATTTGTTTTGGTGTTTTTAGATGATATTTTAATCTACTCTCGTAATGAGGAGGAACACCAGCAACATTTGAGGATAGTTCTACAACGACTCAGGGAGCACAAACTTTATGGAAAGCTATCCAAATGTACCTTCTTTTAGAGAGAGGTGCAGTACTTGGGTCATATTATATCATCTAAAGGAATTGCTATAGATCCATCAAAGATAAAGGCTATTTTGGAGTGGCCTACTCCTAAGAACGTACATGAAGCACGTAGTTTTATGGGATTACTAGGTTATTACAGGAAGTTTGTTTAAAACTTTTCTAGAATGGCTCATCCTATTACTTCCTTGCATAGAAAGGGAAGGAGATTTGAATGGTCTAACAAGTGTGAAGAAGCATTTAATTTTATTAAAAGGAAATTGACTTCAACACCAATTCTTAAAGTGACAGACCTAGAGGGTCATTTTGTTGTTGTGATTGATGCTTTAGGAGAAGGGTTAGGAGGAGTAATCAAGAAAATCAAGTTGTGGCTTATGAGTCCATGAAATTGTGACATTATGAGAAAATTTATGCCTCATGATTTAGAATTAGTGGCAAATGTGCATGCTCTTCAAGTATGGAGGCATTATTTGAACATGGGAAAACTTTGAACTAAAATTTGATAATCAAGGTTTGAAGTATATCTCCACGCAACCCAACCTTAATGCCCAACAAAGAAGATGGTTAGAGCTCATTTCTGACTATGATTTTAAGGTTAACTATATCAAGGGTAATGAAAATCAAGTGGCTAATGCCTTGAGTAGAAGGAGGCACATATCAGCAATAGTATCAGTACACTCTGATTTCAGAGCTTAGATATTAAAAATTTTGACCGATGATGAATATTACAAGAAAATTTTGAAAGCTTTAATAGAAAATCCTCAAGATACAAGGTATGAAGGGTTTTATTTTGAAATTGATGGGTTATTGAGATTCAATAACCAAATTTCTATTCTGAATCAAGGAGATTTGAGAAGAACTACATGGAAAGAAGCTCATTTTGCAACCTATTCAAGTCACCTTGGAGTGAAAAAGTTGTTAGTTGATGTAAAACCCTTATATTTTTGGAAGGGAATGAAGAATGATGTTGCAAGATTGGTGGCAAGATGCCTAGAGTTTCTGCAAGTTAAGGCTGAACACCAGCACCCAGCAGGACTTTTATAACCTCATGACATACCTAAATAGAAATGGTAGGTTATTAGTATGGATTTTGTCCAAGGATTACCTATGTCCCATTATAAGCATGATGCTATTCTTGAAGTAGTAGATAAACTTTCTAAGGTAGGTCATTTTATACCTGGTAATCTCATAGATGGAGCACCCATCTTACCCAAGAAGTTTATGCAAGAGGTCTTCAGATTACATGGAATTCTAAAAAAAGATAAATTAGGATAGAGATGCTCGAATAACTTCAAGGTTTTGACAAACTTTGTTCTCGACTTTGGGAACACAACTAAATATAAGATCAACTTATCATCCAGAAATGGATGGACAAACTGAGAGAGTAAATAAAATACTGGAGGATTTGTTGCAGATGTATTGCATGGATGATCAGTATAAGTGGGAAGAGTATATTCCACTAGTTGAATTTGCATATAATAATTCTTATCATTCTACAATAAAAATGGCTCCATTTGAAGCATTGTATGGCAGGAAGTGTCGAACTCCTATAAGCTAGGATAAGATAGAAGATAGGATTAGCCTTGGGCTAGAAATGCTTTCATAAATGGAAGAGCAAGTAAAGCTAATCAAGAAAAGATTAGAAGCAAAGGATAGACAAAAAAGTTATGTTGATGCCAAGCAAATACACTGATAATTTTCAGTAGGAGATAAAGTTATCTTAAGAGTCAAACCACATAAGAGCCCAATTAAGTTTGGAAAGTCTTCCAAACTAGAACCTAGATATGTTGGACTTTTTGAAGTCCTAGAAGTGATTAATCCAGTTGCTTACAAGATATTTCTACCACCAACCCTTGCTAGATTGCATGATATTTTTCATGTGTCATATTTGAAGAAATATATATCAAGATCTAATCATATACTTGATTGGAATGCTCTTCAGGTACAAGACCCATGAGTGGTCATGATCGAGCCTCTCAAAGTGCTCAAGGTATGTAAGCTCCACCTGCGTAACAGAGAGGTTACCCAGTGCAAGGTCTAGTGGGACCAGTATTTAGAGGAAAATGCTAGCTAGGAGGATTATAATGATATTTATAAAAAAATTCCCACATCTTTTTAAATAACATAATGTATAAGAACATGTTTGAAGTATTTATTTTTGGCCTGGATATAATCATCGAGGATGATGATCTCTAAGGGGGGAGATATGTCACACCCTATTTTCTAAACTAATGTATTTATTTTCATTATTTTTGTGAAGACAAATAGTTAGTCAAAGAAAATATTATGATTATAGTTAAAAAATGGAAAAATGCATTTTGAATTTACATTAATATGTTAGAAATAATTAGTTATGATGTCATTATTGAACATGTGGTTAAAATGATGTAATAGACTAATTACCATCATATAATTGAGGAGGATGTAGGAACAATGTTGTTTTTCCCCTTCAATTTAATAAGAGGAGAGAGAGTATCACCATGGAGAGGATGCTAAATTGTGTGAATGCAATGACCTTTATGCCATCTGAAACTCACACACACATATTTAGTAGAGAGATCATATCATTCTTGTCTTTTGAGGTCGTCATTAAGAAGAAGGTCAAATCCTTTTCGTCATCAGGTAGAAACTTTGTGTATGACTTTGGATGTCAAGTCAATGTTTATAAATTAACTAAACTTGTTTAATTTTGTCATCAAGATCATAATAGATGTGTGAGAATTCTCTGTTGATGAATGCATTTACGATTAAGCATGGTAAGCGTTGGAGAGTTTGTAGTAACAACATCTATTAGGTAAGTGTATTATTATTATTATTATTATTATTATTATTGGTGCAGGAGCACCCAACACTAGGTGGCCTCCATGAGGCATTTAAATTCATGTTTTGTTTTATGTTCATTTTTGTTTGTTCAATAAGGTCCTAGAGACCATTCAAATGATGTAATAAGGTTGAAATATCATGATGTAGTAAAACTATGATACTATGTTGTAATAAGGACTTTGTCCCAAAATCTATTGCTGTCATAAAGAGCCTATAGAGGACAGTCATGTAATCTTTATGTTTTAAACCTTGTTAAGGCATATGCAAAGAACCTAAGGTATGTCCAACGAAGTCTAAGGCATATGACATTGTAAATATGTTTGGAGGTTCATAATCACTAATGATTATGCAAACAAACAAAAGGTTGGTTGAAATTTGTAAACTGTCCAAAAGACAGTTTTGGGAGTTTGAGTAGTTGTGGTCTTCCCCCATCGACCAAAACTAATTCCTTGAGAAGTTCCAAGGAATATACAACCATATATATCCTTGACAATGATCATTGTACCAGAGGAGAAGTTTTAAAAGCAATGCAAATACGTTTTTCTGTTGTCTTTTATTGTTTTCTGAATTACTCACTGTAGCAGTCCGTACTGTACTTCTGTACGGAATATTTATGACCCCAAAGTTAGTGGAATATGTGAGGGGTTGAAGTATCTTCTAAACAAACTTGGTTTGAGGTTTTTACACTAAATATCAAGGAAGATATCACTGTTTTCCCTCAGGTTACTTTTTGTGACTGTTTTTCTGAATTTTCTGTGTTTGCTGCAACAACAGGCCGTACTATTCATTTGTACAGAACTGTCAAGGGTTATAAAGGTGTGGGATGGATAGAGGAGTGGATTAGCCTTCAAACAAGTCTTATTTGGCATCTTGAAACGTACTAAGGAGTTTTCTACAAGCAAATTACTATGACTGCCCATTGACAGAATTCTGTTTTTTCTGAGAAATTCACCTCTACAGGCCATACTGCAGGAAGGTACAGTTTTGTCATCATCTCTTCATGTTCTGATTTGATACTACATTGAGTCATATTTCATTTGAATGTATTTTGGCATATTAACAAGAATATTGAAGGGAGTTATAAGGTTTCATTTCAAACTTGGTTGTGAAACCCTTCTCTAGGGTCTTGGTAGAGGAATATGCATCTCCTTGCCATTCCACTGATTTGATCCACTTGTGGTCAGTGGAATGGATGGTGGTAGGAATGTACTAGTATGTTGTGATGTTTTTTTGGCAGAGAACTTGCAGAGAAAGAGTTTGCATTGATGAGACCTAACAAAACCATGTGTTAGGTGTAGTTTAAGGCACATTGAAGGAACCAAAGGTGTGTTTTTGGGAACAGCAGTTAGTAGAGGTCTAAAACACACAAATTCCTTTGTTTTAGCATGTATTCTAAGTGTCCAAACCATTTTTTGAGTTTTGGTCTTGCATTCTTTGGTAGTCTCTTTGTAAATTTGGCCTAATTGGCGCACTCGGCCACTGACAGGGGTTATTGGTTGAGATAGTCCGTCCAAAACAACCTATGCCAAGTTTGGGATATGTGATAGAATGCCATAATGGGTATCTAATGAGTGTCTAAGATCTGGGTTTGGAGGTCTGAGTCAAAAGTTATTAGGTATGTTGTCTTTTTGAAGAGCTACGAGCCATTTTGGGTGGTTTGTGAAGGAAGTACCAACCCGAAGTCCAATCTACCTTGGCCAATGGATGGAATGGGTCCCCTGACATCCCAAACCAACGTTTCCATGATGATACTAGATTTCCTTTCTGCTGTTCCCACTTTTGCATAAAGATCTCTGTTTTTGGGCTAATAGGTGTAGTTGAACCTTGTCAAGTTTGTCCTCCTTCTCCTATCTTCCTTGCCTCTACATCAATTATTGATATTATTAATATTATTATTATAATTAATATTATTTTTAGCCAAGATCATGTTTTGGAGGTTTTTAAGTCTCTTTTATTCCTTCATATCGTAACCCTTATATGCCTAGAGAGTGGGGAGAAAGGAGCAGTCGCTTCACTTTCTCCATAATCTCCACATAACCTACTTATTAAACTCATAGGAGTGGAAGAGTAAATGATGGACAATGCCATTATTTTTGGTTATGAGCCATCAAGTGGTGAGAGGGGATTATTAGGAGGAGAGATCGAGAGAAAGAGAGCATAGGAAAAGAATAATGGAAAGGAGCTCAGTAGCTATAGGAGTGGACGAGACAAAAAGAGGTTCAAAGGCATGGACTAAATTGTTATTCAGGTGAGTCTATCTTTTATGGAAGACTATGATAAAGCCCGTAAGATAATTTTATGTTTATCTAGTATAGTAAGCATTAGAGCTAAGATAATAGTGTTTATCTTACGTATGGAAGCGGTCTTACTTTGTACTTAAGTAACCATAGATAAGTTGTATATGCTTAGAGAGGTCAAATAGATTGTTACCTATGTGTAATAAAGAGCCTTACGACTATATTTTTTATGCCTATATCTCTGTATTGATAAAGAAGCTCAATAGGCTATGTAGAGCCATGGATATATTGGCCATAGTCTTTTGAAAACCAAGTAGGGTTACTACCAGATGCAGTCTTAGATTGTTTATATTATTATTCTTATCAACTGTGTTTATATCCATAAGATATATAGATCGAATATGTTTTCCAGACCAACTGTTATACTTTAATAGATTAACGGTGATGTATATGAAGGTATACATTGTTCATATGATAACCACTGTGTATTCAATAAGCTGACTGTGTTTTTATTGTGTGCTTACAGTAAGCCAACTATGTTTTTACCTTGTGCTTACAATAAGCTAACCGTGTATTCAGCAGGTTGATTATGTATAAGTATTGGTCGGCAATGTTTAATGTAGTAGGCTGAATATATCAAGGAAAGGCCATATGTGTTGACATATGTTGATTACATTAATGATAGGCCATATGTGATGACAATAGGTTGACTATATATTATTAAACCTTATGTGTAATCATAGGCCAAATGCATTGTTTTTAGGCCGAAAGAGTTATCAAATGGTCGAATGTAATGTTCTTAGGCCAATTGTGTCTTAAGTAGAAGTCGACTGAGTTATAAGAAAAGTTGATTGAGCCCCTTTAAAGAGGCCAACTATGCTTAAGAGAGGTATGATTGTGCCTAGAATATTTATTATTAAGCTAATGTAACTTGAGTGAGAAAGAGACCAAGTGAAGGTCGTACTTGTGAGGCATATATCAAGGAATGAGTTGTTTTAGTAAACTATTCTAGAGATATTTAAATTATATGTAATTTGGTTTTATAGAAAAATAATCTTCAATCCTATTTTAGGCTAAGGATGGCCACATGATTGCTAAGGGATAATTCACTATGTCAATAGAAAGTTATGTTATAGATTATTTGATATTATGTTATCTTTTTGATATTATGAGAAGGTGAATTCAAGTTATTGGTATATGAAATTATAGTCAAATCTTCGATGGATTATGAGTTGAATGATTATGTTCTAGTTTAAGATAGATAGAGTCTTTAATCATAAAATCCTTTGACAAGTAAGTATTAGAATCTTGCATATGTAGAAGAATACAATCAACTTGAGATTAGGTAGATAGGTCATTGAGTAGATGACATGATGCCATAGACCTGTGATTGCAAGGATGCAAAGAAGGACTCAATGTTTGTTTTATAGTCACCTAAGTTCTCACCTTAGACTTGTCAAAATGAATAGTAGATAAGGATATTGTTACGAATTAAAACTAATATGGTATAATCAAGTCAAAATAATTATTTATTATGATATAAATTGAGAAATAAGAGTGTTGTCTCCAAGTCGAGAAAAGAGTGAGTGAACATACGACTATATATATTTGTATGTAACTTTGGCCAAAGTAATGCAAAAGTCGCTGCTTGCATTGTCAGTTCATGGTGTACCAGTTAGCTAAACAATCAGATTGGGTCATACATAGATAGAGCTAGACTAGAGTTGTAAACCCAATTATATTAGCTAGGACACATGACTAGTTCTCAGATGGCATAAAAAATCAATTGATTCACATTATCTATTACCCTTGTGATAGGAAGGGTTGTTTCCAAAAAGGAAGGTGTGTAGGGGACTGCTGGTCTATGGTTGGACAAAAAGCACTAGGGTGATGCTCTCTCTCTTGCAGTTGACTGCCAAAGACTTATGAACAAGAACACATTGCTTATTTTTTATATGATATTGGTAAAATTGTAAGTCGTAATAAATACGACCAATTGTTATTCATGGAATTTTGTTAGTTGCATGTAAAGCAACCATTCTTCTAAATAAATGTATTGTACTTGAAATTGCAAATGTAATATCTTTTGATTATATTTTAAAAAAAAATATTTTAGTTTTGCTTAATTATGTTTTAGGATATTTAATATTCTAGTTGGGATGTTACACATATTATTTGAAGTTTATTTTATTTGATTTTTAAACATTCTTCTAAGTCGGCCAGCCTTGAAATGGATCGTTTAAATCTTTAATTTAAACTATAGATAATAATTTACCCATTCAATACACTCCTTGCATCTTGGACAATTTACTCCTTGTATTAATGCTATTGAATTATCTTTGACATCAATGACAACATACTCCAACAATGATGGCAACTCCTTTTTTTCTACATTGTTCCCCCTGTCTTACTGAACCCCTTGTCTCTATTTCTTCCTCTTTGACATCAATGGAAAAGGATCTTCCTAACCATCTTTGAACATTCTCTTTTGTGGAGCTACAAGATAATGTTGTGGGTAGCTCCCCCTGAATGTATGCTTTTTCTTAATGAATTCTGAATGAGAGTGGTATTATTCCTAATTTTCTCCTTAAATACTCAAATGTGTCTTTTAGAAGTGGCTTAGTCAAAATATATGCAATTTACTCCTTTGTGGTAACATACTCCTACTTGATTTGTCGATATGCCACTTGTTCCCATAAGAAGTGATATCCGATGGGAATGTGCTTTTTCCTTGAATGCATAACTAGATTTTTTGAAATATTGATTGCACTTGTATTGTCACAAAGTACTGAAATAGGATGATCATACTCTATCTTCATGTCTTTCAAAGTTTGTTTCATCCATAGAACTTGAGTGCAATAGGATACTGCTGCAATGTATTCCTCCTCTGTAGTAGATAGGGACACTGAAGCTTGTTTCTTACTCAACCATGAAACAAGACTATCTCCTAGAAAGAATGCTCCTTCGCTTGAACTTTTTTTGTCATCAACACTTCCGGTCCAGTCTGCATCTATATATGTTGTTATGGTGAAGTCTTCACCTTTTGGATACCATAAACCAAAATCTAATGTGCCTTTCAAATACTTGAAAATTCTTTTTACAACCTGCACGAGTTTCCTTAGGTGTAGCTTGAAACCTAGTCACCATGTCAACTGCTTGCATAATGTCAGGTCATGAAGCTATCACATATAACAAGTTACTCCCAATCATTGACCTATAGAGAGTTTGATTTGCCTTTGGTGACTCATCATCTTTACTTAATTTACACCCTGTGACCATGGGTGTACTTATAGGTTTGCAATCCCCCATTCTAAACTTCTTCAACATCTCCTTAATATACTTGGTTTGTGAAATGAATATCCCTTGATAAGATTGACAGATCTATAGCCCACAGAAGAAAGACAACTCACCAAGCATGGACATTTTGAATTCTTTCTGCATGTTTATGGAGAACTCTTGACACATATTGTCACTACTTCCTCCAAATATAATATCATCAACATATACCACAATTATCAATCGATCGTCACATATAGTTTTGATGTAAAGGTTACTATCAACAAGTCCTCTCTTGAACCCTTGTTGCTGTAAGTACTTATCCAACCTCGAGTACCAAGCTCTTGTTAGGAATAGCATGTAGAAGATATCAATTAAATGTAGATAATCAAAGATTAAATAGAGAAATTAAAATACACATAAATAATAGAGAGAGAGAATTTTAACGTGGTTCACTCAAACTCGGGTTACATCCACCAACAGAGAGTCCAATATTATTATCCATAAAATCAAATTGATTACAACCAACAATCTTACAACTCAATACTGCTGTAATATGCTACAATACAATGTCAATGGAAACCCTAACCCTAAGCCTTTTCACCTTCTCCAACTATTTTTATCAAGACTTATGGTAGTTATACAACGTGGGTTTTTATATGTCTGCCCCCCTTCCAATTCCCCTGTTAATTAATTTGGGGGGAAAACACGCCGACAAAAGTGGGGAAAATTTAACCTCCAAGTTTGATTGGGCTCCATCTAACAACAATCTCCCACTTGGAGACTAATCAAACTCCAGACTATATCATCTCCCACTTGGAGACTGATCATAACACTACTGCCCCTATAGCTCCCACTGGAAATAAGCACTATAGACCCTGTTGTTCTGAATTTATTATTGTCAATCGTGAAGGCCAACTAAAGTTGAAGAGGAGCTCAGCTTCTCCCTTGTCACCGTCTTCATAAATATATCCATTGGATTGTCATCTATATGTATCTTTTCCAGCCTTAATTGTCCATCCTCTAACACCGACCGGATGAAGTGATACCTTAGCTGTATGTGTTTAGTCTTTGAATGCAAGGAAAATTTCTTTGCACGATGTATGGTACTCTAGCTGTCTGTAAAAAAATAACTTTCAGCTTGTTGTTTGCCCAATTCTTCCATTAAAATTTATAGCCATATCATCTCCTTGCTTGTCTCTATTGTAGCTACATGCTCTGCCTTCGTGGTGGATAAAGCAACCACCTTTTGTAACCTTGAGATCCAACTCACCGTTGTCCCACCTATAGTAAAGAAATAACATGTAGTACTCTACCTGCTATCAATATCCCTTGCCAAATCTAAGTCCAAATAGCCTTTTAAATCAGTATTAGAGCCCCCAAAACATAAATGTTTATTAGATGTACCTCTCAAACACCTAAGAATCCATTTTACCACATTCCAATGCTCCAATATGGGATTACTCATATACATGCTTATAACTCCTACAATATGTGCAATATTCGGTCTCGTGCATACCATGGCATACATTAAACTTCCTATAGCTAAAGCATATGGTACCTTTGACATTCTGTCTTCCTCTTGTGTCCTTGGACACATCGCCTTAGTCAATTTCAAATGACTAGGCAAAGGTGTGCTGATAGCTTTTGCATTCTCCATATGAAATCTCTGCAACACCTTTTCAACATAATCAGCCTTAGAGTCAATTTTATATTCTTCCTATCTCCACAAATTCTCATACCAAGGATTTGTTTTTCTGCCCCCAAATCCTTCATAGCAAATGATTTTGCTAACTGCTATTTTAACTCACTCATGTGATCCATGTTAGACCCTGCTACAAGCATGTCATCAACATATAAACATAATATAATGTAGCTATCATTATCCAACCTCTTAAAATAAAAATAATGGTTAGAATTACACCGGCTGTAGCCTTGCTCAACCATAAAACTATCAAATTTCAAGTACCATTGTTGACGTGCTTGTTTCAAGCCATATAAATTTTTCTTCAATCTACACACCAGTTTCTCCTTACCTTTGACCTCAAATCCTTGAGGCTATTCCATACATATCTCCTCCTCCAAATCACCATGGAGAAAGGTAGTTTTCACATCTAGTTGTTCCAAGTGCAAGTCTTCAGCAGCCACAATACTTAAAATGGTACGAATAAAAGTCATCTTAACAACCGGAGAAAAAATCTCATCAAAATCAATGCCCTTTTTCTGTGCAAATCCTTTTACAACTAATCTAGCTTCAAATTTGTTCTTACTTCCATCTTCCTCTTTCAGCCATAAACTATTTTTTTAGTAAAGCATTTTTACCTGCAGGCAACTTGCATAATTCCCAAGTCTAATTTTTCAGCAAGGAGTCCATTTCTTCTTCCATTGCATGCTCCCACTGAACCTTTGTATCCACCTACATAACTTCATCATACCCTTTCAGTTCACCAGCATCTGTTAACAAAATAGAATACAAAGAGGGAGAAAACCTTTCGAGAGGTCTACTTATCCTTGTTGACCATCTAACATTCACTGGAGTTTGTGGTATTTTTTGTTGCTGTTGTGGAGCATGAGGAACCACTGGAACATCACTGTACGGAGTATCATCTAGCACCACATAATCCTTTTCCTTATCTCATGTTGCTGCAATTGATCTTTGTACAACACCTTCTCATTGAATACAACATCCCTGCTTCTCACAATTTTTAGATTTTCAAAATCTCAAATCCTATAACCAAATTTATCAATGCCATATCCAATGAAGATACACTTTTTTGATTTTGCATCTAGCTTGGTTCTATTTTCATAATCTACATGTGCAAATGCTTCACATCCAAAGGTTTTGAGAAAAGAATAACTCACCTTCTTACTTATTTGTGCTTCCTCTGGAATACCACAACCTAAAGGAACTAAAGACCTCTGTTAATTAAATATACAATGGTATTGACAACCTCTACCCACATGTTTAAAGGAAGCCCAACATGCAATCTCATGCTCCTTGCATGGTCTAGTATTGTCCTATTCATACACTCAGCCACTCCATTCTCCTGTGGAGTCCCTGGAACCATTTTATGCCTATGAATTCCATTAAAGGAACAATAATCCTCAAATTCTTTGTTACAATACTCACCACCATTATTAGATCTGAGACATTTTAATCTTTTACTCGTCTCATTCTCAACCAAGCTTCTCCATTTCTTAAATGTTTCAAATACATCAAATTTCTGCCAAAGGAAATAAATCTAAACCTTTCTAGTTGCATCATCTATGAATGTAACATAATACTGAGAGCCACCGAGAGAAGATACTTGAGTTGGTCCCCATATATCCATATGCACAAGCTCTAACTTTTCATCTTTCTTTTGCTTCCCATCTTTGAGAAAACTAACTCTCTTTTGTTTGCCATACACACAACTTTCACAAAAATCCATATTAATATATTTTAGACCTAGTAAAAAATTCTTAGAAAGAAGTATCTTCATAACTTTTTCACTCATATGCCCAAGTCTGTTATGTCACAATGTTGTCTCAAAACCTACAACAACTATTTCAGTCTTTGCCTACGAACCCGCAACAACTATTCCTGACCCTGTTTGATTTTTCTTTACAACAACTGAAGTAGAAGGAACGGTATGAGTTGTACAAAGATATAAGGTGCCTACTTTTACACATTTTTCTACTATTAAGCACCTCTTGTAACCTTCTAATTTTTATCATTAAAAATAACTATGCAACCTTCATCACCTAGCTGCTATGTTGAAATTAAATTCCTACCCAGCCTTGGAACGTGCCTTACCTATTGTAGTAGCCAATGATTCCCATTTTGAAATTTAATCCTAATTATTCCCTTTCCAACAATATGAGAGGGTTTGTTATCTCCCAAATAACCAACCCAAAATCCCCTTGGACATTATCAAGAAAATAACTTCTATGGGGTATAGCATGAAATGAGGTCCCTGAATCTAAAACCCATGAATCATCAGCATTATATAGGGAAAGAATCAAAGTATCATATTTAGATTTATTACTTACCACATTTGCCTCCTTATTTCCTTCTTGTTTGTCTCCTTATGTATTCTTCCGAGACCAACAATCTTTCTTTAGATGACCAAGTTTCCCACAATACCAGCAATCCTTCTTTCCTCTAGATTGGGACCTCTTCTCTTTTGATTTTCCTTGTGACTTCCCATGACCTCCAAAACCTTTTCCTCTCTCCTTTGATTTGCCCTTGCTTTCTGCATTCAAAACACTGCCTGATGTGGATATTCCACCTGAGCTTTTCCTACAAATTTCCTCACTCAGAATAACACCAACGACATCATCAAATTTCAGCGTATTTGAACTAGAAACAAAGTTACTAACCTCCATTACCAAACTATTCCAGCTTTTAGGCAAAGAACATAATATCAAGAGAGCTCTAACTTCATCGAAACTTACATTTATAAAAGTCAATTGACTGGTAATTGTGTTAAACTCATTTAAATGATCAGTAACTGATCCACCTTCTACCATTTTTATATTAAATAAACACTTCATAAGAAATACCTTATTTGAACCAGAAGGCTTTTCATATAACTTTGCCAATGTTTGGATCAAATCATTCGTTGTCTTCACTTTTGAAATATTGAATTGCACCGATGGTGCCAAACACAAGAGAATGCTTCCCAGTGCCTTTTTGTCCAGAAGTCCCCAATCCTCGTCAGTCATTTCTACCGATTTCTTGGCTTTCCCTTGTAATGGCCTCCATAAATCCTTCTGATAGAGAGAATCCTTCATCTACATCTTCCATAACTAATAGTTCTACCCATTAAATTTATCTACCTTCAATTTACCCTCAATTGCCATTGGTCCCACTTAACCGTGAGACTCCCACTCAATAGTGAGACCTTCCTGCAGAGGATAATCAAACACAACCCGCTTTGATACCACTTGTTAGGAATAGCACGCAAAAGGTATCAATTAAATGCAGATAATCAAAGATTAAATAGAGAAATTAAAATACACAAAAATAATAGTGAGAGAGAATTTTAACGTGGTTCACCCAAACTCAGGCTAAATCCACCAACAGAGAGTCTAATATTATTATCCAACAAATCAAACTGATTACAACCAACAATCTTACAACTCAATACCGCTGCAATATGCTACAATACAATATCAATGGAAACCCTAACCCTAAGCCTTTTCGCCTTCTCTAGACGTTTTTATCAAGACTTATGGCAGTTATACAAAGTGGGTTTTTATATGTACGCTCCCCTTCCAATTCCCCCATTAATTAATTTGGGGGGGAAATGCGCTGACAAAAGTGGGAAAAATTTAACCTCCAAGTCTGATTGGGCTCCATATAAAAATAGCTATGGGAGCTTGCTTTAATCCATAAAGTGCCTTTTTCAATATGTAAACAAAATCCTTATGTTTTGTCAAAATGAACCCTTCAGGTTGTTCTATATAGACCTCCTCTTCTAGATTTCCATTTAGAAAAGTCAATTTTACATCCATCTAGTAAACTTTGAAGTTTTTGAAACATGCCAACGCCAAGAACATGCTTATGGCTTCTAACTGTGCAATAGGAGTGAATGCCTCTTCAAATTCAATTCCTTCCTCTTGAGCATATCCCTTGCATACTAATCTTGCTTTGTTTCTTACCATTTATCCTCCCTCATTGAGTTTGTTTCTGAAGACCCATTTAGTACCAATTACATTTTTATCTTTAGGCCTTGGAACAAGTTCCCAAGTTTCATTATTTTCCATTTGATCCAAATCTTCTTCCATAGCACCTATCCAATATTTGTCTTCACTTGCTTCCTTAAAATTTTTGGGTTCTATTTTTGAAAGCAAAGACAAATTTACATGCTCTAAATTCAATCTCCTTCTTGTCTTAATTTCACCTTCTTTGTCACCAATAATTAAATCATCTGGATGATTTCTTTGAACAAACTTGGATGGTGTCTTAGATGACATTTGTGTCGATGTCTTTATATTTATTTGTTCTACTACCTCATCTTCAATTTCTTCCCCTCCTTCCTCTTCTTTGCACCTTTCTTCATTTTGACATTCAACTTCTTGTTCCTTTTCTTTGTAGTAATTTTCTTCATCTACTTTAACATTTGCACTTTCAACAATCTTGTGCAGCCTCTTATTATAACATCGGTGAGCTTTAATTCTAGAGGAGTAACCAAGAAATATTCCTTCATCACACCTGGAATCAAATTTTCCCAACTCTTCTTCATCTCTCCTTATAAAACATCTGCTTCCAAATACCTTGAATTACTTCACTGATGCAGGTCTCCCTTTCCACAAATCATATGGTGTTTTATCATTATTTACCCCTAGTTGCCCACAATTTAGGATATAGACAACTATATAAACCGCTTCTCTCCAAAATGAGCCAGGTAGCTTGGACTCATTCAACATGGTCCTAGCCATTTTATGGACCATTACGTTCTTCCTTTCCACAACCCCATTTGTTGTGGAGTCCTTGCAGTAGAATATTGTCTTCTTATTCCATGGTTTTCACAGAACTCTTCAAATTCATTCGAAGTAAATTCTCCTCCTCAATCTATTCTAAGGCACTTGATCCTTTGACCTATTTCATTCTCTACTAAGGCTTTGAATGCCTTAAATTTGTCAAATGCTTCTAATTTTTCTTTTAGAAAAGTAACCCAGGTCATTCTTGAGTAATCATCAATCATAACATAAAGTATCTTTCACCATGCATACCTTTTGTTCTTGTTGGTCCACAGAGATCCATATGTATAAGTTCTAAGGGTTTCAATGTAGAGAATTCCTTTGTTTTGAAGCTTACCCTAGTTTGCTTTCCTTGTTGGCATTGCTTGCAAATGGCATTGGATGGCTTTGATATCTTAGGCATGTCTCTTACTGCCTCCTATTATTATATGGTGACTGATCATATTATAGCAAGGGCTATGGGTACCTGCAGCAATGTAAAACCTAAATTCTAGAGACTTTGTCAGTCGTGGACCCCAAAGTATTTAATAGGGGAGTTGCCTATTATTTAAAAAAAGCATCGGTAGTTATTTTATTTTTTGGCCAACATGTAAAAACCCTTTTTGTGTAACTGCCATAAGGCTTGATAAAAAGGCATCTTGAGAAGGTGAAAATCCAAGAGTCACATGGTTGTGATTGTAATGTAGCATTGCAACAGTATTGAGTTGTGTAGATTGCTGGTTGTAATAAGTTTTGTTGGATAATAATATTGGATGGTTGTGCTTTTGGATGTAGCCCATATTGGGTGAACCATGTTAAATCTATTGTGTTCATTCTTCATTGTTTATTTCCATATTATTTAAATCTACATATAATTGGTAATGCAGAGCCGTGTGATTTTAGTGAATTGGCAGGGAATTTTAGAGTTGAGTGGGAGAAATGGAAGAAGGTAAATTCAAGGTTGAGAAGTTCAATGGCCAGAATTATCAATTATGAAATATGCAGATGGAAGATTACTTATATCAGAAAGATTTGTGGCAGCCATTGCAAGGAAAATTGAAGAAGCCAGCTGCGATGCTCAATGAAGAATGGAAGATACTAGATAGAAAGGCACTGGGAACCATTTGGTTGTGCCTGACACCATCTATGACTTTTAATATTTCAACATCATCGACTACTGATGTATTAATGACAGTGTTGGAGCAGTTGTTTGAAAAACCCTCAGCCTCAAATAAGGTATTTCTTATGAAGCATTTGTTTAATATGAAAATGACTGAAGGAGGGTCGGTTACAGACCATTTAAATCATTTTAATACAGTCACTAGCCAATTAAATTTTGTAAAGGTGAATTTTGATGAAGAGGTGAGGGCTCTCTTGATTTTATGTTCTTTGCCAAAAAGTTAGAATAGCTTGGTCATGGTTGTAAGTTTGCCAAAAAGTTAGAATAGCTTGGTCATGGTTGTAAGTAACTCTATCTCTGGTTCAAATACATTAAAGTTTGATGATGTTGTTGGTGTTATCCTTAGCGAGGAAATGCAACGGAAATGCACATATGAGACTTCAACATCGGGTAATGTTTTAAATGTAGAAAATAGGGGAAGATCAAAGGAGAGAGGAAAAATCCCTACAAATTGTGGGAAGTCGCAAGGGAAGAAGGGAAAATCTCAATCCAGAGGAAAGAAGGATTGTTGGCACTGTGGAAAGCCAGGGCACCTGAAAAAGGATTGTTGATCTCAGAAAAACAAACAAGGAGACACACAATAAGATGACAATAAAGAAGCTAATGTTGCAAGTAATAAATTACAAGATGCTTTAATTATGTGTTTAGATAGTGCAAATGATTCTTGGGTAATAGATTTAGGGGCTTCATTTCATGCCACACCCCATAGGAAATATTTCCTAGATTATGTTCAAGGTGATTTTGGATAGGTATATTTGGGTGATGATGAACCCTGTCAGATTGTTCGAAAAGGGAAGATAAAAATTAAATTGCAGACTGGAAATCAATGGTTGTTGCAAGAGGTAAGGCATGTTCCAAATTTGAGAAGGAATTTAATCTCTACAGGACAACTGAGTAGTGAAAGCCGCATAGTTACTCTTTCAGACAAACTCTGGAAGGTCACTAAAGGTGCACTAGTAGTAGCTAAAGGTGAGAAGCTAGGCACATTATATTTGTGTACTGGCAATACTTATTCTACCCTTGCTGCTACAGAAATAGTTGTGGCAAGAACAACTATAGAAAAAGCTAATGCAGGGACAACTACAATAGTTGTTGTAGGAATAGCTATAGCAGTTGTTGTAGGAACAACAAGAACAAATACAACAGTGGCTGCAAGAACAACATAAACACTTACAACAATTGTTGCAAGAACAAATGCAGAACTGTGGCATCATAGACTTAGGCACATGAGTGAAAAGGGATGAAGATCCTTCACTCTAGAAAATTGCTGCCAGGACTGAAACAGATTGACTTGGAATTATGTGAAAACTATGTCTATGGGAAATAAAAGAGAGTCAGATTTATCAAGGTTGGGCAAGAGAAGAAGAGTGAGAAGTTAGAGCTTGTGCATTTTGATGTATGGGGACTAGCTCAAGTATCATCTCTTAGTGGCTCTTATTATTATGTTACTTTTATTGATGATGCAACTAGGAAAACATGGGTGTATTTCCTACAAAGAAAATCGAATGTGTTTGAAACATTTAAGAAATGGAAAGCTTTGGTTGAGAATGAGTCAAGGAAAAAGGTGAAATGTCTCAGATCTAATAATGGAGGTGAGTATTATAGTAGAGAGTTTGAGAACTATTGTTCATTATACAATGGAGTCCGTAGGCAGAAAACAGTTCCAAGAACTCCACAAGAAAATGGTATGTCTAAGAGAATGAATAGGACAATCATGGAGCATGCAAGGAGCATGAGGTTGCATGTTACACTGCCTTTACATTTTTGGGTAATGTTGTACATACTGTTGTTTATTTAATAAATAGAGGACCTTCAAATCCTTTGGATGGTGGTATTTTAGAGGAGGCATGGACAAGTAAGAAGGTTAATTATTTTTTTCTAAAATTTTTTGGCTGTGAAGCTTTTGTCCATGTTGACATTAAAAATAGAACCAAACTTGAAGCTAAATCTCTAAAATGTACCTTTATTGGATATGGGATAGACTTTGGTTATCGGTTATGGGATTATAAAAATCAAAAAATTATTAGAAGCAGAGATGTTATATTTAATGAGAAGGTCATGTATAAAGATCATCTGCAGGAAAAGAAACATGAACATGCAAGAAAGGAATATGTGGTGCTGGATGAGATTTCAAAAAATAAAATGTCATTGGTACCTAATGCTCAATAACAACAAGATATCCCACAAACTCCTACAAGTGTTAGACGTACTACAAGGTTAAGTAGACCTCCAGAAAGATTTTCTCTTTCTTTATATTATATCTTATTAACTGATTCTGGTGAATCTAAAGGTTATGAAGAAGTAATGTAGGTAGATGCTAAACAGCAGTGGGAGCTAGATATTAAAGAGGAAATAGATTCCTTGTTGCATGTTATGTCGTAAAATGTCCCCCTAGGACTTTTACCTCCTAATTTTAGCTCCTAGGTCCCTTAGATCTAATCATGCATGTTTAAAATGAATCCTAGAGCAAAATCCCCCGAAACCCATGTCAAATGGGGCTTCGGGGACACTCTTGAGCTTAATCTGGACCCAAAATAAGCCCCTGGACTTGCACACCCACACCCTAGTCCTACCCTATTTTTTTGGGGTCCCAAATTTGAATGTCATCTTGTGACTATTAAAAAAGTTTCCTTTGTCGGCATCTCAAGTTTGAATTACAAAAGTTTAGCGAGAATGCATATATAATCATGTTTAGGACATTATTTTACAACTAGATGAGTAATGTAAACTTGTGATCTTGTGCTAAAGGATACTTAAGGCTTTCATTGTGTTGCAGAGCAATATTGTGTTGTGTTTGTACTTGTTTGTTGTAGATTTGTCTTCATCAATCCATCTCCTCATGGCGTGAAAGGTCTTCATCTCCTCATGAGAGCTTCACCTCCGAGGTGACATCTACTTTGTGTTTCAATCAATTTATCATATTATTTTTTTTGCCTCTGTCCACCAAGGACACACACTCTCTATCTAACAATAGTGTTGGAAGGATTGAATTCCATTTTAGGGCTTGACCGAGGCAACCTCCTAAACACCACAACACCTAACCCCTCTCTTGTGATTGTAGGTGACAGGTGTTCGATCTTGCAGAGAGGAGTTGCAGGAGATCAGTGTAAAGCATAAAGATTCCAAATATGAAGAAAGCAGTGGAAAATATCCCTAATTGGCTAAGGGCAATCCCTCTTTCATCCTCCAGTTTGTCATTGTCGAAAATTTCTGAGCAGGGTACAGTCTACAACATATTTGGCTCCCAATCTCTAGAAAAAGTGCTACCTTGGACAAGGGTGATCCCTCTTTCATCCCCAAATTTTTTGCTTTCTGAAATTAAAATCCTGGTATGTTTCTAATCTGTATTTAGTGCCTTCTTGTGCGAGCATTTTGGGTGAGTGCAGGATCATGATGGGCCAAACACTACCCCTAAATGGCAATGTAAATGTGAAAAATAGACTTAAGTAACTTCATGTCAAAAATTGAATGAGTTATCTACATAATCTAGAAATAATGTAGTAATAAAAGTTGTAATAAATTGAATGTAGTTTATGGGCTACTACTTTTTTTTTGAAATTTTTAAAAATAGTTTGGTTAAAATTGGATATTTCAATGAAGCACTACTAAAATTTTTGAAAAACCATTAAAAGTAGGTGTCATTCCGGCCAACCTAAGTGTGAGAAAAATATAATATTTTTCTTCTATTATTTGGATTTAACTAAAGGACACATGAGCGGATGTGACACATATTTTTTTGATTTTTTTAAGTAAATAAATAATTATTTCTGAATTTTTTATTGTGACTTTTTAAAAATATTAAAAATTAATTTTCCAGCCAACCTAACTTGGTCAAAAATATATGAAACTCAAAAATTTTAAATTTTAATGTATACCCAATAAATCCTAAAATGTGACACATCTTTTGGATTTAAAAAAAGGATTAATATGTTGAAAGTTATGGATGTTTTTCAATATGTATATCTATCAGGAAATTAGACATAGTGTATGTAGAAAATTAATAATAAGTACCTATTAAAATTATTATGAGTTGTATATTATATGTTTAGAATATTAATAGCTTCCTCTATAAACCCTTTTCATTTGATTAAATTTAGTTACAAAAAAGTCTATCAGCTTTAATGATGAAATTGTGGAAAATTTTAAGATAACACTAAATGGGTGGTTTTGCAAGTTTCTTTGGCAAGTTTTGGGACTCCCACATGCCTAAATATGAGGTAATCCTATGGAATTATTAGAGGGAATCCATATTTGAGCTAGAAATATTAACATAATTTCCATCCAAATCTAAAAATTAGTCTAAATGTTAGCACTTTTTCATCCAACAAGTTTTTTCTCCATTGCCACTGTTTGGCCCATCATGATATCACACTCACCCATTTGTCGAGTTTCGTTCGTTTGTTTATGATTTTGCATAATTAGGGTTTTAACAAAATATCAATCTATTCTATCTTTCCAAGCATCTCATAGTGACATCAGACCTATAGTTGAGTCTTCTATCACAGTTGTGACTTAGCTCGATCTATGTCCTTGAATGTATGTGTGAAAGAAGGGTTTGATTGAGTCTAATTAACATACAATTTGATCATCCCCATTTTCATGCATAAAATTTTGGTGAACTTGTGTTTTTGTTAAAAATTGCATCTTGTTGAGTGTTGTAAATCAGATTTGCATTCATACATTTCATTTTCATCATTATACATTTGAAAATCTTGCATAAAAAATTGAAATATTTGAAAAAATAGGCATTTTTGGCTTGCATTAAGGCATAATTTGCACTATTTTCATTGTATTTCATTGAAATCATTTAAATATATGATATTTACATCAGATTTGAGATAAATTATAGTAATACATCATTCTATAATCATTTACCTTGCATTTTGGTGCAGGAGCACCAAGGAGACCATAAGGATCTATATCTTGTTTTTATGTTGTTCATGTTGTCTTGTTCATTCAATAAGGTCTTGAAGACCATTTTCATGCATTGTAATCAGGGCCATTGCAAATGGATGCCATGTTGATGTCAATAGTGTAGGTGGGGCAGTCATAAGTTTCTCATGATTGTAGCCTTTTTATGGCATATAGGAGGTAGTCATGGGTTGAATGCCTTGTCAAAGGCTTATCACTCTTGGAAAATTGTCTAAACATCCCCAACAAGGACAATATACTTGTAAACACAATACAAATCCACGTCATTAAGTGACAAATGTTGACAAAATAGGGCAGTGATGGTTGAAGAGCAGTTTAATACCTTCCCATCGATTAAAATTGTCTTCCAAGAGGTCTGTCAAGATGTATGCAGGCTTAAAAATCCTTGAACATGATCATTAATGTAAGAAAAGTAAGTTGGAAGGAGAAATAAGGAAGAAAAACTCTATTTTCTGCCATTTTACTGTTTCAGTCACTATTCCAGGTCGCCTAGTACGACTGTACGGATGAGTGGTGACTTCTTGATATGACTAATTGAAAGTACTGTGAGTAACCTTTCAAATGCATGTAATTTGAGTTCTTGAAACATTTGTAGAGCATATATATATCTGTATCTTTTTGAAAACGATTTGATAAACCCTCATCTAGGGTTTCTAACAGAAAATTATGGTTTCTTCTCCATTCCACTGATTCCAAACTTCCTAGATCAGTGGAATGGCTTCAATGATATTTGTTCTTTCATGTTATGTAAGAATTTTGGGTAGGGAACCGGATTTTGGGAAGTTTGACTAAGAAACCTAGCAAAACCATGTGCTAGGCAAGTGTAAAGAAGAACAGTCTAAGACAAATCTATTGCAGTTGGTGGTGGGGCCTCAAAACCTAAAAAAGTCTTGGTTTAGACATGAGATTGAGGTGTCTGACTAGTGCAGGAAGTTCTGTGAGTCTTTGGAAGGGTGGTTGCTTTGCAAAACAGGTCTAATTGGCCATAGGCTATAAAGGGAGTAGTTATAGGTTAGACCATATCGTCCAAAACAAGGCCAACCCAAATTGATATATGTTGAAGGAAATCCAAAAGGGTATCTTAGGATTGTCTAAGATTTAAGTTTGTAGGCCACCATAGGAAGTTATTGCTGACTGTTTCCATTTGGAGGGCTACAAGGTTTAGGACAGTCTTATGAAGGAAGTGGGTTTTGTAGGGTTGCAAGACTATATTGGATGGATGGGACATGTTGTCCAAGTTGCCTAAAGACCTTGTAGGTGTCTGCCCTGTCATGATTAAGTCATTTGAATGATATCTCACTCGAGCCTTTGGTATTGAGTTGTAAACCAATTTGTTGAGAGTTGATTAGATTCCTAGAGCCTCTACATCACATTTACATACTTTATTTGCTAGGATTTGCTTGAAATTTTGCATTTTTCATATAACCTAGTAATTCCTAAGGCTAGGGTTTGTAGCTAAAATCTTGTTTCAGATTTTACTACTCATTTTAAACACTCATTCAAATCTGATTTTGGACTGTAGTGTTTCATCATAGTGTGTTTTTGTATCTACATTTCAAATTTTGCATTTACATATTGTGTATTTCAACAAGTATATCTTACTCCTTGGGTTCATTTTATTAGTTTGTGCATTAAGTGTTGTATGCTTATGCATGAGTCTTATAACTCATTGTCCTAATAGAAATATCCCTCTAAGAAGAAGTCTTAGATTAATGGGTTCTAGTGCTCCCAATAGTAATGGTGTTCCTACATTAGAAAATCCATTGAACACCTACTTTACAAAAGGAGAAAAACAAACTTTGCAAGATATTATACCTCCTACAACTACAATGGAAGAACAAACATTTCATAATTTTGAAGATCCTATTGATGTGATAATAGATGTACCTGATGATCAAATAAACAAACTTGATAAGGAACTAGTTGATTTTCAAGCATTTGTGGAAAAAGAAAGGATAGTTGAAGAGGTTGTACCTATTATTCATAATCTAAGAGAGTTGTTAAAAGAAGGAAAAGATGGTGTTAATACACTACGTGGACTAGCCCATATAGTGCATAACAACATTATGATGGTAATTGAATGTGCAAATATTATTAATATGCCATCACCGATTCATATACAAGTATCGGCACCTATACCAACTACTGGAATGTCTACTTTTACATCATCAATTCTCACTACTAATGCACATGCTTGTAGTAATGCTACCACTAGTGTTGGAGTAACTAATGGCATTAATTCATAGATTTACAAGGCTGTGGGATTCAATTATCAAAACCTAGCACCTAGGGTGACTTCTTATATGAATAATCACTCTCAACCACCTCTTCATTCCACCTATTCTCAACCACCTCACTTACAATTATTCTCAACCACCTTCCAATCACAATTATTCCCAACCACCTTTCGTTACCACTCATAATCAATCACCTCAAAGTTTCATGACCACAGCTTCTAATTCTCAAACCACATTTCCTAATGATGCCCTCTTGAATCAACTCTTGCAAAGCATGACTTCCTTACAACAAAAGGTGACAAGCTTGACCAATGCTTCATCTCAACCTAGCATACCAACATACCATGCTTGAAATCCTCTATCATATGCAATCCTTAGAACTCCTATGCTTGATAAGTTTGAGACTCCTTACTTTGAAAAATATAGTGGTAAAGGTGATCCTAATACTCATGTGGCAGCATTCATGACTGTGGAATGATTTCTTCTTTGAAGAGGACTTGTTAGCAAAACTCTTCCCACAATCTCTCAAAGCTATTGCTTTAGAATGGTTTTATTCTTTACCTCTGAATTTAATACATTCTTTCTCACAACTCGTTGATCAATTCTTACAGCATTTTCAAGCAAACATTAGACCTCAAGTCTCATTGATTGATTTAGTTCATTGTAAGCAAGGTCTGAAAGAGAAGCTAACTGAGTTTATCAGTCGATATCAAGCTCTATATGCACAGATTCAATACTAGATGAATGATGAGGATGTTCAGAAGGTGTTTATTACAAATCTACAACCTAACATCCATGATAAGATCCTCTTGATGAAGTATAGCTCTTTTCAACATTTATGCATAGCCCTTCGTGATTACCAACTTTCGTCTAGTCAGTATGAAAATCAAAACTCATCATCTCAAGTTGGTCAATCCACAACTGGACTTTCACAAAACAACTTTAAGAGGAATAACAAGAATTTTATTGAAGTAAATGGGCAAAATTCAAACAATTTTCAATCACAAGTGTCTGCTACTAATAATCCAAAGAGGGCACCATTTCAGTTTCAACAACAACAAAAATAGTTTACTCCAATATCTAATTCACTACATTCTATTATGAATCAAGTAGTGAGCAATAATCTCATGAAGCTTCCTCCAATCAAACCATTGGATAGTAATAGAATGAAAGGACCTCACTTTGATGCTAATGCTTTCTATCATTATTATCGACAATAAGGGCATGACACTGAACGATGTATGTGTCTCAAACATGAAATTCAAGACCTCATCGACTCGAATGTAATACAGGTAACTGGTGTGAATCATAGAAAAAATAAGTCAATTGCCCCTCCAAATCAGAATTTATAGATCTTTACTAATCCATTTCCTAAGTATAGCGACAATAATATGGTAGAGCAAAATACAATAAAGCAAGAAGATGACTATCTTGATTACGATGAAATAGTTGGTATGATAGAAGTGGATAAGGAGAAAATTGAAGATTCGCCTCATCCATGGAGAAAAGGTATCTATGTTGAGGTTCCTCCGACATTATCCTTTCAAGGATTGGGAGTTAACCAAGATGCACTAGATTCACAAATTGAACAACCGCGACAAGATATTATGATACAAGGAAAGGTTGCCACGGTGGAAAATACCCCATTCCGCCGTGAAAAGCTTAACAAGAAATCAAAGGATTAGAAAAGAACAAGACAATTATCATCAGTGGGAAATAGCAATAATTCCCCTCCTCACAAGCAACAAAAGATTTCAAATATACAGGGATTTGAGAAACAAGCACGGCATGATCGTCCTGACAATAAGAATCAATCAGGTATGAACGACTTACACTTTGTACAAAACTTGATGGAGCACCTTTCAAAGATGCTCACAAGTTTAGACTCTTCTTGGATAAAATGCAAATATATATCTATATATGTGTTGTGTTTGCCCCATAATGTGTTATGTGTTGTTTAGGCCTCCTTGGATGACCCTTGATACTCTTGTAAGGTCAAGGATATTGGGAGACCACCTCTGTTGTGATCATTCTTCTATTTGTATCATCATTCTTCTATCTTGACTCTCCTCTATTTTATTATTGTGTGTTGTGCCTTAGGGGCGTAGCATTATAATTGATGACTTGGGGGCATCCTCCTATGCAGTGTTCCTAAGGCACTTGTTCTCCTCTCTCATTTTATTGTTTACCTTCTTCTAGTGATTCTACCTAGTTGGTAAATGATGAAAACAAACAAATACTAATACAGACCATGTGTCCCTTCAACAAGCAAAGAAAAAATGGACCTAGTCCATACATGATGACGAGGTTCATACATACATACATATATATATATATGTATATATATATATATATGTATATATATATATGTATATATATATATGTATATATATATATATATCTGATGCTTGACTAGTAGAATCACTCTGTGTGATGTATCATCTTGTGGCATTTCTTGTGACTAACATTTTACAATCTGCTCTTGCACACTTTGGTTGGTATCTCACCTTGTTGCTACACTCGGTTCTGAGGTACCTGTAGTATAGCCTAATAGTTATACTTAGTTCCGACCCCATAGTATAGCCTTGGTCCTTGATGTGACTATTTTCATGCATAGATTTTATGATGTGATATGCTTGTTATCTTAGAGTAAGATTTTCTAACCATCTTGTTGATTATCTTAAGCAAATCATATCAATGTGTTTGTGGGAACATATGACAATCGTGAGCACATGTCGCCTTGGGTGCATGGGCTTTGTGAAAGCTCTTGTTCCCTCGCGTGTCTTCTCTCTACCTTAACGTGCTTGATATCGGTACACGACATCAAACACCTTAAGGCAGGGGTATATATAATGATATAATTTGTCTAATGATTTTGGTACTAACGAAGCGTGTTTGTAAGCCCTCCGTGAGGTGGGATAGCATATCCCTTTATCAAAGAAGCCCTCTATGTGAGGTGGGATAATGTATCTCTTGAGCTAGTGCGTATCCTTTTATTCAAAAGCCCTTCTATGAAAGTGTAACATCTCATTCCATAATGCCCAAAAATTAACATAAAATTTCATCTTAATTAAGAGATTAGATAACAACATGATTATATCTATTTCAAGTTAAACAATAATGATTCACTATCATTTCATCAACTAAGCATGTTATTCTAAACAGAATATAACAAAACTTACATTTACAATAATCATTTACATAATCCAAGTGAATAACTTTCACTATGTATGTACAAGTTATGCTCAAGGCATCATATATCAAATTATACATTACAATTGACTATCAAGTCATAAAATAAAAAATACTGTATCTAGAGCATAAGACATCTATCTTCATAAGCCTCAACTTGTCTCATGCTTGGGAAGGAGATCATCATCTTGGTGCTTTTCCACCAACCACAGACTTGTAATCCCCTTCTCAACTTCCTAACTAGAAGTGGCCCTACCCTTCACGGAAGGGTTAGATATTAGGAATCGTTGGGTTAGCCATCTGAGTATCTAGTGTTGTGTCCTTCATAATGTCTCTCAGTCACACAACTATAGATCCACTTAACTATGTATGACTCTACTGGAGACACTATGCCATCTAGAGCATTGTGGACTGACAATGCATGTTGAGACAGATGCATTACTTTGGCCAAAGATTTGCATACATGTACGTTACGCAATGAACATCATCATATGTCCACCACCCTAACTCGACTTAGAAGTTGTCTCATCCTACGGTAAGTTTGGTTTGACCTCTCTCTCTAGGTCTAATACACATAGGATCAATTTGATTCATAGTCCACACTAGGACTATCGACTCCCATCTTGGTATTATAATGACTTAATGAATTACTTTCATAACAAGGGACTTGTGACTCCTCGTCCCTTTGTCCCATTTTCAAATCATATTAAAGTCAACTAGATTCACCAATCTAGGTCTCCCATGGTTTACATATCCATTATGGGTCACCATATAGGTTAAGATTTCCAATCATAGTACCATAGGCATTCTCTACCTTATCTAGTCATAATGGTTTCATAATGAAAGATAGTTTAATTTCCCCATGTGAGTTTAATGATAACATTCTCCCCATAACAACTAAAATAGGGGTCTTTGTATACCATACCTTTTTCCTTAGTCAAGGTTAGAAATAATACTATTTGGTCATTATAATAACCCATTATGCATTACTTCAGGTTTCATTTTCATAATAATGCAAGACTCGGGTGGTGCTTTAAGCACAGTTCAAAGTTAGGATTTATTGTCCATCATCATAGCTTGTAAAGGTTGTCTCAGCCATATGCAGGCCATATCATTAATTATGTTATTAATGCCCAAGTTTTGCATTTCCATATCATGAGCACTATCGGAGCTACTTGTGGTGCAAGTCTGAGCATTGAACATTATTATTATTACCCACGTCGGTATCGAACGTGCAAATGGTGCAATGAGGATTAGGCTCAGCCTTATCGACCTTGAGCTTAGTTTCAACAATGATAACAAGTATATACTAAGCCCAGCCTAGTTGCCTTGAGAAAAAACATTGATAAAGATTACAATGTGTGTTTTAAGCTCGGCCCAGCGGCCTCGAGAAACAACTTTAACAAAATATTATCATGTATATGTTAAGCTCGGCCTTTTGGCCTTGAGCCATAGTCATTTAAAGACTGTCAAAACAATATGCTTGGCCTTTCGGCCTTGAGCCACTTGAAAGGAAAGTAGAGTGAGGAATACGCCTTCCTAATACTAATCTTCAAGGAGAGAGATACAGAAATTTACAAAACTTTGCAATTACAGTTCATTTAAGATGCACAAACAAGAATAACGGAATAAACAATAAAGATTGAACACCAGATTTTACGTGGGAAAACCCTCATAGGAGAAAAAACCACACACCAAATCAAGATCACTTATATTACAATAAAATTTCAATTATATACAAGTTACAGAGTTGTGCTCTTTCAAGTGTCGATTCATAGAACAAATGCGACAGCTTTTTGTACAATTCACTCTCGAAACATCATATATCAACTCAATGCACTAGTGCATTAAAATATAGACTTCACACAAGTGTTTCAAGAAGCCCATCGCTTCAACTTCCACACTAGACAAAACCATTACAAAACATTTAATTGTCTTTAACCGTTGTTTTCAGTTGTTACCGCCATACCGCAAGACCCTTTCTGACTAGCCGTAGGACTGCAGTTCACTTCCAACTATACCGCACTACCATAGGCTAAAGACTTGTCTTCTACAGAACGACGAGATTTACCATAACACCACAGGCACACATTACTAGCCTTCGTGGGGTGGTGGGATCTATACCACACCACCACAAGCCATTTCACGGGCTTTCATGGGGCTACAGTAAGACCCACACACCCGTAAGCTTCTCCACTGGCTATCATAGGGTGGCAGAGTAACTCTCGTTCTACTGCCAGTACATTCCACAGATCACTGTGAGGTTGTGGTAGGGTACTGCACTACCGCAATTCACTTTACTAAACTCTGTGGAGTGGCGGTAACACTATACTACTACATGCTAGTTTACAGACTTCCACAGGAGCACCTCACTAGACTACACCCTACGATACTACGGTAGTTGCTCCCTGTGGTAAACCCATGAATGTAAAACCTTGGAAGTCTAAGTTTGACGGTAACTAAGCGAGGGTTTTAATAGTGAGTTTGAGACACATTCTCAACATTCTCCCACTTGACGAAGAACTCACTAGACCCCTTCAAATGCTTGAAGTCTCTGAACATTCTAGGCCCCAAGGCCCATCAAACTGGTACATTACTTGAACTTATCTATGCTCACAAGCTTCGTCAATGCATCAAAAATATTTACCAGAGTATCCACTTTTTCTAGAATAACCTTTCCATCCTCCTCCATATCATGAACAAAGTGGTACTGCACGTCAATATGTTTCATCCTGGCATGGAAAGTTGGATTTTTCACCAAACAAATGGCACTCTGACTATCATAGCAAATAACAATTTGCCCTGCATCAAAACCAATATCAGAACACAGTCTTCTAAGCCAAATGGCTTCCTTACAGGCATGATTTGTTGCCATGTACTCCACCTCAGTAGTAGATAAAGTGACTACAACCTATCGCTTGCTCATCCAGCTAACTGCACCACCAAACAACATGAATACATATCCATTGGTGGATCTTCTACTATCAATGTCCCCTACCTAATCAGAATCCACATATCCATGAATGCTAACTGAACTTTGAGATCCAATAGAGTAACCATGATAACACAAGGCATACTTTAGAAGTTTACCCTTCAAATACTTGAAAACTCTCTTCACAACATCCCAATGCGGCCTTCTTGGATTAGCCATAAACTGACTAAGCACTCTCATTGCTTGGGCAATGTCTGGCTTGGTACAGACCATTGCATACATTAAACTGCCAACTACACTTGCATAAGGCACCCTGGTCATGTCCTCCATCTCAGTAGGAGATTTTGGACAATCTTCAACAGAGAGTTTCATTCCCTGCAACACTAGAACAACTAACTGCTTGCAATCTGTTATATTAAACCTGTCTAGGACAGAATCTATATACTTGCTTTGGCTGAGCCAAAGTTTTCTATTTACCCTATCCCTTCTAATTTCCATCCCCAGAATATACCTTACTGCACCTAGATCTTTCATTTCAAACTGTGCTGACAATTGAGATTTCAATTCAGAAATCATACCCTTACTATTCCCAATGAACAACATATCATCCACATACAGGGAAATAATAAGAAGATGACCATTTTCAAATTTAAAATAAACACAATGATCTGACTTTGATCTCACAAATCCCAAAGACAACACATACATGTCAAACTTCTGGTACCACATTCTAGGCAACTATTTCAAACCATACAGAGATTTCTTTATTTTGCAAACCAAGTTTTCCTTACCTTTTTCAATGAAGTGCTCTGGATGGGACATATAAATCTCTTCCTCAAAATCACCATGAAAAAACATTGTCTTCACATCCATCTGCTCAATTTCTAAGTCATATGCTATGGCAAGCGACAACAGAAATCTAATAGACATCAGCTTAGCTACAGGAGAAAATATTTCTCCATAGTCAATCCCCTTCACCTGGGAATATCCTTTCTTGACCAACCTTGTTTTATGCTTCTCAACACTGCCATCAAGACCAATCTTCTTTTTAAACACCCATTTACATCCAACAAGCTTTCAACCTTTAGGCAAAGGTACTAGATCCCACGTTTCATTCTTCTTCAATGACGTCATTTCCTCATTCATGGATTCCAACCAGGAATCTGAATCAGACATACCCAGAGCCTCTCTAATAGTCCTAGGCTCATTAGTGTTAGCAATCAAAGCATAGGAAAAACTGGAATCCAACATAGAATAACCAAACCTTTTAGGTTGCCGCTTCTCATGTGTAGACCTCCTCACTGGCTAAGGCTGACGTTCTTCATCCTGTTCAGAATTTTCAGAACTACTTGAGCTCTCCTCACTAACAAGTCCACTAGGAGTACGCAGTTCATCCTTAGCTGGAGTAAGAGGAATTTCAACTACCTCCTTTTCTATTTCTTTCACCTCTGGCTATAGATCAACTATAGAAGGTTTCAGCTCATGGAAGATCACACTTCTACTATACATCACCTTCTCTATAACTAGGTTCCAAAGCTTGTACCCTTTCAGACCAACTCCATAACCGATGAAGATACATTTTACAACCTTGTTTTCCAATTTAGATGTCTTTTCACTAGGTACATATGCATACGCCTCACATCCAAAGACTCTAATTTGTCTCGAAGAGGGCTTCTTACCATACCACGCTTCCATAGGTGTCTTGTCCACGAGCGTCGAAGTGGGAGATTGGTTAATCAAGTAACTTGTTGTAGCCACTACTCAGCATACTTCTCGCCCTTTCTATTAGCATTTTATTCATCCTTTCTGCAACTCCCTTTTACTGTGGAGTGTAAGGAGTTGTCCTATGTTTTTTAATTTCATGATCCTTGCAAAACTTATCAAAATCTGCAAAACAAAACTCACCGCCATTATCTGTCCTCAAGCACTTAATTTTTCTACCAGTCTGATTTTCTACCAAGGTTTTAAATTCCTTAAATGGAATGAAAACTTTAGTTTTACTTTTGAGAAAATAAACAATTGTCCTTCTTGAATAATCATCTATGAATGAAACAAAATACACAGATTTCAATAATGAAGGAACATTAACTGGACCAAATACATTAGAATGAATATAATCCAAAATTCCAAAAGATTTATGAGGACTAGAATAAAAAGAAACACGGTGTTGCTTTCCATATATGCAATGTTCACAAAAATTGAACTCAAGATTACAGTCATCAAGCACTTCAACCAGATTTTTATTTTGCAAGGCTTTTGAGCCTTTTTCACCAATGTGGCTGAGTCTTTGATGCCACAACATTGTCTCCTCCACTGGGAGCTTCATCTCCAAAGAATTAGTGCCCACAGAAACAACATCCTCCTTCTCTAAATGATTAGATTTACTTGACTTTGTAGAAGCACTATTACATTGAACTGCATGTGCATCTAGCTTATACAGAGTACCTATTTGTGCACCCTTAGCTAGCACATAGAGCCTCTAGTCATTCTACAAACACCATTAGAGAAAGAGACTTGTACACCAACATCATTAAGCTTACTTACAGAAAGTAAACTTCAAACCAAACCTGGTATATGAATTACACCATCAATTCCCTTCACTCTTCCATCAGGAAACTAAATTCTGACTCTTCCATGGCCTACAATTTCCAAGTGAGAATCATCGCCCAGATACACCCTTCCACCAGCATACTTCTCATACTTTGAGAACTAATCCCTATGTGAGGTCATGTGAAAGGACGCACTTGAGGCAATCAACCAAACATCGTCTGATGCCTGAGTCACCAAGGTTGCTATGAAGGCATCTACATCACTCTTAGAAGAATCATTATCAAAAGAGTTGTACTTCTTCTTCTTCTTCTCCTCTTTACAATCTTTCTTGATGTGTCCGATCTGCCCATAGTTCCAACATTTCACTTTGGACTTTTTACCAAGAGACTTTGATCTCCCCTATGACTTGGATTTAGACTTCTTGTCTTTTTTCTTGCCTTTCTCCTTTCTTCTGCCTCGAACAGCAAGGGCCTCCTTGGCCATCTCAGAAGATTTCCTCTGCATTTCTTCTGACAACAACGATACAACCACATCTTCCATCTTAAAAGTGGTTGTAGTACTCCTAATAGCCATTACCAAGTGATCCCATGTGTCACACAATGAACACAACAGGAGCATGCAATGATCCTTGTCTTCTATCTTCACACCTACAGATGCCAATTGAGCAATGATCATATTAAACGCATTCAAATGATCTGCAATGAACACTCCTTCCTCCATCTTCAAATGATACAACTTCTTCCTTAGAAACTTATTTACCAAAGATTTCCCTTGATAAATGTCACCAAGCTTCTTCCACAGAAGTTTCGTTGTCTTCTCTTCATGGATGTTCAAGAGAATTGAATCAGCCAAGCATAATCTGATCAAACCCTTGGCTTTTTGGTCCATTGAATCCCAATCATCTTGTGAGGTTGTTGATGGTTTGTTAGAGGATACTACAGCCCATAACTCACGATCCACGAAAAAATCTTCCATTTTGAGTTTCCAAAATTCAAAGTTGCCACCGTTGAACTTCTTAATCTCTATTCTTCCGGATGTGCTCGCCATCTTAAATTTGCAATAAGATTTCAAACTAGATTTCTCTGCAAAACTCCCACTGAACAAGATCAGCACAAAAAACCCATCTTACACACAAGGACAACAAAGCTGGCCAAGCTCTGATACCAACTGAAAGGAAAGCATAGTGCATAATACACCTTCCTAATACTAATCTTCAAGGAGAGAGATATAGAAATTTACAAAACTTTGCAATTACAGATCATTTAAGATGCACAAACAAGAATAATAGAATAAACAATAAAGATTGAACACCAGATTTTACGTGGGAAAACCCTCACGAGAGAAAAACCCACACACCAAAGCAAGATCACTTGTATTATAGTAAAATGTCAATTACATACAAGTTACAGAGCTGTGATATTTCAGGTGTTGATTCACAGAATGAATCTGGCAACTTTTTGTACAATTCACTCTTGAATCATCATATATCAACTCAATGCACTACTGCATTAAAATACAGACTTCACACAAGCATTTCAAGAAGTCCATCACTTCAAATTCCACACCAAACAAAACCATTACAAAATGTTTTAACTATCTTTAACCATTGTTTTCAGTTGTTACCGCCATATCGTAGGACACTTTCTTACTAGCCACAGGACTGCAGTTCACTTCCAACTATACCACACTACTGCAAGCTAAAGATTTGTCTTCCGCAAGATAGTAAGATATACCACAACACTGCAGGCACACATTACTAGCCTTCAAGGGTTGGCAGGATCTATACTGCACCACCGCAAGCCATTTCATGGGCTATAGAGGGGATGCGGTAAGACCCGCACACCTACAAGCCTCTCCATTGGCCATCGTGGGGTGGCGGGGTAACTCCCGCTCTACCATCGACACATTCCATGGATCATTGCAGGGTTGCGGTAGGGTCCTGCACTACCGCAAGTCACTTTATTGACCTCTGCGGGGTGGTGGTAACACCACACTACCGCACGCTACTTTACAGACTCCAACGGGATGGCGGTAAACACCACCAACCCGCACCTCACTAGACTACACCCTATCATACTTCGGTAGCTGCTCCCTGCGGTAAACCCATGAATGCAAAACCTTGGAAGCTTGAGTTTGACAGTAAGTGAGCTAGGGTTTTAATAGTAAGTTTGAGACACACATTCTCAACACCGCTATAGATAAAATTTTATATGGTGAGGCTCAGCCTTTACAGGCCTCAAACCACTATATATCAAAGGTTTCTAAGTTTAATAAGTTCAACCTTAAACGGACTCGAGCCACAACAGTCAATGGTAAGAAGTTTATAAAGAAATATACATGCTATACGATAATTCAACATAGTCAATACCAATAGTTGCAGAAAACAATTAAGGGTTTGATTATCACACTATCATTCTACCTGAATGAACTCGCTTTCTGCTATCTTGAGCGACTCATCATCTGTTCTTTACTTGCTCTGTTCTTCTTTCTAAATGTAGAGAGTACCCTTAATGTCAATTATCCTGCCAATAAGTCCTTAGCAAGATTGAAAACAAAGCTTATAACCTGCCTAGTTCGACATGCCGAGCATGTTAGGTTTTGCCACCCCACTCGGCCAGCCTGCCTAAAACTTAGGGACCCATCACGCCCATACTCGTTGTTAGTAAGTTTTGGGTGAACTAAAACTTACAAAGGTTTAGATTACTACAAAATCACTCCCTACTCGAGGGTGACAGCCGCCACATCAAAAGATTAAACATGATAGTTTAATAAGAATTCGATAATAGACTTATATAAACTTAGGATAGTATTAATCCATGCATCTACCTAATGTATGGTAATACTTATCTAAACAATATGTTAGTTTCAACATCAACTCTTTCATAATGATGGGATCAACATGCGATTTAGGGGTTGAGCATCATTCCCCCTTCTTCGTTAAACCTTGAATGCAAAACATACCAAAATAATAGATTCGTAATCTCAGATCATAAATATTTTAAGAAAATAAGGAGAAGATACTCTGACGCATAGCAAGACTATCACTCAACTTGAATCGACATTCTAAGAATGTTATTGGGTTGAGACGATGCGACATTGTCAAGATGGCTTAAATCGATAAGGCAACACAAAAGGACAAAATCAACTATCAAGGGAGACTTACACCACCTTACGAAGGTTCACAAAGGCATTCTGTCTGACACTTAGATGACTAATAAACCCCTTTTTCTTGACATCTAACTCTTCCTCTAGGATGATACTCTCCTTCCTTCTTCGAAGGACATTACATTTCTCTTGTTCACACTCAAGACCATAAAATCATGATCAGTGCATCATCATCTATTTCACAATTCAAATTAATTTAACATTCATATGAACAAATAGTTTCGTAACTAACTATCATCAATCATTAACCTCGTAATCAAAGATTAAATCAGATATTTTCACAATATCAAATCAGTTAACTATGATTAATCCTCCTGATTACCATGCAAGGTTAATATTAGGTCTAAATGTAAGCTGGGGATGTAACATATCTCCCCCCATGTGAATCATTGTCCCCAATGATTAATTGTCTTAAAAGTTAATCAACACAATAAGAAAATGTTTCAAAAGCATAATAAATAAGTTTTTCAGAAAAGATGAGGAAATCTAGCATGAAAGTCATCATAATTTTCCCAGGTGGCGTTTTCCTCTGCATATTGGTCCCACTGGACCTTGAACTATATAATTTCTTTGTTACGTAAGTGTAGCTTATGCATTTCAAGCACCTTAATGGACTCGATCACCACCACTCTTGGGTCCTTCACCTATAGAGCATTCCAATCAAGCATAGGAATTTGATTATCAACAATATTAAACTTTTTCAAATATGAAACATGAAACACATTATGCATCATGTCAAGAGATGGCAGTAGAGCAATTATGTATGCTACTGGGTTGACTACCTCTAGAACTTAGAAAGAACTCATGTATCTTGGTGCCAGTTTAGACATATTTCCAAATTTAATGGAACTTTTATGAGGTTTTACCCTTAGGAGAACTTTCTCTCCCACTATGAAATATCTTTTGATGTGCTTAGCATCTACATAACTCTTTTGTCTATCATTGGCTTCCGCTAGCCTTCTCTTAATCATATGGACTTGTTCTTCCATCTCTGACAGCATTTCTGGACCAAAGCTAACCTTATCTTCCAGCTTGTCCCAGCTTATAGGGGTTTGGCACTTCCTTCCAAATAATGCCTCAAATGGAGCCATCTTAATAGCTGAGTGATAAGAATTATTGAAGAAAAATTCCACTAGAGGGAGATAATCCTCCCATTCGTATTGTTGATGCATGCAATAAATCCTCTGGCACTTGGTTCACTCTCTCAGTTTGTCTATCCATTTCAGGATGATAAGAAGAGCTTATATTCAACTGGGTTCCAAGTGAAGAGAACAAGGTTTGCCAAAACTTTGATGTCATTTATGCATCCCTATCTGAGATGATTTTCTCAGGAATGCCATGTAGTCTAAAAATATCTTGAACAAATTTTTGAGCAATGACGAGTGCCCCATCCATCGAGTTCCCAAGTATAAAATGAGCGGCTTTGGTGAGTCTATCCACCACAACCAAGATAGCATTGTGCCTGTTCCTTGACATAGGAATCCCTTGCACAAAGTCCATGCTTATAATTTGCCATTTCAACTCAGGAATTTCATGAGGGTATAAGAGTCTTGTCAGGTGATGATGTTCCACCTTCACTCTCTGACATTCCATACACATAGCTACAAAATTTGCAGCATCCCTCTTCATTCCTTTCTAGAAATATAGGGGTTTCACATCAGTAAGTAACTTTGTTACTCGAGGATGCCCAGAATATGGTGCAGAATGAACCTCTTTCCATACCATATTCCTTAACTCTACTAAATTAGGTGCATACATCCTTCCTTTAAACCTTAATAACCCATCAGGTTCAAGGTTGAATCCTTCATATGTCAGATTCTGGGGGTTTTCTTCAAAGGCTTGTTTTACATGCTCATAAAACTCTTCTCCCTTAGATTTTTGTAACACCTGATTCCTAAAATTAGAATGTATGGAGATCATGGAGGAGATGTGTCTTATCCTACTCAAAGCCTCTATCACTCAATTTTCTTTTCCTTGAATATATTTAATCTCGAAATCATAATCCAAGATGAATTCCAACCATCTTCTTTGTCAAGCATTAAGATGTGGTTGACTGAATAGATATTTAAGTCCTTGGTGATCTATTTTCAGGTCAAAAGGTTCCCAAGTAAATAGTGTCTCCACATTTGAAGTGCATGAATGACTACTGCAAGTTCCAAATCATGTGGGACATAATTTTTTTCATAGTTTTTCAGTTTACGCGATTCATACGTGATGACCTATCCATCCTGGACTATTACACCACCTAAGCCTTATCTTGAGGCATCAATAATGACTACAAATTGACCCTCTGGCTCAGGTACTTTCAAAATTGGTCCTGAAGTCAATTTTTCCTTCAGTAGGTCAAAGGCCTCCTGGCACTTATCTGACCACTCAAATTTCTTGCCTTTTCTCTGCAAGGAAGTTATAGGATATGCAATTTTAGAGAATTTTTTTACGAACTTATTGTAATAACCAACGAGGCCCATGAAACTTTGGACCTCATGAACATTTCTTAGTATCAGCCATTCCAAAATAGCCTTAATCTTAGTTGGGTCCACAGCTATCCCCTTAGCTGAAATTATGTGGCCCAAGTATTGTACCTCCTTTTGAAAGAAAGTACATTTGGAGACCTTTCCATACATTTTATGCTCTCTCAAGCTCTAAAGAAGAATTCTCAAATGCTGTAGATACTCTTCCTCATTCTTAGAATAGATTAGAATGTCATCAAGAAACACTAAGACAAACCTATCTAGACAATCCCTAAACACACTGTTCATAAGATTCATAAATGTTGTCGGTGCATTCATCAATCCAAAAGATACGATAGTGAATTCATAATGCCCATACCTAGTTCTAAAGGTTGTCTTATGGATGTCCTCATCCTTCAACCTCAATTGGTGATATCCAGACTGAAGATTGATCTTAGAAAACACGGTTGCAACCCTCATTTAATCGAAAAGATCATCGATGTGAGGTAATGGGTATTTATTCTTAATGGTTGTTTTATTCAACATGTGGTAATCTATGCACAACCATAAAGTGCCATCTTTCTTTTTCACAAATATGACTGGTGCTCCCCATGGTGACACACTGGGTCCAATCAACCCTTTATCTAACAACTCCTATAATTGAGCTTTTAGCTCCATTAATTCTGTAGTGGTCATTCTATAGGGAGCTTTAGAGATAGGTTCTGACCCAGGAATTATATCAATGGAGAAATCAAAGGCTCTTTTAGGAGATAATCCCGGTAGCTCATCCGGAAATACATCCTCAAAGTCTCTAAGGAAAGGATACCTGTCCATATTTGATCTTTCTTGACCTATGGACTCCTTCTTCCCAACTTCATTATGTTTCTGAGATTCATAAAACATTAAGTCATCTTGGAAATAGGTTTCCTTAGTCTCATTTAGTTTTTCCATTTTGATAGCAAAATGTTGGCACCCTTTTCTTTGAGCTCTTTTCATTTGTAGAGCAAAAATTTGTCTTAGTTTGACTTCCCTAGGTTTCCCTTGAAGAAAGACTTGATTTCCTAAATCATCCAGACACTCTACTGTTTTGGCATAACAATCCACTTTGGCTCGATGTCTCCATAGCCAATTTATCCCTAGGATAACATCATACGAGCCTAGTGGGGCTACATAAAGATTTACTTCCATGCAAAAGCTTGGAAGTTTGACCCTAGCCTCAAACAAACATTGCTCTACATGAGCCTTGGTGTGATTTGCATACTCTACATGCCATGTGTTTGCCATGAATCGAACCTTTCTAGGAATTTTACTAGCAATTTTAGGGGAAAAAAAGCATTCGGTAGCACCAATATCAATCAAAATTGAAATCAGAAGTCCAAATAAAATACCTGTTGTCTCAATGGGAGTTATTTGGTATTCATCTTGCCTGTTGTCCAAGGCTGCATGAATGCTTTGCTAGAACGCTGCTTGTTGAGAGGGTAGAGGGTTTCGTCTTGGTTGTGCTCCCCGCGTCTTATTAGGACATTGGTTGGCATAATGATCTTTGCCACAAGTGTAGCACCCTCCCGCTAGTCCCCGCCTCTCCTAAGGTTTGCCAGAATTGTCTCCATTCTTCTTGGAGTAGTTATTGCTCTTTCTCTCTCCCTTAGACTTAGTTTTCTTATGCTTGGTCCCCTTATAATTTTTCTTAGAATAATCTTGCTTCTTCCCCTTTTCTTAGAGGATTGCAAGGATTGAGGCCAATTATATCTCTTTCAGTTTCTTTCTCTATAAGCCAACATAGCTTTTAGTTTTTGTTCCTGTTTGATGGCCTTTTCATAGACCTAGTCCATTGTAGTAGGACTGTGAACATCAACCTCACCCCCAATCTAAGCGTTCAACCCCATTTTGAACTTTTGAATGCAGAATTTCTCATCTTGTTGGTACTGCAGCACATACTTTAGCAGTCAGGTGAATTTTTCCCAATATTCATTCACAGACATATTAGCCTATTTTAGATTCTGAAAGTCAATAAGTTTCTGATCATAGAGCAGTTGAGGCAACCATCTTTGCCAAAAAAGTTCTATGAACTTGTCCCATGTAAGGCTTGTAGACCTCAAGCCTGGTTCCATCTTTTTGTTCATCCACCACATGGATGCTTCACCCGCCAGCTGGAATGCTCCCCATACTTCTTTAATGACCTCATTATAATTTTTGATTTCAAAATATTTTTCCATCTCTGTAATCCATGCCTCCGCGACATCTCCACTTACGGATCCATCAAATTTGGGAGGCATGACCTTCCTCATGTCTCAGGATAGCTCCAAAGCCATATCGCTCCTCCTAGTCTCGGAGTTGTTTTCTTCATTCTCACTCTAGGTGGTGTCATTATGACGTTCCTCGTCATCACCCCCATCATAGGCATCCCGCCTAGGTCCTTGTCGACCCCTGACCTCTTGTTCCAGAGTTTCTACCCTCATTCTTGTTTCTTTCAACAAATTCAGAATCCGGTCTAACTTAGATTCGGAGTGCCCTGAAGGTGCTTCTTTATCCTAGCAATCTCCCGTCCTAGTTTTAATCTGAACCTTTATTGCAATCTACTTCTTCCTGAAGTTTGCAGATTAATCACGGATTAGTTTTTCCATGTCAATTCATTCATTCATTATACAAATCTATTCTCATTCATGTAATCTTTAACAAGAAAGGAAAGATTGTCAAAATTTTGCCATTGATTTGTAGTTTTTATTGGATTACATATAATCCACCAAAATTACAAAATTGTTTTTACACCTTGCTATTGCAAGTCATTTACAGTTTGGGATAACTTCCCATATTCATTTCTCAACCTTGAGATTTATCATTTCAGTCTTAGGAGGTGTGGGTACACACAGGTACTCCTTCACAATCTCCTTAGGTACATCATAATCCTAGGATTATTTTCCACAGCTGGTGCTTTAGGTGTAGAGGGTTCTATTGATGCATCGGTAGAGTTAGGGGTAGCCATCCTTTCTGCTTTCCTTAACTCTTGCTTGATGCATTTCATGGCATCAGCGAAGGTTTCCTCATCAATTAACCATGCTCCTACTAGGTAGCCAGTCTATTCAAGTTTCCTCATCCTTGAGGCTCATTCTTTCAAGACCTTTTGTTGATGTATGTAATGTCCATGTTACGTTACCTTCTTTCCAGGTGTTGTTCTAATCTTTACCATTCTGGCAAAGAACGTCAAAACATTAGCATCTGTAAATGTTTGATACAAATAATCATCCGGTAGTGAGCTCATAGGTCCATGTATTGAACCTAGCTGCTCTGATACCATATGTAACATCTCATTCCATAATGCCCAAAAATTAACATAAACTTTCATCTTAATGAAGAGATTAGATAACAACATGATTATCCATTTCAAGTTAAACAATAATGATTCACTATCATTTCATCAACTAAGCATGGTATTCTAAACAGAATATAACAAAGCTTACATTTACAATAATCATTTACATAATCCAAGTGAATAACTTTCACTATGTATGTACAAGTTATGCTCAAGGCATCATATATCAAATTATACATTACAATTGACTATCAAGTCATAACATGAAAAACACTATATCTAGAACATAAGACATTTGTCTTCATAAGCCTCAGCTTGTCTCATGCTTGGGAAGGAGATCATCATCTTGGTGCTTTTCCACCAACCACGGACCTGCCGTCCCCCATTCAACTTCCTAACTGGAAGTGGCCCTATGGTGCAGGGGCACCTATCCTACAGTGGCCTACATAAGGCAGTTAGTTAGTTAAGTCTTGTTGATGTTTCCAAGAAGGTCTTATAAGACCAATGCAATGTAATAAGGTCTAAATTGACCATGCTTTTACTATTTTTAGATAGTTTGTTGGATAGCTGTTCAGTTTGTTAGTTAGTTATGGTTCCCAGCCGCTTGGAGGCAAAATCAGTACTACTGCTGTGAGTAGTTAAATACCCACCTAGATCAGGTCATTTGAGAAGGGGAGAGAGACATACTGAAAAGTTGTATCGTGCTATTGGAAAAATAGAGTACTGTAATTGCATTTTTGAAATTCAATAAAGATTCTGTGTGTGTTTTGTTCATTTGGTTCTACTGTGTAATCGATCTGTTGCTTTGATTGGCCGGATGGGTTCGATTATCCATTCCATCGGTTGATTCATAGAATCGGTGGAATGGCTGTGTATATAGTAGTTAGGGTTTTTGTTTTCCATTTTATCTATGCTAAAGTTTACAGGATCGGGTCGGAGATGCATTGAGGAACCCTAGCATGCATATGTGCTAGGTCGTGCAGGTTGAAAGGGGTTTGAGAAATTGTCGAATGCATAGTAGTGTGAAAGATATAAGTTAGACGGCAATGAAGACCGGTGATCACAGATCAAGGAATGCATGTACAGAGCTATCGGCGTGAGGGGGCATATCGGCGGAACAGTTAAAGGTTGAGCCAATAGTAGGAAGCTTTGCCGATGAAGGACTTGGAGTTGGCATCGGAGGGACAATTGGCAAGTGTTGCCAAAGGAATGATATCGGCGAATCAGCGAAAGATTTTTGTTGGCTTCCGATGAACTAAGTCTCACCGATGGTCGTGGGGAGCAAGGGCTTCATCGGAGTGAGAAGTGTTTCAGCGTAAGACCTAGAGCAGTAGCCAATAGTTCATGTCTTAGCGATGGGGATGTTGATGTCGGTGTGAGGTGAAGGCATTGACAGGAGATTCAAGGAGTTCACCGATAGTGGGAGTCCCGCCGATAGGCAAAAAGGAGAGTCTTCATTGATAAGGAGTTTGGCGTTGGCGAGAGTGGGTGAGAGGTCTGACCGATAGGTGTGTTAAGGGGATGGTATCGGCATAAGGTAGGTGATCGGTGTAGGTCGTGTTTGGATAGATGTCTCACCGATAGGCAAGGAGATAACAAGTGGAGGCTTGTATGTGTAAACCGTAATATATGTAAGGAACATACCATTGCTATAGTGCATGGGAAGGATATAGTTAGATGCCAATAGAGAAGGCATGTACCATGGGGTATGCATATGGACAAAATGCATTTACGTTCACTCATGAATGTATGTTAGGGTAATGTAGGCATAGGTGATAAGTGGCTCTGCATCATAGTGGTATCAGAGCTCAGCAAAAGGTCTGGGTTGTTTGTGTGTTGATTCTGTCACTGAGAAGACAAAACTAGAGAAAGGTTGATAGAGGTATTGACAAAGTGTGAATGTTTATATCAGACAAAGAAAGTGAAGAAGGGGCTAGCGATATGCCTCCAAAGGGGATGACCACCAAGGTGGCCAAGAAATTCAAGGAGATGGAGGATCTGATCAAGACTAGAGTCAAGGAAGCACTCCAGGCTGAGTTGAAAACCTTAGGAAAAGGCAAGAAACCAGACGAGGGGTCTAATGGAGAAGAAGAAGATAGGGAAGAGGAAACAACCTCAGCATAGACAGACATATCTGTCGATCAGAAACAATTTTTGGAGGCTATAAAATCGATCGGTAAGGAGTCGTCTGAATCAAGAATGGAGATTTCGATGTTCAGCGGAAAGATGGACGCATAAGAAGTCATTGAATGGATTGAGGCTTTGAACAATTACTTCGAGTACAAGGAGGTACCGGAGAATAGGAGAGTCAAGTTTGCAAAAATGAAATTGAAAGGTGCTGCACTCACGTGGTGGAACTACACCCAGGGAGAAAGGGTGAAGAGTGGCAAGAGCATGATCTCATCTTGGAGTCGGATGGTAGAAAGGATCAAGGCTTAGTTCCTACCAGCAGATTATGAAGTGCAGACATATAGGAAAATGCAGAATCTCAGACAGAAGGATATGGATGTATCCACCTATACAGAGGAATTTCACAAATTGTCTCTAAGATGTGGACTTACTGAGGATGAGAAAGGAAGAGTTGCCAGGTATATTAATGGCCTGAAGTATAGCGTGCAAGATGAGATCACCATCTTAACACCAGAAACTGTGGACAAGTGTTTCCAAGTGGCACTGAGAGTAGAAGAGAAATTGAAGAGAAGACAAGAGTAGAATAACAGAGGAAGAGGCAGCAATATGAGGGGAAGAGGATCAGCCCCTACAATAAGGAAAACTAATGAGAGTCAAGAAAACATTGGTAAAGGACAGGAACAGCCTGATTTCAGAGGTGGATGGAAAGGTACAAAAGGTAGATTTGGAGGAGGAAGAGATTCTAATACATTTTTAGGAAAGTGTTACACCTGTGGTGAGTTTGGTCATCCATTTTTCAAATGTCTAGAAAGACAAGGTTCATCATCCAGAGATGATAGAACGAATGACAAGAGAGTACAACTTGTGCAAGAAGAGAAGGTAGAGGAAAGTGTGCAAAGTTCAAACACTTATCAAAGAGATAGAGCTCTTGATAATTATGGATAACCTGAGGAGGGCGAAGCATTGATGCTAAGGAGAATCAACTTGAAGACATCCAAGGAGATGATACAGAGGAGAGCACTTTTTCAGACTAATTGTAGAAGCAAAGGCAAAATATGCAAGGTAGTAATAGATTCTGGTTCTACAGATAATATGGTATCTCATAAGATGGTGGATAAACTGAATTTAGAAAGGATTCCACACCAAAACCCTTACAAAGCATCTTGGGTGAGTGATAGTCAATCACTTTTTGTATGTGAACAGGCATATGTTGATTTTCAGATTGGAGAATATCATGATAGAGTTTTGTGTGACATTTTGCCCATGGAATGTTGTCACCTACTGCTGGGTAGGCCATGGCAATTTGATAGGAGGGTACTGTATGATGGGTATGCAAATACCTACACCATCAAGAAAAATGGTAAAACTGTTGTGTTGATACCATTGCAAGAAAATGCTGAAGCAATGAAGACAACAAAGATTATTTTGGTAGGTAAGAAGGAATTTGTGAAGATGCCTACAGCCCTAGGCATAACAGCAGTTGATGATATCTCAGGGAAAGGAGATCAGAGTTTGAAGAAAGGTGCAGTTTTGACTGACAGGGGTCAGCAACAGAACAAACAACAAGTTTATGAGTAGCCACAAATTGATTGGCAAGACAAGGATGTGATTGTAGTTGGGACTATTGTTTGTCCTATACCAGTTAAAGAGAAACCAGATTTTACAGCAGTTGAAGAAGCAATTACCAAGGTTATTCACCCAGCTGTTCAGACAGAGGTGATAGGCAGAATGATTGGTAAATATAGGGTATGTGTGGGAAGATCCTACATTGACAGGCATGAGGGTTTACTTGCAGGACAGCAAGTTGCAGTTCAGAAATCTTGGAGCAGCCTAGAGACAGCAGAGTATAAAGCTGGAACAGGTCAGAGCACTGCTATGGCAAAGAGTAAAGCTGGAATTTTTCCACAACCTAACTCATGGGACATGAGTTCTTTTTCTATTGGGGAGTATGGTGCAGGGGCACCTATCCTATAGTGGCCTACATGAGGCAGTTAGTTAGTTAAATCTTGTTGATGTTTCCAAGAAGGTCTTATAAGACCAATGCAATGTAATAAGGTCTGAATTGACCATGCTTTTACTATTTTTAGATAGTTTGTTGGACAGTTGTTCAGTTTGTTAGTTAGTTATGGTTCCCAGCCGCTTGGAGGCAAAATCAGTACTACTACTGTGAGTAGTTAAATACCCACCTAGATCGGGTCATTTGAGAAGGGGAGAGAGACATACTGAAAAGTTGTATTGTGTTGTTGGAAAAATAGAGTACTGTAATTGCATTTCTGAAATTCAATAAAGATTCTGTGTGTGTTTTGTTCATTTGGTTCTACTGTGTAATCGATCTGTTGCTTTGATTGGCCGGATGGGTTCGATTATCCATTCCATCGATTGATTCGTAGAATCGGTGGAATGGCTGTGTATATAGTAGTTAGGGTTTTTGTTTTCCATTTTATTTGTGCTAAAGTTTACAGGATCAGGTCAGAGATGCATTGAGGAACCCTAGCATGTGTATGTGCTAGGTCGTGCAGGTTGAAAGGGGTTTGTCGAATGCATAGTAGTGTGAAAGATACAAGTTAGATGGCGATGAAGACTAGTGATCATAGATTAAGGAATGCATGTATAGAGCTATCGGCGTGAGGGGGCATATCGGCGAAACAGTTAAAGGTTGGGCCGATAGTGGGAAGCTTTGCCGACGAAGGACTTGGAGTTGGCATCGGAGGGACAATTGGCAAGTGTCGCCGAAGGAATGATATCGGCTCATTGGCGAAAGATTTTTGTTGGCTTCCGATGAACTAAGTCTCACTGATGCTCGCGGGGAGCAAGGGCTTCATCGGAGTGAGAAGTGTTTCGGCCTAAGACCTAGAGCGGTAGCCAATAGTTCATGTCTTAGCAATGGGGATGTTGATGTCGGTGTGAGGTGAAGGCGTCAGCAGGAGATTCAAGGAGTTCGTCGATAGTGGGAGTCCCGCCGATAGGCAAAAAGGAGTCTTCATCGATAAGGAGTTTGGCGTCGGCGAGAGTGGGTGAGAGGTCTGACCGATAGGTGTGTTAAGGGGATGGTATCGGCATAAGGTAGGTGATCAGTGTAGGTCATGTTTGGTCGACCGATGGATAGATGTCTCACCGATAGGCAAGGAGATAACAAGTGGAGGCTTGTATGTGTAAACCGTAATATATGTAAGGAACATACCATTGCTATAGTGCGCGGGAAGGATATAGTTAGATGCCGATAGAGAAGGCATGTACCATGGGGTATGCATATGGACAAAATGCATTTACGATCACTCATGAATGTATGTTAGGGTAATGCAGGCATAGGTGATAAGTGGCTCTGCATCACCCTACCCTTCACAGAAGGGTTAGATATTAGGAACCTTTGGGTTAGCCATCTAAGTATCTGGTGTTGTGTCCTTCATAATGTCTCTCAGTCACACAACTATAGATCCACTCTAACTATGTATGACTCTACTGGAGACACTATGCCATCTGGAGCACTGTGGACTGACAATGCATGCTGAGAGGAATGCATTACTTTGGCCAAAGATTTACATACATGTACATTACGCAATGAACATCATCATATGTCCACCACCCTAACTCGACTTAGAAGTTATCTCATCCTACAATAAGTGTGGTTTGACCTCTCTCTCTAGGTCTAATGCATGTGGGATCAATTTGATTCATAGTCCACACTGGGACTATCGACTCCATCTTGGTATTATAATGACTTAATGAATTACTTTCGTAACAAGGGACTTGTGACTCCTCGTCACTTTGTCCCATTTTCAAATCATATTAAAGTCAACTAGATTCACCAATCTAGGTCTCCCATGGTTTACATGTCCATTATGGGTCACCATATAGGTTAAGATTTCCAATCATAGTACCATAAGCATTCTCTGTCGTATTTAGTCATAATGGTTTCATAATGAAAGATAGTTCAATTTCCCCATGGTGAGTTTAATGATAACATTCTCCCCATAACAACTAAAACAGGGGTCTTTGTATACCATACCTTTTTGCTTAGTCGAGGGTTAGAAATAATACTGTTTGGTCATTATAATAACCCATTATGCATTACTTCAGATTTCATTTTCATAATAATGCAAGACTCGAGTGGTGCTTTAAGCACAGTTCAAATTTATGATTTATTGTCCATCATCATAGCTTGTAAAGGTTGTCTCGGCCATATGTAGGTCGTATCATTGATTATGTTATTAATGCCCAAGTTTTGCATTTCCATATCATGAGCACTATCAGCTCTACTTGTGGTGCAAGTCTGAGCACTGTTATTATTATTACCCACGTCAGTATCCAACGTGCAAATGGTGCAGTGAGGATTAGGCTCAGCCTTATCAACCTTGAGCTCAGTTTCAATTATGATAACAAGTATATACTGAGCTTGGCCTAGTGGCCTCGAGTAACAGCATTGACAAAGATTATAATGTGTGTTTTAAGCTTGGCCCAGTGGCCTCAAGTAACAACTTTAACAAAAGATTATCATGTGCATGTTAAGCTCGGCCTTCCAGCCTTGAGCCACAGTCATTTAAACACTGTCAAAACAATATGCTCAACCTTTCGGCCTTGAGCCACTGTAGATAAACTTTTATATGGTGAGGCTTGGCCTTTACAGGCCTCGAGCCACTATATATCAAAGGTTTCTAAATAGGCTCGGCCTTAAACTGCCTCGAGCCACAACAATCAATGGTAAGAAGTTTATAAAGAAATATATATGCTATATGATAATTCGACACAATCAATACCACTAGTAGTAGAAAACAATTAAGGGTTTGATTATCACACTATCATTCTACCTGAATGAACTCGATTTCTGCTATCTTGAGCGACTCACCGTCTGTTCTTTACTTGCTTTGTTCTTCTTTCTGAACATAAAGAGCACCCCTAATGTCAATTATCCTACCAAGAAGTCCTTGGCAAGATTGAAAATAAAGCTTATAACCTACCCAGTTCGGCATGCTGACAATGTTGGGTTTTGCCACCCCACTCGGCCAGCCTGCCTAAAACTTAGGGGCCCATCACGCCCATACTTGTTGTTAGTAAGTTTTGGGTGAACTAAAACTTACAAAGGTTTAGATAACCACAAAATCACTCCCTACTCAAGGGTGACAGCTGCCACATCAAAAGATTAAACATGATAGTTTAATAAGAATTCAATAATAGACTTATATAAACAATATGTTGGTTTCAACATCAACTCTTTCATGATGATGGGATCAACATGCGATTTAGGGGTTGAGCATCGCTCGCCATTCTTCACTAAACCCCAAATGCAAAACATACCAAAATAATAGATTTGTAATCTCAAATCAGAAATATTTTAAGCAAATAAGGAGAAGATACTTTGATGCACAGAAAGACTATCACTCGACTTGAATCAACATTCTAAGAATGTCATTGGGTCAAGACGGTGCGACATTGTCGAGATGAGTTAAATCAATAAGATGACACAAAAGGACAAAATCATCTATCAAGGGAGACTTACTTACACCACCTTACGAAGGTTCACAAAGGCATTCGGTCTGACACTCAAATGACTAATAAACCCCTTTTTCCCGACATCTAACTCTTCCTCTAGGATTATACTCTCCTTCCTTCTTTGAAGGACATTAGATTTTTCCTGTTCACACTGAAGACCATAAAATCATGATCAGTACATCATCATCTATTTCACAATTCAATTTAATGTAACATTCATATGAACAAATATTTTCGTAACTAACTATCATCAATCATTAACCTCATAATCAAAGATTAAATCAGATATTTTCACAATATCAAATCAATTAACTATGATTAATCCTCTTGATTACCATGCAAGGTTAAGCTTAGGTCTAATTGTAAGTTGGGGATGTAACAGAAAGGTGGGATGATGTATCTCTTGAGCTAGTGCAGATCTTTTTATTACAAAAGTCCTTTGCAGAGGCAAGGTTGGATCTTGAGACTATCCTCCCTGAAGCGTGTTTTTGGCAGTTGTTGTGGCATAAGCCCAACTGTCAGGGGTGTTTGCAACGTGTTTGATATGGTGGGACTTAGAAATAAGCTCCTTCTATCGCCCATGTGTGCTGTGTTTAAGACATATAGTATGTCTATGGCATGTTATACGACGCTTGTGTATTCCGTGTGTTTTCCCCTTGTGTAGTATAAAGGGTGCGGCAATGAGTCCCCTCTACACTTGGGTTTTGTATGGCATGTTTTCCCCCTTGTGTAGTGTAAAGGGTGTGGCGATGAGTCCCCCCTACGCTTGGGTTTTGTATGGTGGGTTTTCCCCCTTGGTGTAGTGTAAAGGGTGTGGCAATGAGTCCCCCCTACATTTTGGGGTTTTGTGTTGCAATTTTATTTCCATACATATATATATATATATATATATATATATAATGAAAATGAAAATGTTATATCAATGTATTCATCGTGTTTTGCATGTCTTCAATACTATCTTCTTCATGTCTTGTGTGCTTCCTACTATCTTCACTGTGTTTTGCATGTTTGTGATGTGTCTTCTAGTGCTTACCTGAGGCTGGGGCTAGAAATAGTTCCTCAATCTTTGTGTATGCCTTAGCTTCAAGTGCTCGACGTGTTTGATGTGTTTTCAACTGTACTTTAATGCATGTATGGGTCGTAATATCATACATACATTAAAGTGGGGGCTAAATGTTATGTCGTAAAATGTCCCCCCAGGACTTTTACCTCCTAGGTCCCTTAGATCTAATCATGCATGTTTAAAATGAATCCCAGAGTAAAATCCCCCGAAACCCATGTCAAATGGGGCTTAGGGGACACTCTTGGCTTAATCTAGACCTAAAATAGGCCCCTGGACTTGGGCACCAACGCCTTAGTCCTGCCCTATTTTGTTGGGGTCCCAAATTTGAATGTCACCTTATGACCGTTAAAAAGGTTTCCCTTGTCGGCATCTCAAGTTTGAATTACAAAAGTTTAGCGGGAATGCATATATAATCATGTTTAGGACTTCATTTTACAACTAGATGGATAATGCAAACTTGTGATCTTGTGCTAAAGGATACTTAAGGCTTTCATTGTGTTGCAGAGCAGTATTGTGTTGTGTTTGTACTTGTTTGTTGCAGATTTGTCTTCATCAATCCATCTCCTCATGGCATGAAAGATCTTCATCTCCCCGTGAGAGCTTCACCTCCAAGGTGACATCTCCTTTGTGTTTCAATCAATTTATCATATCATTTGCTTTTGCCTCTATCCACCAAGGACATGTACTCTCTATCTAACAACGATGTTGGAAGGCTTGAATGCCATTCTGGGGCTTGATCGAGGAAAGCTCCTAAACACCACAACCCCCAACCCCTCTCTTGTGATTGCAGGTGACAAGTATCAGATCTTGCAGAGAGGAGTTGCAGGAGATCAGTGCAGAGCATAAAGATTCTAGATCTAAAGAAAGCTACAAAAAATATCCCTAATTGGACAAGGGTGGTCCCTCTTTCATCCTCTAGTTTGTCACTATCAAAAATCTCTGAGTAGGGTATAGTCTACAACATATTTGGCTCCTGGTCTCCAAAAAAATGTGCTACCTTGGACAAGGGCGATCCCTCTTTCATATCCAAAGTATCTGCTTTCCAAAATTAAAATCCTGGTATGTTTATAATTTGTAATTAGTGCCTTCCTATGCGAGCATTTGTCGGGTTTCATCTGTTTGTTTACAATTTTGCATAATTAGGGTTTTAGGCCTAATTAGATTAGGGTTTTAACAAAATATCAATCTATTCTATCGTTCCAAGCATCTCATAGTGACATCAGAACTGTAGCTAAGTCCTCTATCATAGTTGTGATTGAATCTAATTAACATACAATTTGATCATCCCCATTTTCATACATAACACTACAAAATCAGACTTAGGACTAAGTCTAATTACCTATAGGTAAAAGACCTTTTCCAAACAAATGGGTTTACAAGTTGAAGGAAGAGGAAGGAGGCAAGAAAAGATATAAGGCTAGACTCGTGGTAAAAGGTTTTGCATAGAAAAAGGTATAGATTTTGATTAAATATTTTCTTCAGTTGTAAAAATGACTTGTATTAGGATTGTTCTATGTCTTGTGGCTTTCGAAGACTTGCATCTTGAATAGCTAGATGTAAAAATGACTTTTGTCCATGTGGATTTGGGGGAGGAGATATATATGGAACAACCACAAGGTTTTGAGGTCAAAGGTAAGGAGGACTTAGTGTGCAGGTTAAAGAAGAGTCTGTATGGCCTAAAGCAAGCACGTTGGCAATGATATTTTAAATTTGATAAGTTTATGGTTGAACAAAGTTATAGAAAATGTCATTTTGATTATTATGTTTACTTTAAAAGATTGGATAATGGTAGTTATATTATCCTATTACTTTATGTTGATGACATGCTTGTTGTTGGGTCTAATATGCAACATATTAGTGAGCTTAAGCAGAAATTAGCAAAGTCATTTACTATGAAGGATTTGGGTGCAGCAAAGCAAATCCTTGGTGTGAGGATCACTCGAGATAGGAAAAACAAAAAAATATTTTTGTCACAAGTGAGTATATAGAGAAGGTGTTGAAAATATTTAACATGCTGAATGCTAAAGCAGTTAGTGTTGGAATCGTTTGCCGTTGCGCCAAAAGCTTGAGCTATCAATGCTCGCTACAAATGCCAGACTTAACCTAGATCCACGGGAGGCTCACTACCATGTCATGAATCCTGAGGTCAGCGTTGAACGCCTCACTGATAAGGGAGCAGCTCACTGCCAACAATCCCCCCCTCAATGCAACCCGAGGGATTCAAACCCATGACCCATGGCTCTGATACCAATTGTTGGAATTGTTTGCAGTTGCGCCAAAAGCTCAAGCTATCAACGCTCGCTACAAATGCCAGACTTAACCTAGATCCATGGGAGGCTCACTGCCATGTCACGAATCCTGAGGGCAGCGTTGAACGCCTCACTAACAAGGGGGTAGCTCACTGCCAATAGTTAGTACACCTTTGCCTAGTCATTTTAAATTGACTAAGGATATGTGTCCCAAGACACAAGAGGAGGAAAAAAATTATCTAAGATACCATATGCATCAGCAGTTGGTAGCTTGATGTATGCACTGGTATACACAAGGCCAAATATTGCACATGTTGTTGGAGTTGTGAGCAGGTATATGAGCAATTTGAGAATGGAACATTGGACTGCGGTAAAATGGATTCTCAAATATTTGAGAGGAACTGCTACAAAGCAACTCTGTTTTGGATGAACCAACACTACTCTCAAAGGATATGTTGATTATGATCTAGCGGGTGATATAGATAGCAGGAGGAGCACTACATGGTATGTTTTTACTGTAGGAGGTACAACAATTAGTTGAATTTCTAGACTGCGAAATGTTGTTGCACTTTCAACCACTGAAGCTAAGTATGTAGCTACTACTGAAGCTAGCAAGGAGATGATTTGGTTACAACAATTTTTGGAGGAATTAGGCTAGTAGCTGGAAGATAGCTCATTGTATACTAATAGCCAGAGTGTCCTTCATCTTGCAAAGAATTCAGCTCTTCATTCAAAGACTAAACACATTCAACTCAGGTACCACTTCATCCAGTTAGTTTTGGAGGATGGGCAGTTGAAGCTTGAGAAGATTCACACAAGTGAAAATCTTACAAATATGTTCACGAAGGCTATCACATGGGAGAAATTGATTTCCTCATCAATTTTCATTGGCCTTCTTGCTTGATAAAGGTGGAAATGAGGAACCAGCTAATCCAAGCATGATATCTAGTGGGAGTTATAGGTGTAGCGGTGATGCTTCAGGATCAGTCTCCAAGTGGGAGGTTGTTTGGTGTGGAACCTGATCAGTCCCCAAGTGGAAGATTGTTATTATATGGTGACTGATCATGCTATAGCAGGGGTTGCAGGTACCCGCAACAACGTAAAACGTAAATTCTGGTGACTTTGTCGGCCACGGACCCCAAAGTATTTAATAGGGGAGTTGCCTATTATTTAAAAAAGGCATTGGTAGTTATTTTGTTTTTTGGTCGACATGTAAAAACCCTTTTTGTGTAACCACCATAAGGATTGATAAAAAGGTGGTTGGAGAAGGCAAAAATCCAAGAATCACGGTTGTGCTTGTAATGTAGCATTGCAGCAGTATTGAGCTATGTAGATTGCTGGTTGTAATCAGTTTTGTTGGATAATAAAATTGGATGGTTGTGTTTGTGGATGTAGCCCACATTAGGTGAACCACGTTAAATCTATTGTGTTCATTCTTCATTGTTTATTTCCATGTTATTTAAATCTGCATATAATTGGTAATGTGTAATTGCTCTGGTTTGCCATTAAAATCCTAACACCTCCTTGCGACTAATTTTGACAATATTGTCAAAGTTTATGTGACCCATCCTTCTATGCCACAACCAACTTTCATCTTCTTGACTTATGCAACATTTTTCACCTCTTATCTCACTAAGTACATAAAGATTTCTAGTAGATATATTAGTGTCAACAATTAGTTTCCCTACTTTCTTGATTTCACACCCTTCTACATTAAATGTGAGAGTGTGCCCTTGATCACACATTTGGCTCACACTTAGAAGATTATGTTTCAGTCCTTCAACATATAGAACATTCTCAGTTTTTGTCTTGCCATTGTCCAAGCTAAGGATGAATTTTTTCGGATATCTTTGTTGTTGCATTATCATCAAACTTTACAGTTCCACCATTCACCTTTTTCAAGGTGATAAATTTATTCTTGTCACCTATCATGTGACTAGAACATCCACTATCAATGTACCACTGGTCTCCTTCATTTTGAGCGTGTAGAGCGGTTTGGACTAGCATGGATTTTTCTTCTTCCTTCTTCTTTCTCCAAATTTTTGAATTTTCTTCTCTATGTTTATTCATTGTCTCTTCCTTCTTATTCTGTTTGGGAGGTTCTTCAAAAACACTCCTATAGAGCTTTGTTGTATGCCCATTTGAATTATTGAACTTGTAACATATAGTATTAAAATCCATTAAGGGGGCAAAGGAGTTGTAGTTTCTATTTTCAAACCCATAAGAACCATTATTTTTATTCCATGTATTATTGCTTTTGGTATAATTTCTTGTACTCTTATGATCAACATTCATTCTTGCAAATGCTCCATAATTCATTACTTTATAACTAAAGTTATTTCTTGCATGCATTTTGTAATCTATTTCTTTATGTCCAAATTGATTTCACAGAAAATAGTAACCAAAGAAAGAAGGATATAACCTGGTTATGTGAGCTTGCATAAGAGGAAAGACCCTTCTGAACATGTTGTTCTTAGTTTTTGTAGGTGTGCTTGACTTTTGAATCTCCTTCTTTTTGTTTATTTCACTTTTGACCGGACTTTCAAGAACATAGGCCCCTTTGATTTTTCTTCATTTGATGATTGTGATGTTTTTGAGCTTTGACCCTTTTCATAGCCAAGACCTCTTTTGTTAAAGACTCATCCAAAATTTTAGTACTCCTCTCATTTTTCAAACTTTGGTTTAATTGAGTATTTGTTTTTTCAACCTCCTTTCTTAAATACACAATCTTGGATTCAAGTTTCTCACAATTTTATTCCCTTTTCTCTATTTGGACCTTCAGATCTAAGATCAGCTTCTCTAATTTTCCTTTGAATTCACTATCATCTTGAATTTTCTCTTTTAGGATTCGATTCTCTTTTCTATGTTTCTTGATATCACTTAGGGCGGAAATCAATTCTGCTTCTAGATGAACCACTCCTTCATCATCTTCTTCTTCTATATTTACATCAATATTCTTTTATCTCCTTTTCTTTTTTCTCCTCATCTTTGATTTCTATTGCCATGAATAGAAACTCTTCTTAATCATTGTCAGAGTAACCTCCTTCATATGAGCAACTTTATTCCTTAGAGTAGAATCTTTTTCATGCTTGATTATGATATCTTTTAGAAGGCTTGTCACCTTTATTTGAATCATATTCCTCTTCCTTATCACTATATGGACATTGAGATGCAAAATGACCTATCTTTCCACTATTGAAGCATTTTAAAGAGGTAATTTACCTCTGTATTTTTTAGTTCCTTTCTTTGAAGCCTCCTTAAAAAAGTTAGCTTCCTCTTTTTCTGTATTATTGTCAGAATTGTCACTTGGTTCTTGTTCTTTATCCTTTCCCTTTTTGGATGCTTGGAAGGTTTATTCCCTTTTGGAAGATTTCTCTTCAGTCCTCATTTCATAAGCAGTAAGTATCCCATGCAACTCATCTTTTGTTAATTTCTCCAAACCCCACATTTCTTCAATTGCAGATACTTTTGCATCAAATCTTAGTGAGAGAGATCTTAATATATTTTGTACGACACCCGATTCTTTAACTTCTTCTCCAAGACCTCGGATGGTATTGACAATCTCACTGATGTGAAGGAAGTAGGTAGCTATGTCTTCTTCGTCCTTCATCTTAAGACTTTAAAATTTACTCCTATGAGTTTGAAGCTTTGCCTGTTTTACTTTATCATCTCCTTGATAGATATTCTTCAACTTATCCCATATTTCTTTAGTAGATTTGCAACTCACTACCTTTACTAATTCTGATTCTGACAACCCACATAAAAAAGCATTCGTGGCTTTGGCATTATTTTTGCTATCCTTCTTACCATCCTTATCCATTGGTGGAGTGTTTGGAACAATATATCCATCTACAACATATTGCCATATGTCAAACCCTAGAGCATTCAGATAAGTCTTCATCCTTAAGCTCCAAGATGCATAGTTGGATCCATCAAACAATTGTGTCCTATTTGAAGAAAAACCATATCCATCATGTCCGGCCATGTGTTCTTTTAAGATTAACCTTCAAGCGATTAAGCTCTCTCCAAAGGAACCCGCTCTGATATCAATTGAAGAACACACAATTATACTGAGAGGGGGGTGAATCAGTATAATACAAACTTTTATTTTTCACAACTTAATAATCATAACAATGTTAATCACACAAGATCTATCAATGATACACCACAAGAAGAACACACGATTTATGTGGAAACCCTTACAAGATAAAACCATGACAAAAATATTGCTTATATAAATATCTTTTACAATCTTTATAGGATCCAACCTATAGGAGACACCAATCCCTCTTATATGATTTGTGAGCACCAACCCCCTGGAGACAGCAATCCCCACTTGTAGATGTCGTGAGCACCAATCCGCAACTAAGCACCAACCCAGCAAGAGACACCAATCTCTTGTTAAGGCACCAACCTTCTACAGATCTAGATCACTATCTTCTTGTGAATGATCTCTTCAATGGATGTCATACAAATACATTTTGATATCCAAGTATTCTTCTCTACAAATCTGCCATCAACTCTCTTACAAATTTGCCTCTTTTTCTCTTTCAATTCTTCATATGCAAATTTGAAAGTGTTTGCTAGATATACTCTTTTATTTCCACACTCCCTTCTTTTATTTCTACTCTAAATCATTGGAATTGCTTGTCTACAAAACATATTTTCTTTTGCCTTTTATATCTTCTCAAAACAAGAGATAGATATACCTTTTCATAAGAGACACTTCCTTTCACATAAGACATGCCCTTTCAAACATAATCATTGCCTTAATCATTATGCTAATCACTGCTCTTGAAGTCTTTTACAAATTGTATCACACACCTATTTATCTCAAGCACACCATTGTATATATATGACTTTTGTCTTTGTTGAGTTGGCCCTACGTGAGTCGGCCATAAGTTTTTTATTTTAATCTTTTGGGTGCCAAGGTAATGAGAGGTTGGCCACTTGGGAGGTCGACCCTTTGATAAGTCTTTGATTTTAAGTTTAAACTTCAAAGGATGGCCCCAAGGCATATGAAGTCAACCCATATTATTTGAAGTTTATTTTATTTGCTTTTCAAACATTCGTCTAAGTCGGCTAGCCTTGAAATGGATAGTTTAAATCTTTAATTTAAACTATAGAGAATAATTTGCCCATTCAATATACTCCTTGCATCTTGGATGATTTACTCCTTGTATTAATGATATCGAATTATCTTTGACATCAATGACAACATACTCCAACATTTTGTGAATGTGGTAATTGTAGAATTTGGAATGTAATTGGCAATAACGCAAGAGAAAGTAGATTATGATGGAATGGTGTTGTTTTTAGTGTGTTGTAATGTGTGTGACCATTTATCCAAGTGGTAACAACTAGGGCAATAGCTTGGTTGGACTTTTAAGTGGAATGGAATAGAATGGATAGAAATTGGAGATCACATAGTAGTTGTTGGGTGGCCGATAATTCTCCTTTGTGACTATAATGGATGGTCATGTTTGTTAGTATGGGTGGGTGTGGCTAAGTGTCCAAAGACTATATAATGGCGAAGAGAACATATGAGTAGGGGTCACAAACCTTCAAATTGAGCTAGTTGCTATTAAATGTAATGAGTTGCAGAATCTTGATCTTTGTTACTTACATGTATGTATATGTTCCAAAATGTCTATAATT